>JAQISU010000126.1:8180000-8472500 GCA_029339505.1 Unio delphinus | reverse complement strand
ATTATCTAGTGCAGACATTAAATGAATGAAAAACAAAGAATTTGCAAGAAATGTCACTTTCAGTAAGAAGTATTTTTACTAAAAAAGGACATAAAAAAGAAAAACAATTGTCTCTCACGCCCATGCAAACATCTACAGCACACTTGCTTGTTCATGTCTAATCTGTTTTCCTTTATTTTGAACCATCATAAAGATAGTTACCACATACACCATAGAAAACAATTAACCAATTACTGTTATCTGCTTGTACCAGTTAGCCCTGCAAATGTAAATTTTGCATTCTTGTGTTGTTTATCATTGACTTAGATATGTTGCTATTCAGCATTATCTCACATGCAAGTGTATTCATATCATCAGTGTGAATGTTCCTGATGAATAAACTATTGTTTTGAAAGGCACTGGCAGTGACTATTAATTTTATTCTTGTTCTGATCCATTATGGTTGTAAACTATGATATTTGTCATACGATACCTATCTCCATATGCTGTTTAAAGAGAATAATGAGCAGATAGATGGAATTATGCTCTTCCTTTATGTAAAAGTGTCTGTGAAGATGAATATGATTTTTTTTAAAAAATAGTCTGTTACATATACAGTATTGTATTCCATGCAAGTAAGCAATTTCAAGTACCACACCCCTGTAAGAAAAAAGAAAAGAAAATTCAATTAATCACAATATACCAAATACTTAAAATGCTGCTTGAAATTGATGCAGAAAACATTATTTAGATGAATCTTGTCATTATTTCATGTGATACATGCAGATGAAACAACTTCTGGTTTAAGGCTGTTGCTCATAATTATAGCATATATTTGTTTCACAATATCAAAAGAAAAGAAAAAAGAACGACTTACTTGGAATTGTTGCATGGATAATTTACCACTTCTCATTTATAAATTAATGCTGTATCAAATTTTTTTTCTTCCTGGAAAACAAATCAATGATAACATTTTATGTGGTATAGTTTTATTATAATCACACATCTATTTTGAATAAATCGTAACACATCACACCAAACTACGTTTGAGATTAATTATAAATAAAACGGTTACTAGAAACACTGAAATAAACTGAAAAAAACAAAATACACACCAAAATACACATTTTTACATGTTCTCTCAGTATGTATCAGTTTCTACTCACACTTTATTTCTGTTTTTGTTTGAATAATAATATAAGCAAAAAATATGATTTGTTATATTTTTAAATTAATTATTTACTTTTTTTCCTATTTATATCACAGTTCATGTAATGATGTAACTTGGTCGTACTTGATTCGACATACCTGATACATTGCGAATTTGCGACATTATTTGGCATATGGACATACATCACAATTAATTTTACTATATGTTCTCAACATTTATTTCTCAGTACTGACCTTTCAACTGTGTGACAATCAATACAAATCATGTTATTCTAAAATACATCCAAAGATGACTTCATGGTGAAGTTCTTGTCAAGGGTTCACCAGCATATTTTTGAGCAGCTGCACTATGAACAGAACAGCATGTAAACAGAACACGTATTTCACTTCCGGATCATCACCAACGACTTATTACTCAATCTGCACTGTTGCCAAAATGCACACAGACAACCACTCTCAGAGCTCATATTCTCAAGAATAAACAATTACCTTTAAATCCCTGCCAAAAATGCATCAATATAACTCTTCTATCACCACCAAAATGAGAGAGGAAAAAATGTTCTAACAATAGACTAGAACAATATTCATGGGTACTGAACTGGAAATAATAATTGTGATGCGATTTCACACACACACACACACACACACACACACACATATATATATATATATATATATATATATATATATTGGTTATGATAATATGACAGTTGATTGCAAGGTTGTTAAAAAAGTCTATTTTTGGAAATATGTTCCGAATTAAGTGACTTTATTAAAAAAAAAAAGATAATTTCTTAACTTGACTCGGAAATGAGATCAAAGGGAGAACAATAAATGTATGTGCAGTGCAGTTAATTAGAACATTAATTAAGCAACTTGAAACAAAATGAATTAAGCCGGCTTACACCGTCCGTTCTGGAGATTACATTCGTTCCGGAACGATCAGTCGTTATCATAACACTAACCTTCCAAAACGATCAACTTATCCAATTATGTACGACCAATTGACGCGTGCGATAACTAGGAAAAAGTAAATAATTTGTATAAAAATATAATAAATCATATTTTATTTTGCGTTATATTATTATTCAAATTAAAACAAAAATAGTGTGTGTGTGTGTGTGTGAAAACAGATATATACAGAGAGAGAGAACATGTAACTTAATTTTGGTACAACTTAGAAACGTCAATGATGGCTTGATGAATAGAAAAATATCTCCACTGGAAAAAAAAAAAAAAACGAAATATACACAGAGTAATACGGAAATAACAATGAAATCGAGGGTCATTGGTGGAACCAAGTATTTGGAAGTTACGAACCTTCTCTTTTTATATAGTATGCTAGAGAGGTCATATGTCAAAATGGGTCATGGGATGGGAGTAATCTAAGGTATTTTTTTCACTCTGGATGATTTTGTTCCTTTAGATTTTTTTTTTCCACATCAAGCTCGCGTGGAGGACCTGTGAATAATATCAGCAAAAATTCGCAATGTATCAGGTTTGTCGAATCAAGTACAACCAAGTGACATCATTACATGAATTGTGATATAAATAGGAAAAAAAGTAAATAATTAGTATAAAAATATAATATATCATATTATTCAAACAAAAACGAAAATAATGTGTGAGTGAAAACCGATATATACAAAGAGAAAATATAAATACATAAGTTATGTATTTCGGTGTATATTTCGGGGTTTTTTTTCAGTATATTTTTGGTGATTCTAGTAACCGGGTATATTTATTTGTATCTTTTTGCTAAGCATACTTTGAACACCATCACTGACCACACGCGATTCTTGCAGTAACTTGTTTTCCTGATGAAGCTAACTTGTTAATGTTTCCTAATAAGACATCAGTGTCCTTACACGGACGCTATGGATGAAGGAAAAAAAAAAAGACTGAAAACGGAAGCGGATACCAGTTGGACTAATGGTGGATAATCAAAAATAAAATAACAGATAAAGAAGGTAAACGATATTTTACGCGTATATCTACACTGATATGTAGAAAATCTGGTATTAAATGAGAGGATTTATATTTTTAAAAATTGGAATCTAAATATATACATGGAACATGTTCGATTTTTTAAAAATATAATATAGTATACTGAAAACGTGTGACGCCGGTTGATCCGTTGTAAGACCTCGACGCTGATATTTATGTTTTGGGCCTCTAGGTTTTACTGCCTTAATAACGGTGCTAACATCTTATCGAAAGTCAAATTTTCAGGAATATCTCACATAACTGGCAGCCAATAACGTAACGACGCTTTTTCAATAAAGTCATCGTGTGTTTTGACTACTTACACTTATGTCTTTTCAGAAGTTTTCTGTAATAAATTCATATTCTCAAAAAGAAATGCCAAATGGACCTATTTTCAAGTTTTGATGGCCTACATTTCAGTTGGTAGAGTTCGATGGAAGCCAGGAATGCCGAATTCGTGTTAAGTTTAATTATAATTTGTTAACGACACAAACAAAAATATATTAATAAGGAAGTGTGAAGCTTCATTTCGTTCAAGAAGCTTGTCGTTCTTTTTACCGAGTTTGGTATTCCTGGCTTCCATCGCATTTCAACCAATTGAAATGCATGCCAACAAAACTTTAAAACTTGTCCATTTGCATGTGTGGGAGTTAAAAGAATTCCAAAGGAAAAACGTATCAGTGCAAGTAAAGCCTGACTAAAACATTATAACTTTAATTTGTAGAAAAGTGTGATTATAAGCTGCAAAGCTTATTAGAAATTCCTGAAAATTTTACCTGTCGTTCCAATGTTAAAAGTCATCGGAACACACCTGACAGCACCGTTATTTGGACAAAAATACCCAGACGTTGAGGTCTTACATGTAAGACTACCCACTTCAGGTTATTCGAAACACTACAACACACTAAAACACAGAAATACAAAATTATTTACATCTTTTGGGTGTATATATATATTGGTGTACAGCTCTATATTATGATTTATAAGTGTTATAATACATGTAATAAAAAAAAGCAAACAAAACATTGAGTAAAGCGATTTTTATCCAAATGATGTACATTTTACCAATTTCGAGCGCATCCTGATTAATGATGTCTTTTGGTTGTACTTGATTTTTGCTGGATTGGACAAGTATGATAAATCATGACTCAGCCTAGTGTTTTATCTTCAAAATGGCTCATGTAAATCATATGACACTTCAAGGCATCAAAACCAAGTCAAAATCTAAACATGTGACTCTTATTCAAGCTAATGATCAGTCTTCAGTAGTTTAAAAGAAGAAAAAAAAAATTAATATTGTTGAAATACATAACAAAAATATTAGCTATATAATGTGACTAAAGCCAATAAGGCAATTCCCTTGCCAGATGCATCTAAACATTCTGTAGTTGTTATAAATCTTGTTGATGTTTTCATGTTATCAGAAAAATTTTGAGCATATATGCCAAGGTGTTTATTGTTAGCTATGTCAGTGCTTTCATCTGCCATTGCTGTCACAAATTACAAAATTGACAAGTCACATATAAGACTATCCTCAACATCTTACATGCAGTCCAGTAAACAGGTAGTAGCCGAGCGATACTGAATGGCAGAATACTTCATTATGCCAATGGCATCAATTTCTTCAGCTGTTGTGTATTAAATTACGAAAAGATTTGTATTTTAGGAAAGAGATGTCTTCTACACTCATCCAATGTGCATACTTAAGTAGCACTTTCACTGCAGTCTTTTTTGGAAGAATGTTTTTGTAACACTGCATTCATATCTGCCTGGTGCTGTGGATCAGCAGTTTTTGTTCTGGCAACCCAGCATGCCTTGGCAGTGCACTGTTCTGAAAGTTATTGGGTTTTTTGGCACATTTTGGTCATGGAGTTTGTTTTAAAGCTCTATACATATTTGGCAAAACAGAAAGGCATCTTTGCTGTCACATTTTTTACTTGACTTAACTACTATTTGAAAACAGTCAGTTGTATGTTTTCAACCATTGCCACACACAATGTTTTATCATACAAGTAACCCAGAGGTCTCACTAGGATTTTAAAACTAGGAGTTCAGGAGTCCTGGATTGGTAAAAATAGGAGTCCCACCAGCAAAAGTTGAAGTCTCTCCCAGGAGTATGTTGAAGTAATTAAATGTCCATTACAATGCCAGGAATAAGCATACACAAAACTTTGTCATTTTTTTTTTAGTGGTAATTATATATTATTCTTTAAAATTATGTATTAAAATTGATATCATGCACAAATATCATATTCTTAACTACAGTATAGTTCACTTTTGCCTATGTTGCATTTCACAGTTTGTTTTGATTCTTGGCTGTGCATCATATTCCTCCACACTAGGTCCCTCTTTTTTGAGGTTAAATTAAAGGTTTAATTCTGGACATTCCCTTCATCATGATTTTGTTCTGCACACTGAAGCCTCTCTCACATGCCACAGATGTCACTGGTGACACCAACACAATTGCAACTAGGACTGCAAAGTCAGGAAATACATATCTGTACTGTACAAGTTTCAGTCAGTGTGCAGTTCAGTGATTCAATGACTATAACCTTCGCTTGGTAGAAATCAGATTGTGCTCTTTCGCCATCAATATCTTCACCCTCACCTCCATATACATGTATATTGATCAGTTCCTGTTTGTTCATTTTCACTATGATCATCAAGTGCATGATTATGAGCAACAGAGTGTATCTGCATTAGATGCTTGGAGTGATACTGTATTAGAATAGCACCAATGCCATTGATTATGCCAGTCATGACAGCTGCACCATCACAAATTAATGTCATCAGCTTGCTGAAGGATTTTCTTTCTCTCAAATAATTTCTTAAACAATTGTAACAGTTGCAGCTTTTCCATCTGTAACACTGATGCAATCCACATAATGAATCACTAAACATATTATCACTACTCAGACACTTCACATAAACATTGAGCTTTTTATGGACAGTCACAGCTGTTTTTTTTCATCAATAATAAGTCCCCAAAATTCAGAATTAATCTACTGTTTCTTCTAAAGTAGAGTTTATGGCCTCCAACATATCCATCTTTATTACCGTACTTCACTTGTGTACATATTTCTTGTAGTCTTGAAGGTCTGTACATTTGTTCTTGATTTGGAGAGTGATTACTTTGTTGCACTGACTCAGTAACTGACCCTCTTTCACAATGTAATACAAGGTGTTGAATTGTGCCTATTTTGTGCTGTCACAATCACCTTCTAACTCTAACTCTCATTGCTTCTGATATTCAAGAAGTTAAATTTATAAATGTTAATTTATGTATATTAAAATTATTATGTTTATTAAGAAAACGAATGTTAGACTATCAATTATTGTGTATACGTTACAAGATAATATCAGTACAAGTGGTAATTTGGGTGAAACATTGCAGATTTGAAGACCCAGCTGTTACCATTGAGTCTGATTTTCTACATTCTTTAAACCACTGCCATATCGCTCTTGTTTGTCCATCAGAATGAATTTTTTCAATCCAAGGAAAGCTTTTATTCCAAACAATAAACCAAGCATCACATACTTTCTTACACCTAGATAGTGTCACATTCAAACTTTCAGTTCAACTTCTATCAACTTTAGCACAGTTCTGAATCTCATTAAAATCTTCATCATTTTTCCTTTTAAACCCCTAAATACTTGTCCAAATTTGCAAATGGCATTTTGTTCAAGCCTTGAGGTGTCATGGTTTAGAGTTCGCTGGCAATAATTATACGGCTGCAATCGGAAATGAAAGCAACATGCTGGGTTTTGCCAACATAGCAAATTGTGATTATGTTTTCCTTATTGGTGAGAAAATATACCATCTGGCGATATTTTCGTTGACACCATTTTTGGCTGATATAAACTGTATATACAGTTTGGGTTAGGAGTGGAGAAATTCAAAGGCACCATGACTGGAAGCTGCAAACTTGGATATAAAAATGCACTGGAATCTATTGTTACATAAACAAATCTTTGTTTCATATGAACAAATCACTCTTGCAGTGCATTATTATATCTTAATCAGCTTATACTAATATCTGGCCTTCGTACTATATACTGTAATATAATATAAAAAAGCATGCAATTGACTAACTACAATTGACCACTTCTGAAGGCAGGAACGTGAAATGACTTGTCTGCAATTTAAAAAATTACCCAGAAAAATAGTTTTGCTGCAACTTCAAAGAAAACATTACATCTGAAGCACTGATATTTACATAGCAAATTTTAAAAAAATCTGTCTTAATGCTATACAATTGTCTGATGTTGCCACAGCAATAACCAACAGGTATTTGTTTGGTCCTTCAAAGGGAGCCTTTATTGGCACCTTCAAAAACACATGCACTGTCATCAAAGCAAGCCAACAACCTTTGATAAAAATAAGTCAGCAACAAACTAAAAAGAAAAAATTGTTTCATTTTTCATAGTGGATAGAACATATTTATTGTGCTGTGACGCTTTACCATTTGCTGATTTTCTGCATCCCAGAGCAAAAAGTAGTCTCCAAATATACGTCATTAAGCATTTCCGAGATCTCTGTAAATGTTACCTCATCTTTGGATGATGAAGGTTCCACTGGTTTGATAGCAATACTGTTATCATTGGTCATTTGTAAGCCTGGTCCAAAATTATAATTTTGTTTGTTTGGGATTTTAAAATATTGTGTGTGCTTTGAATGCCATTTTCAGTCGAACACTGACAGTATTTTCAAACAATGCATGGCATACAGTTAAGTGAATGGAATTTGTTGCTGGCATACAGTTAAGTGAATGGAATTTGTTGCTTCATCACATGACATGGGTGTACGTAAAAAAGAAGTTTCTCATGAGAATCGCTTTCAAAATCGCGTTTATTTTCTGCCTCTTTCTTGGGTGTGGTGATTATAAGGTTCTAGCATCCTGTTGCTGCAAATGATGTGACATTACAGGTCACATGTCAGCTCTAGGCTCCACACTCGGTTGTAACCCTATTTATTATGATAATATTAGTGTAAGAAACTCGTATGTGTATGTTTTCCCTGTTTAGGAGAGTTGTAATCTATCTATTAAAGTAGTTGGACCAAGTCTTTACTTTGTTTTAATCAGCAAAACTTAACATTGTTGTGTCACAATTTATGCACCAGCAATGATTTTTATACCAAACCTTTGTTTTATGTTAATCAGCAAAACATTACATTATGGGGTGTCAATTTAGGTACTGGTGATGATTTTTTGTGTGAGTCTAATCAGAAAAGTCTGGCTATTAACCAACAATAACCACTAAACATTTTTGACAGTGTTACACGCCAGAAATTTGGCTCTGATAAAAGTAGACAAGATGCAAAGCAACAGAGGAACTTGTGTAATGTGGCTATTGAATGATCAAAAATGTACTTAAATCATAGATGGGTAAAAAATCCTGAATGTCTTTTTTGCATTGATATCTGTTAGTAGTGGCTGAGATTGCTGATGTGACAAAATAATCAGCATGAAGTTGGCAGAGTTGGGATGAAAGGTCATATTTCAAGCTACACGAGTTTGCCACCTTGTGATTACTAATTTGGAGAAGACTAGTAGATTTTGTTAATACTTGTAGTTTTTCTTTATTATTGACAGAAATGAGTGCATGCTCCAGCTATGACTGTCTTGACAGAATTCTTAATTTGACAAATGAAAATGTAAAAATGACTAATAATTATTCATGAGTACTAAAGATTAACCTGTTATCAGTTAGTTAGGTAAATATCTTTTTGTGTCACTTCACCGTTTATATAAATGTTTTGATATGTTGGTACATATATTGTTCAACCCCAACTTCTATAAGGCAGGTCTAGAAATGGTTCTCATTACATACATGTATTGCTATAGTTTTACAATGTATAATGTCCATGAGTATAGTTTAACAAAATCCATAAGTATAGAATAAGGTGTTCTAGTATAACAGTCTAGGAGTATAGAATAAGGTGTTCAAGTATAACAGTCTTTGAATATAGAATAAGGTGTTCTAGTATAACAGTCTATGAGTATAGAATAAGGTGTTCAAGTTTAACAGTCTGTGAATATAGAATAAGGTGTTCTAGTATAACAGTCTATGAGTATAGAATAAGGTGTTTAAGTATAACAATCCATTTTATATGGCTGGTCTGGACAAAATTATCATTATGTTATAAGAATAGTGTATAACGTACCCCATGATAAGGTGACCTCACTTTTAATATTGTCCACTTTAATGTATCCTATAAACAGTATAATGGTTTTGAAACTTTCAGTGGAGTTTTTCTAAACATAATCGAACACAAAATTTGTGACAAAGACTAAAGACATTGATGATGCCATTGAGAATGAGTCAAGTGTTTTAGTAACCCAACTAACTCTGATGCACTTGATCATACATTGTTCTTTTTTAGTAGTGCCTTAATCATCATAATGTAGTTGTTTTAGATATGATTGTGAAATTCAAAACTTATGATGTACAGGTGTTTTATGTTGATTGAACATGCCATAATAAAATGACTGTGCTTATAACAGAAGAATTACACACATCTTTGCACACAATCATTAAATCAGAGCCATTTAATATATTTCATGTTTAGAAAAATTGTGTTTGCAATCATTTTATACATGTATTTGCATAAAATATATTGGTTGTATAGAGAATTGTTTAGTAATTTTGTGTTTCTTTGTATTAGCCCAGGTGTCTTTTTTGTTTTTTTTAATTAGTCACTAGCCCACTGGGCTACCAAGGAAATCATCTAGCAGTAAGAGTCAAATTCAGATGCTGTTAGAAGGCATTTTAATATAAAAATATACTTCAGGACTTGCGATTTTTCTTAGTCTTTATTCATCTTGTGAAGTATTTTACTTGGTTACAGTTTATAAAATTGTGGAACAAAATGATATAATTTAGTAACCCATAGGCCTACTTGGATTCATCTTTTGGAATCCTAACCCCAGCATTCGGATAGCGCAGTGGTACCTAAATTGAAAATTTTGATGCATACTAAGAGTTTTCATTCAAAATGACAGATCTTTGAGTTTTCAGGATTTTGCCTGATGTGGAGGGTAGAAAAACCAATGGAATAATTGATACAGTATTAAGTTGTATAACAGTATATTGAATAATTCAGAGGTTGTTATTTGACATGACATGTAGTTGTTAATAAAACATTTTCCATCATATTTCATTTGTTTCATTTGCTTTGCTTGTAATTGTTTCCTATCCAATGCAAGTGGTATAAAGTGCTGTTTTAATCTTTTTAAGGATGCTCCAGTAACATTTGTTGATGACAAGATGGGAAATATAGAATCACGTTATCCCAAATTGACAGCTTACTACAAGAGAGGAGAGGGGGTTATACTTGGAGAGAGAGAGGGCAGTCATCTTCAAGATGTGAATCTGAATACAAAGGGCACATACCTTCGCTTGAGGAAACATTTTAATTCTTCTAGTGATTCAGAAGGAGGATTTTCCTGTACTGAAAGAGAGGAAATCACTAAATCAGGATGTATTAATAATGTTCCAGAATGCATGGTTTCTGTTCAAAGGGAGAAAACTTTAAATGGTTTCACAAAGGAGACAACTTTTCAGTCAATGGACTTTATTGATATTGAGCATGATGGAACAGTGTCCGCATCTTTGAGTGCATCTCTTCAGGGCAATTTTAGCCTAAACTCTTTATCATTTAGAAATGCAAGATTAGGTTGTAGTGAAACAAAAGATACTGAAAATGTATGTAGTATAATGGATGGATTTAAATATGAGGTAAATTCAGTACCAAGCGAGCACAATAGAAACCCAGCTGTTTTATATGTAGAGCATGATCTTGGTGCTAGTAGCGTTCTTCTTACACCCCCCTCAGAAGATGATGACAAGCCAGTCAAAAATTATGTTTCAGATATGGGCTCCAGAGAAGCAGACTCTTATGACTCGGTTCAAGTTAAGGATTTGCTTGGTTCTTGTACTGGTACTTCAGTCTCAACCGCTGCTGCTGGTGCTATGTCACAACTTAAAATGAATGACAGTTTAGCATTAGTTGTAGATATGAATGATTATGTATGCAGTAATGAATCTTTAGATTCTAAAAGTAGCCCTGCTGTCATTTCTCCTCTTCGATCTGCACAGTCATCAGAAAAGTCTGATAGTAGTCAGTTTCATAAAGTCCTTCTCAGGAAGTTAGATAGACTTCATTCAGAACCTCTTGACTCTGTTTCTACATATTCTTCTAGGAGTGAGACACCTGACCGAAGTTCTCACAACTATTTGTTCAGCTCAGATAAACAAGAGAGTTTTTCTGGCCTAAGTCGACATGATAGTTTCTTAACTTTTAGCCGGCATGACAGTTTATCTGGGATTAGTAGTCCAGAATTGGAAGTCCTGATGTCTGGTACAGCAGATGTGAATGGTATCTCTAGTGATAAATTTGATGTCCTTGAGAATGAAATTCATTGCATAGAAGACGAATTTCAAGGCATTGTTTTTAAATTGGATGAACTAAAAGCAAAATATAATACAGATGACTATGCATTATCTAACAGTCAGAATGAACTAGAGATACATAAATCTACCCCAAATGTTCCAGTAACTTCCATGTCTGAATCGGATACTTCCAGCATGTGTATTTCCTCTCAGTCAGTAAGTGGTGCTGAACCAGTTGACTTGTCCTGGGATATGGAGAGCTTGGACAAAGTCCTGGCAGATACTTCTTTAGGTACTCTCTCTTTAGAATATGTGGCAAAATCTCTTGGTCTGAGCTTAGATATTGATGGATGCAATAAAGATTGTGGCAGTAGTTGTGATCAGGATAAATTGCATTCCCACAGCTGCAGTGGAGCACAGAAATGTCTGATCAGTCCCTCAGATCTCACTCTTGATAATGTGAGCTCACTGGAGACTGAGTATAGTCCAGTTGCAGAGGAAATAGCAGATGATATTTTCAACTCTCCCTCAGGTGAGAAAAATTAAAACCATGTTTTTGTGTGCTATGCAGTGTTCAGCATTGTGGACACGTGCTAGTTTGAGTGTGTGGTCACATACTGTATATCTGGAGTGTATAGTACATGTATGTTGAATTGTGCATTTATTAGTCTAGCAAGGATGCACAAATTTACACATGCTAGTACCTAAATGTTTATGTATATCGCTAAATAAGCAGCTTATTTACACTTTTTGCATAGACAGGTAGACTGACAACACATAAAGAAATTTTTAATTCATTAAAATTATGTGAAACAATTTAATTTTAAACATTTAGTCCAAACTTGCTTGCATGTTCATCCATATTTTACAATGGTACAATTGATCAGTAAAAACTATGCTATCTAGAGAAGTTCCTGTTTTATGCACATTTTAAAAATTATACCTCTTCAGTGGACATACACTTACTCAAAGGGAGCCATATAATTTATTGTGTTCAGAATTATTGTACAAGTCACATCTGTCATGTATCTGCATTTACTCATTTTAAATTAAATCTAAATTGTTCTTTTAAATTTTTTTAAACCAAAGTCTAATAAATCCTAATGGACTTTTACAATGGTGGTCCTGTACTAAACTTTGGTCAAAATAAGAGTGTATCGAGTGGAATCATTACAATTGAGGGTATTACTATGTTTATCTATGTGTGTATCTTTCATTGTGACCTTACAGCACAAGACATTCAATCTGGATTGTCCTGGATCACACCTTTAGGTTCATTTTGTCCAAAAATGTCTACATACTTTAACATTGATTTTGCCATATACATCTCTCTGGGCATCAAGATAATGATCTTCCAAAGAAAAAAGGGTTTATTTGAATCCAAATAAAGTGAATACTTGCCTCTCAAAGGTATGTAGACTTAAATTACAAAACATGGCACCAATTACTGAAATAGTCTGTACTATAGTTTTGGTCACCAAGTTTTTTGATGCATTCATAAAATGCAGGACTAATATATGGATGTTGAAACCTCAGTCTTGTTTTGTAAATTTGTATTTTGTATTATTTACATGGCACGCTATTGAATTCAGAAAATTGTCAATACTGTAATTCCAAGGCAGTGAGTAAAATACCTTGTTTAATAAATTCTTATCTAGAGCACAGTATGTACAGAGTGCAGTGAAGAGTGTAGTCATCATATATTTATAGGTGACCTTCCAGCCTTGACAAAAATAAATGTTTGAAGATGAAATATGGCTTTTTATTGATGGAGACTGGAATAACTTGACAAGTCATTCAGTATATCAGGTTGTCATAAACAGGGTTGTCAATTAGCTGGTTACATACAGATTGCAAAGTAGTGAGAGGCTCTGTTGATTAATTTGACTAAAGTTTTGGAAAATCTCAACATATTGAAAAGACTGATGACAATGTCAGGGCATTTACAGAGTGTTTAGAACTGTTCAAAGACACTGCTGCTTACTCATAATACAATCAATGAAATAATCAAAATCTTGTATATCAAGTGAGAGCAAATGTAAGTAGTTTTCTCCAGTTCAGTATTAAATACTGTTGAAGTTAACTAAAGGAGCTGTAAGATATTTTTTAAAATGATACAGTGGTATAGCTGGATTCATCTCGTCTTCGCAATGATGGAAAATATAATACAATGGTGCCCTTATGCAGCCACCATTTCTGCATTAGGAAAGTGTTTGTATAAGACTGGCCTTTCAAGAGGGGGGCTATATTTTTATTTTTATGTAAATTTTACTATTAAGACAGCTACACATACCTTAAAAGCTGTTTTAAAAATATATTTATTTCGAGTTAATATACATTAATACATGTAGATCCTATTCTTAAGCATGAAATAAAATTGTGTTATATTGACATGTGCATTTCAAAACCATTCTAAAATGTCATTTAGATCTTGGTAAATACCGCTACATTGCTTGATATTTAAAATAATTGTATTTCCACGTACACCTTTTCCCCACTACTGCAGAATATTCTGCTTATCTGTTATAATGTTTATTTGACTCTTCGCAACATAAATTTTTAAAATTCTCCCCTATTGTTGTAAAGTTTAAGACCTTCTGCTTTTTCTTTTAAAGTATTAATTTTCTGCTTACATGCTGACATTTTGAAGTTTTATAATAATTTAATCTCATGTTGCTAATTGTACACTAGTGCAATATAATTATGCAGATGAAACTTTTGTGGAGACGACAACATGTATACCTCATCATGCAAAAGCAAAATAAAAAGGTATGCATAGTTCTGATTACCCATCTGACACTTATTTTGTTCATGCTAACCCTACTTATTTTTTCAGAAAAACAAATATGGAAAAATAAAGCAATAAAATGTGGGACGAGAACATTTTTTTAACATGTAACTGAGATGGAAGTTAATTTGAAGACACAAATGATGGTTATTTTCTTGCCTATCCTGACAGAACAAAAATAAAAGCCCCAAACATCTGTATCAACCTACCTCCCTTTTTTTCTCCAGTACAGTCAGAATCACATGTTGTTTTTATTTGGCTTGAAAAGAAATAAATTATGCAACTGTATATTCGGCCTGGACGAGCTCATGCTTTTGTAGGCTGTACAGTGTTTTAAAAACTATAGTAACTTTAAAATTGCAAATGATTTTTCTTTTAAGTGTTACTCATCAATGGTTCTGTGAAAATATAGGCTTTGATGTCATCAAATTGTTGATGTAGTTTAAAGAAATTGTTATCAGAATTATAGATGCATCTGCATGCTGTGTAACCTATTCCTAACCTGTGGTTACCAAGGTTACAGCCCATATTTTCATGGTCATGCCAAATTTGTGTGAAAGTTGTACATATTCTAAGAAAACAGCTAATAGAAATTCCTGCTAAACAATCCTCTTAACACATTAACCCCTGGAGGTTTTTGCTGTTTTCGCATGAAATGCGAGTAGGTAACACATTTTGGGGACTATTTCGGAATACATCGTAATACATCGATTTCCAAACAATAATCCGTTAGACAAATGGTTGCTAATGATACAAGAAAAGTTTTTCATTGGTTAGTTTGCTGGCGCATGAGCAGAAGGGCAAAAATCGGACTCCTTTTTTTTTTTTGTTGCTTTTTTTCGTATGTAGAAGACTCTTTATTCAAAATGTCCACCTTATCCTACTTTTTGAACGGGTTCACCTGTCTGTGTGCGTCTCAGACCTGTCTGCCGTAGATCTGAGGTCATAAAGTCTAAAATCTGGACACAAATTCGGAATCCGACCATGGGCGATTTTTGGATGGAAAAAAAACGGGTCCAAAAACATCGGTTTTTCCCTCTTTATTTTGTAATGCAATTAATATGTCCAGATTACTTGCTTTCATTGTAAAGCTACATCTGTCTACTTTTCAATGATACCACCCACTTTAGTGTATCTTGTATGACCTTGACGCTACAGACCATGGAAGTAGGCCACTACCTCATACCCCGTAAAGTCGTCACTAGGGGTTAATGTGTTAAGTGTGAAGTAACCATCTAACTGTGCTTTCATCACATAGGTAGATTTTCAGTTTCTTCAAAAGGATTTCATTATTCACCATGTCAAAAGTTTTCCTGAAATCTACAAATACAAATCAAATTATTCTACCTTAGTCAAGTGCTTGAAAGCATTTATCAGTTAGGAAGATCAAGGCAGTCTCACATTAATGTTTTTGTCTAAAGCCTGATTGATTAAAGTGTAACAGAATGTGTTTGGTTAAATATGACATGAATGAGTCCTGGACATGGTTTTTCAATCGATTTTGACTGCATTAAGATGGCCAGTAGTTATTGGCATCATCCTTAGAACCAGGTTTGTGAATAGGAGTTACTTTTGCAGTTTTAAATATTTTGGGGACAGATGAGGTTGCAATACCTAAATTGATTATGAATGTTATGCTATCTAAAATAGCAGAGGCAGAAGATTTAAAGAGTCATGGATCAATTTGATCAAGTCCCAATTTGATCAAGTCATGTAGCTTTCTTGGTATAAAGTTCACTGAGACATTTTTTAACAATGTTTTTTTTTATACAAGCTCAAATTCAAATTCCACAAGCCCAGACTCCAATTTCCCTGTGCCCAAAAATGTTCTTTTTTCAGTTTTATTTGTTATATAATGTAGCAATTGCTAAGCTTCAAATATGAATAAATTAAAACAAAATCGTAACAGATTAACTTCTGTGTTGATCTAAATCTCGGAATCTTTATAATAAAGCAAATTTTTTTCTCGGGGTTCTGAGGTCAGTCATTTTCTAATTGCTTTAACAATGTCCTTGTTACTCAGTGGATTAATGCTGTTTTTGTCCATCTTGTTGTTCATAGATGCCACTTAATTTATTTAACTAGCATTTCATTACACTAGTGTAAGTGAGCTAGGGACAGGTGCATTTTTTCCACTAAACTTTAACTTGCAGCATCTTGAACAAGGAAACAGCAATTAAACAAGACAAGACCATACAAAGTACTTAAGTGGTTTTGTGGAAAAAATGTTTACTTTGATCAACATCTTATTGTTCAATAGTTAAGGCACTAGCATAAAGATAAAGGATGTTGCATGATGTGCTCTTTTTAATACACCCCATTTTCCAGTTTAAGGGTGAGGGATTTAATATTGTTTTTTTTAAAGTGTATTTAAAATGGTAGCTACTCGGGATTTATTCATGTTATTGGTAATAACTGTTTCTTTGTTCAAAGATTACAGTAAAAGAAACTATTTATGATGTATACAGTAAAACCTGTCTTGATATACGACTGCTATGAGAAACCACCTGTCTTGAGAGACCAGGTTCTCCATGTACAGATTTATTGATTATATAGTGTTATGACCTTTTATGAGAGACCACGTGACATGAGAGACCATTATGTTTTGGCAGAAGGGGTGCTCTTTCAAGACAGGTTCCACTGTATTAAGAAAATGTCATGCACAGTTATTGTTCTGAGATCTCAATGGAAGTAAAAGTCTTGGTACTTTTGCTACAGCATGTTTATTGATATTCATATCACTGCTGCTACAAGTTATCAAAATATAAGTGAATCATTTCATCCCCTGATTGTTGTTCTGTTTGCAAAGTAACTTTTTTCTTGTGATTTTTAATGATATTTTCCCCCATTATTTCTCATGATCTTGTTGTTATCATCACAGATGAAAATCCTGAGAAGGTGAAGGCACTTATTCAAATTATGGTGAATGTTGGAGACAGACAGGACATCTTACAGTATGCAAAGAAGGAATGGAAATCGGATACCTCTAAAGCAGTACAAATGAGATTGGTACGGTTTTTACTGTAATTGTTATACTTATGCATTTTAAAATGTGTCAGTTTATTTCATACACACCTTCTGTAAATCCATCCTTCTGTCTTGTTACGAGTCTGTGGTCTTAAAATTAGTATTGTTGAAATGATAATGTGGAAAATTGTCAAATCTTAAATTATTCAACAAAATTAAGGGATTCTATATACATTTATCCATGTGTCCTATTAATTGATCATTCTTGTAAGAAAAAAATATAAAAACAAAATTATTATCATCATAGAAAAAAACAATTCAGTTATATGGAAATGATGCATCAACCATCTAACTGTAATATAGATCAAAGACATTTAATTATTTCAATGCAGTTTTCTGTTTGTGATTATTGAAGTGTTTTGGCTATTGAGACCCACACAAAAATAAAACATGCAGACCAATTTGTTTCATTAGTATTTATCCAATTTCTGTATTTTGTATACTGCATTGCAGCTTAAATGGATTCAGTGTAAGACATGAGATTGATTCCTCATCTCTCTTGATTGATCAATAAAATGATTTATGTAAAATTTACATTTTTCTAACATGGTGTAATGCCTTTTACGTTATCGAAAGACCTATCAGCAGCAGTAATACAGTAAGTTTATCTCAGATTGGTTTAGTGCTTTCTACTGCCTATTATGAAATCCTCTATTTAACATTGGTTAAAAAATATTTGCTTCATGTTTGTTTCTTCGTATTTTTACAAAAATGAGTGAACAAAACAAACCTTGACCTTACAGTGTATCTTGAATTCCACAACATATCATTGTTTCTGACCTACATAATTGCATTTTAAAGCTAAATATTTAATAACATATGTCATTATGTATTTTAATGCTGGTTTTCAGTGATTGAACCATTGCTTGTTTCTTAGTTTTGTTGTACAAATAAGAAAAAATTAAAAAGAAACAAAAGAGAAAATTTAATAATATGTCATAAGGTGACACATTTCTTTGGCCATTGTTTCCTTCTGTGATTTTTTTTGTCTCCTGCTTTCTCATAATTTTCCGGCCTAGTACACAGTGATTTTGTTTGAAATGTTTTATACTCTATATATGGTGTGCATGTTTGGTTTGGGGTGGTGCTTTCTCAATCCAAAATATCATATTTTATATTGTCCTCTCTTCCCAAAACTCGTTTTTGAGGAAAGACCAAAATGTGTCTCCATATTTATTTTCTTGTTCTAATCTAAGCATCGATTTCATAGAAATTTAAGGTGCTGAATGTTTTAGTTTCCCTCTTATACAAAATGCTGCTCTTTTTATGTGGTCATAGCTTGGTCTCGGTTTGAATTAGTTTGTCGAAGGCATGGAGCTTCAAATTTGGATTTCAATTTCCACAATATACCTGGTACATGTTTACATTTTTTCACAGATTGTCTTGTTTTCCTCCATATTGGAGAGAATTATATCAATATACTGTCAGATCGCTGTGTTTGCATACACTTACGTGTAATGTGCATTAGGGAGTTAGTGGGGTAATATATTTCCTGGTACATAATCTTGCTATGTGTCATGGCAAGGCTATATGTGCATCACTGCCCACATTAGTTGTTCATTATTTTATTTTGTTGTAGTTGTTGTAATGATGGTATGCATCATAAGACATAAGAACTGGAGCAACTCCTGGCTGTTTCAGTGAATTTTGTGTCATATGAAGCTTTTTTAGAGTATAAACAGGAGAAAATAAAATAAATATATCCATTTATACATGATCATAACTGCATGCAAAAAAAAAAATTTCAAGAATATATTCCAAGTACTAAAATTGGAGTCTGTATTCAGTATGGTATTGTATTTTTATATAACCATTTTCAGGAGAAAAACAGGTTCTTTTTACAACCATAAATAAAAAATGTATTCCAAGTTTTGTATAAAATTGTGGTTCTGTTCATTAAATGTGTGTTTTTGTTGGAGAATAATGATAGTATTATTTATGTGTGTTTTTGTTGTTTTCTAAGTATTTATGTATGTCCATTTACAATACCGCTTGTTTTCTTTGGCTCTTCAGCAGTCCTGTCTTCTTTGCATGAGTCATGCTGCATAGCACTGCAGTTTCAAGACCACACACTGATCTCTTATGTGTAGCAAATTATTGGATTTTCCCATAAATCTTTTCACATTTTCGTAAGTGTTAATATTTTAAATACTGGCTTCAAAGACTTGTAAAAATGGTACTACTAGCTACCTTGCTTGGAGCTCAGCATTAAGAGTTGAGTGTTAAGACCGGTTGGCCTGGTGTCAGTTGGGTGGGACATGATTCTACATATGCTACATGTCTATGGCATGATCCCTCAGTGGTAGACATCACTTTAGACCACTATGGTGGCCTAAGTGGTTAGTGCATCTGCATCTGTGGTAGGTCTCAGGTTTGAACCCTAGCCAAGTCACTATAAGCTTCCACATTGGAGACATCTTATCACTAACTAAAAATGTTAAAGCTTTGTTTGGCCATCAATTTTATTTCTGCCCACTTTATGGTTGGATGACTACCCTTTCACAGTACATTTATATTTCCTCATGTTCAGTGTTTTGTGTTATATATAATCGGCTATAGTATTTTTGTATTTGTTTTAATATATTTTGACTGTCTTCCCTTTCTCTATTTCTGGCTTTTTATATGCATCCCCAAGCTTTTGTATAAATTTCACTAAATCGTCCTGCCCTTATTTTGATGCCTTTCAGGTTCAGTTTCCTGTTATTTGTTTTTGTCTTCTTTTTCTTTGTCCCTGTTACTCAGTTGTACAGTGGGACCTTGCTCTAACACGTTCCATTGTAACACAAATTCAGATATAACATGGTCATAGTGTGGCTCTGCAAATGTTATATACATGTATTTTTCTTGTACACAGCAAATACAAATTCGTTCTTAAAAGTACCAAAAAAAATGTAAAGTTTATTATCATTTCGGGGAAGAGATCGCATACGAATAATACAAGATGATCATGTTATGGTTCCTGAAATTTAATATGTATTTTTCTCGTACATGAAAAAATAATTTTTTTCTTCCTAAAACTACGAAAAATAAAGTAAAAAGTATATTCTGTGAGCATGTAAGGCTTCACCAATGTCGCAAACTGCGATTGTTTTTTTTCCTTAATGTTGGCAAAATATTACATTTGCTGATTTTATTTTTATTGGCTATATTGTTGACACTTTAACCTTGTATATATAACCAGTGGTTTGGAGTGGAAAAATTCAGAGGCACCATGAAAGAAAGCCACAAATTTGACATACAATGCACTGAAATTTATCTATTGTTGCATAAACAAATTCTTTGTCCATATTGACAAACCATCTTAACAGTGCATTGTTTTATCATAATCTATTTATGGTGACATCTAGCATGAGTACTTTATGTTGTGAGATTTCCATTTTGTTGATATTTCTGGTAGCAGAGATCAATCAGACAAGGCATTATCTCATAATCTATCTTTCGTCAGATTTTCAGCCACTAGCTAGTAATTAATATATTTACATAGACTGACATTTGTATATGAATGGTAAGTAAAATTCTTCTTCTTTTCACTCAGAAATAAATCCTGTAGAGGACTCACATTTTCTGTAGTAATAACTTTCATCAGTCAGACCAGAACACCTGCATCTCTATCATCCTATAGGGGGTTTCACAGTTACTATCTCACAAGAGGGTGTATTGGTGCAGCTCACTTCTGGATAGCTCAGTAATTAAAGATGGCAGGCATAGATCAAGAAATGTGACAAACCGCTAACATTTTGCAAGCAGGATCAATATCTCGCTATCTTAACAAGAAATTCTATCAGTAATTGATCAATTTTTGTTACATCCTTAATTTTTTCCACTAACTTGCGCTGCATCCAGCTTTCAAATAAATTTCTGATCTTCATTATCTTTAAATTGCTATATTATGTACTAGTTTGTATTATTTGAATGTGCAAAAAAGCGTAAAAAGTTTTTGCAATTTATTTCGCTTGAAGAATATTGAAAATGTTTACTTTTTATTGTTTTAGTTTTAATCATAGCAGTAAATTGTCGTTGAACAACAACGTAAAAAATTCAAACTTGTTAAGGTTTTTTTATTATTGATTTAGACTGCTGCATTTCTATTAATGTTAATTATATTTTTCATGAAATAACTTGGAGTTTCTTTCAAAATGCACAAATGCCTCCCTCTCTCTCTCTCTCTCTCTCTCAGTATATATATATATATATATATATATATATATATATATATATATATATATATATGTTTTCTGTTTTCACTACAGGTGTATTTCTCATTTAATATGGATCAATTTAAGATGGTAACTGTATCAATGGGGCACATATTTTACCACCTTTATTTATTGCCTAAAACCCACCCCCGCCCCCTGCAAATTCTTTGAGGTACATGCATAATCTTCTTTAGCTTTTTGAGTCAATAATGATTGATAATACCCTTTATTTCTTGCATATACTGTATTATGTATCTAAAGACAAATATAAATAAGGAGAGAATAAAAATTTATGTTTGAATTTCTTTTTGTTAAATTTTTTTTCTTTGGAAAGAATAAGAATGTTTTGATTTTGTAAAGTTGTTATATACTCAAGTCTTTTTTTCTTAGGCCTATGCACAAATTCCTTGTCAAAGCCAATACAGTCATTTGAGGCAGATAAGGGGAGACAACTACTGTGGAATTCGCAGTGTTCTGTGTCAGATTCTGCTGAACAATCTACCTCTCTTCTCTCGGTGGTCATCTAAGGCAGCCATATTGAAGGGCCTAGAGCAGGCATTTAATGATGAGCCAGTGGGACTAAGGGCATGGAATTTTGCTGGGCACAAGTTGTTTGAGGGTCAGAATCTGCTTAAATCCTTATCTCAGTGCTTGGTCACTCTTTATGATAAGGTAAGTGCAATTAGGATACTGATATAATTGCAGAAATGTTATGTAGAAATATTGTGATGCTGCATTCTAAATGCAATTTACTTATGCAGGATCATTTGACAGATTTTTAAAAAAAAATGTGTTGTCATTGTGAAATTTGTGAAAGTTTGGCAAATTCAAATTCTGATTATAAGGTTTAATTATCAGGATGTATATACTTTAAAATAATTATTCAATGAAAAAAAATTTGTTAAACTGAATACAAAGACTAAATTTGTTTTTGTAAAACAAATTTTCCCACAGTGGACACAAAATATCAGTCAAGAAAGCCAATCAAGCTCACAAAAATCTTGAAGTGGCCAAAGAATCTGATCATCTCATCTCCATATACAGAGATGCAGACTAATGTGAAATTAATAGAATGATATCAGATTTTTACAGAAAATTCTACATTCCCAATTCTATTGATAAAATGTAGATAATCAGAATTATGAGGGAAATATTTTTAAATAGGAGATTTTTTTATGTGGACACGAGTAGCGAGAGAAATATAGTATGTTTGGTAAATAGAAGATAGGTTTTCAGCATGAAAAACAATTTAGATAACAAGAAACCAGTTGACTAAACTGTAAATAGGTTAAAACTTGCAGCAGATATGAATAGTAAAAAATGCAGATAATTTGTGAAGAAAAACATTTATAGTTATTGTTTTGGCAGAAATTGTTGAAGAAATATAATGCTTTGGAATCACTAGAATGTATATACCATATGTTGTGATTAAATCTTAATTACAGTACAGGTACTGTATGTGTTACTTTTAATCAATGTGTTATCCATGTCATAATCATAAGTTGATGCTACATTTCTAGATGAGCTTACTTATGAGAAAGCATCTCTGCATATATATATATATATATATATATATATATATATATATATATATGTATGTGTATCCAAATCTGATTTGCTAACTTTATTTGTTCTGCATAATGATACTAACAAAGCTTTAATGAGAAAAAGTCAGTGAACAATGTTAAAAAATGCAGAAATCATTTTAGTTTCCAAGGGGCCGAATGGTCATAAGCATAAGTTGATGCTACGTTTCTAGATGAGCTTACTTAGTAGAAAGCATCTCTGCATATATGTGTATCCAAACCTGATTTGCTAACTATTTGTTCTGCATAATGATAATAACAAAGCTTCATTATAAAATGTCATTGAAATGTGTTCCAAAGTTCATTAATCAATTTAGTTTCCAAGTGGCTGAATGGTCAAAAGTGCTCTCCACTACAGATCACTGCCATCTCACCTCAGTCTGTGTGGGTTTAAATCTCAGATTCGGCCAATGTGGGTATGTGAAAAAGCTTACCAGTAGCTTCTTATGGGTCAGTGGTTCTTTCCGTGGGGTTTTCCTGTGTTCTTCCTCCACCATTAATACTGGCCACCATGTACATGTATAGCTTATTGTGTGCTAAAAAATGACATTAAACCCTACAACACCTACAACAACAAAATTGTTTAAGATAAGTGTCATTTTCACAAGTATGCAAACAAGGTTTGCTCTGGAAAAATCAAGGTCCAGAAAATAAAAATATAAACTTGTATAAAGTAAAATAAATTATTCAAATAGAATGAAATCAGAGATGCTACTATGCTCTGGTACTGTTGAATTCTTGCAGTCAAGAGTCATGTTAACTTTAAATACCAAAGGAAGACAGATTGCAAGAAAATTAAAGAGGTGCATTTCTGATGGGAAATCATGGATGACATGTAACAAGCTGCAGATGAATGATGATAAAGCAGAGGCCATTCTGATCACAACACAAGGACTTTCTCATTCACATCTTTTACCTCAAACAATAAATATCAACAACACCACATTAAATTCACAAAGTCAGTGAGAAACCTAGGTGTTACTCTAGACAGTACTCTCACATTGCACCAACATGTCATGAACATATGCAAGGCTGCATTTTTGAGCTGAGATGCATAAGCTCCATTCGTAAATATCTTTCAGTTGATGCCATTAAAACACTTGTGTGTTCATTTGTACTTTAAGGACTGGACTATTCTAACTCAGTTGTCTGGTTTGTCACAATATCTATTCCAGAAACTTCAAAAAGTTCAAAGCACAGCTGCTCTGATAATCTTTGGAGTACGATGATCAGAGCACACCTCCCCACTGCTCTTTACCCTACACTGGCTATCCATTCAGTCCAGAATCAAACACAAAATTTGTTCTCAGTGCTACGTTTCACTGATGGACTTCAGTCCAATATACCTATCCGGCCTCACCGATGTGTACACACCAGCAAGATACTTACTAACCTCTTCTGACAATTGTATACTCATTGTTCCTGCTATGAAAACAAAGTAATATGGACAACGTTCTTTTGCATGCCAGGACCCAGCAATGTGGAACAAATTATCCTTTGAAATTAGATACAGTGATCCCTTTCAAGAGTGGTCTTAAAACTCACCTTTTTTGACTAAAAGAACAAACGTAAAGACCTAATAATGTTTCATACCTTAAATATTTTCAGCATTTTTTATATTTATCAATTTTATGCTTTTTTTTTTTGCTTTTCTGTAGTCCTATCATTATAGATATTATAAAGTACTTAGAGCTTCTAAAGATTAGGCGCTATATAAAGTCCTCATTATTATTATTATTATTATTATTATTATTATTATTATTATATAAAATAAAATGGAGTTAATCAGGAATTCTTGGCTTTGCTAAATTAAAATTAGTCTTTTCCAAAGACTCTTTTTAAATTGTACCAGTGAAATATGCACTGAAGAAGTCTGTGAGTAATAGTTTACAATCTTTTAAAACATATCTGAAATTATATGGATTGTTATAAATTATAATCATTTCATTAAAATTATATACAAAAACATGCTGACCGAATTTAATTTTTACAATGGTAGGTGATTTAGTTCCAGTCTTCCGGTTGTTTTAATTTGGTGCAAATTGTCAGACATGGGATAGATGCGATCAAGACTAATATTAAAACAATGATGTAAACACCTCAATTTAATGAATATACTTGCCAGTTATAATTTCATTTAAAGCAGCATCAAGTTTCAAGTAATTTAACTTGATGACAAAAATATTGTCACTCACCCCAAAAAATGATTAAATTGAGGTTGCATCATGACATTTTTTAATTTAGATTTCACAATCACATTTAGTAATGTCAAGTCATTTTTATCAATAATATAGCATGTCTTCATTCAAATTGTCAGTAACTGAATAACATCACTTAATATGCAGCATGTGTTTGTCATTTCAAAATATACAATGAACCACACCAGTGGCCTAGTGGTTAGAGCATCTGCCTCAGATGCAAGAGATCACAGGTTTGAATCCCTTCCAAATCATACCAAAGACTTTTTCAAAAAATGGTACTAGCAGCTGCCTTGCTAGGCTTTCAGCATTAAGAGGGTAGTGTTATGACTGGTTGACCTGGTGTCGGGATAATGTGACTGGGTGGGACATCATACTTTATGTCTGCGGCATGATGTCCATGTGCTAAAGGTCCCTATAAACTGCCACACTGAAGACAACTCAGAAATGTGACTGACATTGTGTTAAAGCTACATTAAAAATCCAGATCAAACACATGCACACAATAACATGAAGAATTTTTTAAAATAAACATGCACTTCGGTTTTAATCCATTTAAAATCCAATGATATCTAAAACAAACACATTTCTTCACAAAAAGTACTAAGCTAAATAGACTAAGCATTGTTCATTCACATGATTTATTTTGATCTTTTCATTTTTGCAAAGTCTTTGATACTGGTCAACTCAATAAATTTCAAGGGCATTGAGCACTTTCTACCCATACAAGTCCTTTCACTAATAATGCAAATAGGGCTTTAGAAACAGGATGGGGATTTCTGATTGATCATCCAAGTTACTGCCAGTAGATGACCCTAGTAACCATTGATTAGCATGTTTAAGTTTTAAAAAAAAACAAACTAACAATGCAAATTAAATATTTATAACACAGATCAAATTTCATCAATGCTTTAGTTTCTTGTCTGTCAGATTTTTAAAGAAATGACACAATTTCTCAGACAATAAATAATTTTCCTATTGATTTTATGCAAGTATGATTCTATGTAATATCATTTAAGTTGACTAGGTCTACTGGTAGGCTGCTTCCCTTTGCCACCTTTTGATAAACAGTGAATTTGACCTTACACCCAAACATTAATGTTGAAATATTAAAGTGTGGTGGAAAGGGTTAGATGTTTCTCTCACTAAATGGTCTAGGTGCTACTAACAATAGCAAGTTTCTTTTCATTACTTAATCATTACTTAATCAAAAATTGGTTTTGAAAACTGTCTTTTGATTTCAGTGAGTTTGAGCAACTGCTTAATCTGTCAGTCGTTTAAAGTCTGAACACTTGTTTTCATGTCTAATTTTACCAAGTTCACTAACACAAAATAAGTTGCATGTTTGACAATTTCATGTAAGGTTTCAGTTTGTTATTTTATGTAGGAGCTATGTATACTGATAAGATAGAAATGTGTGTGTGTGTGTGTGTATGTGTGAGAGAGAGAGAGAGAGAGAGAGAGAGAGAGATGTACAAATGAGTGCATAGTTGTAGTTTTCTTAATTTTATAAGACATAAAATAACAAGCGGAGTCAGGCACTGATAAATGCAGTTATTTCTCTACAATAGAGAAAATAACACCTTATCATTAGCCTATTTAAAAAGGAGATCATACAGTGTCCTTGTGTCAAACTTTTTATATTAAATCTTATTTTATTTTTGCTAGATAGCTAAACTACATACATGTATCTTGGTAGCTTAATACTACTGTTAATAATAATACATGTGAAATAATAATAACTATAATACTACTGATAATGATGTTAATGATATTCGGTTCATAGTACATAAATGTGTCATGAAAGAAATTTGAGAGTCAGACCTGCCTTGACAGGTCACATGTCCTCACAATGGCCACTCTCACTTTTTCTCATGGGTGGCTGCTGACAGATTTGACTAATTTTATCCTTTGTTTATTTTCAGGTGGAAGACATTAAGACCATTACATCTTCAGCAAGAGAGGATAAAGTCATTGCTGACTTAAACTCTGATCTTGACCTTATGTTAATGGAAGGGGTCAAGGTTATGATGGTGCTAGATGCCATTCAGTTGTATCAGGACTACATAAATGGGCATGATGTGCCAGTGTTTGTATGGTGCTTGTTTGGCAGGGACACATCAGAGAATATGCAAATGTTCATACGCAACCATCTTAACCATATTGGTAATACTTTCGGTCTTGAACAGGTAATTTTTTTGTCCTTGAAGGCAGTATTTTTTTACATGTAATAAACTCAGAGATATGCAAATTTTTACTTTGTTCTTTTATCAGTGTGAATCAGCATTAAACTTTGAAAAACTGTTGAATTTAAGGGTTGGAGGTTGCAGGTTCGATACCAAGCCAAGTCATACCAGAGATTTATAGATATGATACTAGCAGCTGCCTCTCTGGGTAGTTAAGAGGTTGGTATTAGGACTGGTCAACCTGCATGGTTCAGGATAATGTGACTGCAATGGACATGATGCTACATGTTTGTGGCTTGATGCTACAGTGCTAGACCTCACTATAAACTGGCAAAATGCAGATATCTTAGCAATATGACTGAAAAATTGTCAGTGCTACAAATCATGCATATACACAGAGAATTCCACAATATTAGCATGATTACCATACCTGTATAAATAGCTATGGTCGCTAACATCAAAACTAAAACTGGATTTTGAAACTAGTTACTTTCAAAGCAGTGTTTCTGAAATTTCTTTATTGCATTTTTATTACATTGAACAATTAATAGAAAAGATGTTCAAGATACCGCAAGACAAAACACGACACAATTGCTAAAATTTGATGTCCCAACATTTATGGGTCATAAAAAAATTAATATTCAAAATATTTTGGGTGTCTGAAGATTTTTTTCTAGCGTCTCAACATATGCAGTCATTAAGGCAAGGTCAGATTTTAATCTGTTATTTCATACATCACACTTACTCTGCATTAATAATTTTTTTTGTGTTAAAGGTTGACATTTTCTGCAATTATAAACAGTATGGGATTATATCACATTTTAAAGACATCCACTACTCTGCATTAATGACTTTTTTTAGTTAAAGGTTGACTTTTAAGCAAGTATAGACAGTATAGGATTTTATGACATTTAAGTATCAATCCAGGAATGTTTATGTTGGTGTTAAATAGTTGTTGCTTTATATGCATTCATTGTGTACCAGATACTGTGGGTATGAACACCACAGGATTTGAATGAAAAACTATGAACTTAGATAGGATACTGAGCTTTAGAAAGCCAACTGTGTACCAGACTTCTAGATAAAATGAAACAGCTTTAACCAGTAAGAATTTTATTAAATTTTGTTTGGAGAAAGGCAAAGCAAGGTATTTAAATGGTCATACAGGTTTTGGTGCTAGATTTTTTTTTTTGGTTAGAACTGAGACAGCAAAGATTACTGAACTTTTTAAAAGTATTTCTTCTATTTTGTAAGCTGGATTTTAATAGGTGTAGTCCAGCTTTAAATTATGATAAATCACCAACTAAACTTGTAAGAGAACTTTTTTTTTTTTATTGTGTTACGTGCTTAGGCTCGAATAAGCAGCAACATAGAAAGAAGTGAAAATAACAAGCTTGTAAAAATTTAACAAACAATTTATTGAGTACAAATACTTTCATAAAAGAAAATAAATAAACTTACGGTTTTAGAGAATCAAGTCCAAAAATTAATCCAAAAAGAATTCACAATATAATCCACTAGTGGAATTGCAAGAGTCCTGATAATAAAATGTCCTAATAGTTCCCGGTTCGAATCTTGGCGATGTAATCCAATATGGACGATGATGTCACGTGATGAAGTCAGTTTTAGTTAATGAAAATCTATGAGCACATATTCTTTTCCAGATAAATAATAAAATAATTCATCTTGCTCCAAACGAATTGACACAATTTCCAGTACACGGTAATTAAAAATAACTCAAAAAGAAGACACAACTTAATATTATAAAAGCCCAACTTCTACTAAATATCTCACTCCAAAACATCACTTTTATACCTGTTTTACGTAAACAAGAAAGGGGTCACGACCTTCCAGAATCTCTCAGAGCAATCTCACGTTTAAGAAATCACGCAAAATCATTGTATGACCCAACTATATTAGAAAGATGTTTATACTTTACTTCCATTTTGTCCTTGGAATCAACCAATCATTTTTAAAATAAAGCTCTAATGTCCTTGGAATCAACCAATCATTTTAGAAGCTTGTTTACACTCTGAAGCAAGGTCAGAAAATGAGGTTAACATCTCTTGTTTACCTGTAGAGTATATAGGTCATCCATTTCTAGAAAATCTCTCCCAACTAACAAATTTTAAACCCAAAATGTCAAATTTGAATCTGACAAACAAAATTAAATGATTTAAATTAAATATACGTAACAATTATATGAGGTTTTTTAGCAAAACACTTTGCAGTTTTGATTGTTGTGATTTGACATGAAGCAAGATGTCTTGCCTGTCAAAAAGTAAATTTTTTGTAAAAACTGGAGCAAAATCTTAAGACCTAAAACCAGTGTAGAACAAATCTTCTTTCTACTACATTGTGTCATTTTTATGGTATCTGTTTGTAATATTTTAGGCTTGTAACAATACAATTTTCAGAAAAAATGGTGGTAGTTGGAAACGTTATGTTATAAGCAGTTGTATGCCATCCTTAGCAACAAACCATGGTTTATTAAATAATGTGATTCAGGTTTGAAGTTTGTGTAATGTCATTAGAAGCTTTGAGCTTTTTTTTCAGCAGAGTTTAAGAGTATAAAAGTTCATGACCTTTGGGGACAATAAACCATAATATGAATACCTTTTTGCATCAAAATATTTAGAAAAACTGAAGTACCACTCACACATTCACTGGTCTAACCTGTTTAAACTAAATTTATTTCATATGTTTAAAATGCATTGTCTGGATATTGCATTTTCCTTTGAAAGTAAGTCATTTGATGTCTATCCAGTTGAAACATTTATATTAAAATTACCCCAATTTTGCAAAATCATAACATATACTAGGTGAATATGTTGACTGTAAAAATACCTTTTCTTTTTAAAACATAAGAAACTTTATACCTTTTATTGCATAAAAAACACGAATTCAGAAAATGATGGAGGAAAAAAGGTCTAATTATTATGCTGACAGAACCCTTATGGGTCCTTTAAGTTCCATATTGTTTCACATTTTACACGGAGTTGAATTTCTAAATGGTAAGTCTGACATTTGAAAATAGGGATTATATGTGATTTAAAGAAGAATCAAAAATACTTGCAATAAATCAGTTTTATGTAAGCACTCATTATCTAGGTATCTAGTTTTATATGATTACCAAAGTGTTTAGATGTGTAACTACGATTTTCAGAATGGTTGCCCAGCCGTACAGTGCAAAAATATGATTCTGATTTTAGAAGATGATAAAACACCAACTTTACTAGTCAGCAAATGTAATTTTTGGATCAAAGGTAACTGGCCCATGTTTCCGGTGCTGCAAAGATTGAACCTCAGACAAAGTTAATTTGTAAAGGAGGGTCAATTTCCTTATTCAGTGGTCAAATAATATTGCAACAAAAAAGAAATTATTTGCATATCACTCAATAATTGTATCTTTGTCATCACTAGTTTTATAAGTTCATGTTGTTTCTTTTCAAGAGATTATATGTTTGGTTCTCTTTAGCTTTAACTTCTGTGATTAAAATCGTGAAACACTGCTGGATATTGTTTCTGAACAAATTTGTGAAAAATATCATTTGATGGTTGATTTTAACGACACTTTGAAGATAGTATTTACAGTATCATGCTGTGGAAATGAAAGCTCTATGCCGTTTCTTAGGACACACCAATGCAGTCAAGTCGTGTTTCCCTTGGATGGGTATCAGACTCTGAACCATTGGATTGCAAGTCTGACCCTTTCTTAGAACTACCATGGCTTTCTTAATATAATACTGGCATTTCTGAAGTTTAGAAATAGTAGTAAGAAATGGTGCAGGTATATTAAAACTTTTTTTTAAGGCTGTAATCTTTGCAATAAAAATTTTAGAAACATTAATGGCTTTCAGAGTGGTAATGCAGAATTTATTAGCAAAACATGAATCATAATCCATGTTAGCTGAGGTCTTTAAAACTACCAGTGCCACTTCCAAAGGTTGCACTGGATAAATGTATATTTCTTCACTGACAAAAGCTATTAGATTGATCCCTTAGTATAAAGTCCATTAGTGTATTGCTGCAACTCTTGTTACATGAGTATTGTCATAATCCCATTCACTTGTTTCATTATTTCGTCAGACATAAGATAATGTATAATGAGAACCAGGTAATATCTGATTTCACATCATTTTGTACCTCATCATTGTGTTATTATATACCTGCCTTTTTGGTGAAGGGAAATTTACTTTGACCCTGACACTTTGGATAACTTGTATTTGGGGTATGGAAGAAGCCTATTTATTTTGGGGCCAAAGGTCAGAATCACTATTACTGAAAAAAAGGGTTGAAAAGATTATATGTTTATTATTATTACAGTGGGACCCCGCTATAACACGGTAGTTGGGAGCCATAGAATCCGACCGTGTTATGAACCGAACCGTGTTATAAGCAACCATGTACAATACCAACATATTTTTGAATTTAATTGGGGGGGGGGTAACTAAAGACGGGTGCAAAAATGCATGGCACAATTACCATTTTTGATCAATATATATTAAATGAGACAAACATTTGCTGTGGTAACAGAAATTGCCGATATAATATATTACTTTATTCAGAGAACCATGCTTTGGTACATACACGTGTCTAATTTATATATATACATGTATAATCTATTGCATAAAAAGAGTATCAACACCATGTACTCACCAGCGAATCTTGTAACATACATTGAATCCATAATACAAAATATTTCCATCAAAAATATCCACACACATGTAAAATATTCAATAATTTTTTGACAGATCCTTATGTGACTGAATTCAATGAAAAGAAAATAACAAAAATTATGTAACGGGTATACGTAATGAATGATGAAATAGTACATGTCCGTAGATTAAATAATGGAAGCTAAAGTGTATTCTTATAATAACTACATGTACATCTCAGGATATTTCTGTCTCTGAATTCAGTCATTGTAAATTTCAGCACATTTTCCCACCCAAGCTGCTAGTCAAAGTCCTTTGAACTTGCCGCCCAGCTATTGCGTCATGTTCTTTTGATGTACTCTAATAAATACAGCAGGCAGAAATGGCTGTATTTTAACCACTGAATTATGTTACTGTAAATATCAGCACAGCTAAAATGATAAAATAATCAACACTAACTTTGTCTCCCAGCTATTTTTGCAGGCGTACGGAGGACTCCTGCATGGAGTGATTTATGTGTCCCAGATTAAATATTTGCATTCAAATACGCGTAATTAAGCGTTTCCGAGACCTCTGTGTCGTATACATTTTATACCATTACATTTCTCATCTTTCAGTTTTGAAAAACTCTGATTTTTAGCTGCTTTCTGCTAATGTCGCGTTTGCTCTTGGCAAAGTCAATTATAGTTCTTAGTTGCAGAATTCGAATTTACTAGTCAACAGATTGCATAAAACAACACCGCCAAGCTACGCACACATGTTGGTGGCTTTTGTTTCTTTGATGCTGTATAAATCTTTTCCCCTTGATTTGAACAAGTTTAGCTCTGCAGTTCACTTTGATGATAAACAAGGGGTCATCCATTTAGTACGTACGCAAAAATAAGACAAAACTTGACCTTCTCCCCACCCCGTACGCATGCATACTTTTTACACCCCACCCCCCCATGCGTACGTACGTATGACTGACCCCCCCCCCCCCATATAGAACTTCCAATATTTCATCCACGCAGAAATGACACAGGATTAATAATATTCAAATGTTTAATGAAACGGAGTAAAACAGACAGTCCTCAGCTGCTGTATATATAAAAGAAATAAGTTGCATGTTATTAATCCTTTAAAAAGTTCGCCAGTGTCTGCTAAAGGTCAGACAAACGCCGACTGAACCCAGTCAAACAGGTTACTTATAACAGGAATTTCAGCAACAAGCTTAACGTAAGGCTGAATCACAACAGCATTAGCTGCACTATGCTGGGCCGCTGTCTCAATATCCACAGCATCGCTGACGTCATCATCCAGGTTTTGATTCAAGTTCTCAGTGTCAGTAGACTCAGTAGTGTGAACGCTTTGGTGTCGTCTTACACTGGCCTGTGACGAGTGATACACGCCACATACAGGACATGTGCGCATGATTAACATAGAAATTTCCAATATAGTATACCTACTAGTTTGAAAGCTGAAACGATGGAGCATTTACCCCCCCACCCTACCCCACCCCGTTTCTTATGCGTACGTACATTGTCAGTAGACCCCCCCCCCCCCCATACGCAAGCAAGCGTACACATTTGGGTCACCCCCCCTCTCCCCCCTCCATGCATACATACTAAATGGACGACCCCCAATGTACTTAAAATAATTGATTTATACATTCTGGTGAGAATCTTTTATCAACCCCCTCATTGGCTGTTGCTTAGTTGTGTATGAAATTAAGAGAACATATATCAGAGATTATTAGAGCAACGATTGTATTCGGAATGCATTAAAGACAAACACAAAGTAGACACGATGGCTTCATTGCTCAGGGATCAGTAATAATAATATTGACACTTATGAGCTGTCATTTTTCAACAATAAACAAAGATCAAAGTTTTCAGTAGGCCCAGCAATTGGTTCGTATTTCCAATGTTTATTCTGGCACAAAACTAGAAGAAATTTGTTGTTTTTGAAATTTTAGGAGCCATACAACGATTATTTTATATTCGATTTTGTGTGTGATTTTCTCCCCAAAATGATAATACATTTTCTACACGTTTTTTTTGTTGTACTTTTTAGATGAGTATGAGAATGATAATTAAACTCTTGACGTATTTTATTTTTCATACTTAAAAGATTTTTTTTTTTTGGTCTTTGAGAAAAATACCTGTAATAAATTACCTGAAATTTCGGGAGCCATGCCACGACCATGTTATATCCGAATTTGTGTTATAACGGGGCTTGTTATAGCAGGGTCCCACTGTATATGTAAGGTGTACAATATCATTAGTTCAAAGTTTCATACCTGGAACAAACTTTATGGTTAGCTTAAACATGGTAAGGAATAAACTTTATGATTTTGGTGTCAAAAGATCAAAGATCATTTTTGCTGAAAGAAGAATGGTCTCTCTGCAGAAACATTATAAGGCAACATCACAGACTTAGGTCCTACTTTGTGGGTAGCTTCCATTTGGAGTAAAGATGAGGCCTGTTGATATTTTATTGTTAGGGAGGATAAAAAAGTTAAATGTTATTGTCACTTTTATTATAAGGAGATAAATGGTTTCTGTACAATGTTATAGATAGTTTGTACTTGGGACAAGTAATAGGCTAGTATATTTTGGGATCAATAGGTCAGTGTTCTCAATCAACATAACTAAAGGAAAGAAAATTGTTTTGTTTCTCTCGCAATAACATATACATTTCAGACATGGACACATACTTTGTGGAATGCATAAACTTGGGCTAAGAATCAATCCTATCAGTTTTGGCGTGCAAAGATGGTTTACTAATAAACCCTGTTCCAGCAATAACATTTGTAAATGACTTGCATGTTTAACATGAATAAAGCTTGTTGATTTTGGGGTCAAAAGTCAAGGCCACCACTAATTCTACACCTTTTATGTTGACCAGAGTTTGTTGCACGCATTGTATTTTAGAGGCCTCCTTATTTTGGGGTAAAACTGTTGAGGGCATGGTAAGCAGGATTACTTCATTAATACCTGCATTTTACATGTTTTCAGATTATCCAAGTTCATGAGGATATTAGCCCTTATTATATCCTAATACTGTTTCTTACCTTAAATATTTTCAGCATTTTTTTAATTAAGTTTTTCTAATTTCATGGTGTTTATTTTGTTTTTTGTAGTCATATCATTAGAGATGTTGTAAAGTTCATAGAGCTTCTAAAGATTAGGCACTATTCAAAGTCCTCATTATTATTCCAGGTTTGATCTTAATATGGTCAGAATTATTGCTTTCAGAGTGGTCACTATTAATCAGGTGCAAGATCACATCATTAATATGTGTGAATCTTGTTTATTATTAAAATTGTCCACTGTTTTGACAATATAGCAAATATTTAAAGTTTGATCAGGATCAGATAACAAATATAGCTTCCAAAGTGATACTGGTAATTGGAACAGTAAATAAGCAATGAATTTTGCTTATGATTAAACCCATCCAAGATCTTTAAGTTATAGGCCCATATTTCAGTTGGATTGGGAATTTGGTTTCCAGAGTTGCAACAGGCTCAACCAATCAGATGCAAGATCACTTTATTATTACCAGTGCATCTAATTAATAAAACATGCTTATTATCTTGATGAAATAACATAAATTTCAAGTTTTATTAATTAGAATTCATGAATCTTGCTTATTACCTGTTCATACAATCAAAAGAACCATCAGGAGAACAATGCAAAATTTGCTAGAAACATTTTGTAACATAACCACCATCATGAGAACAATGCAGAATTTGCTATAAACATAATGTAACATAACCACCATCAGGATAACCATGCAGAAGTTGCTAGAAACATCTTGTAATATAACCACCATCAGGAGAACAATGACGAAGTTGCTAGAAACATCTTGTAACATCAGAAGCTTCAGTAGAACAATGCAAAGGTTGCTTAAGATCTTGTAACATAGCCACCATCAGGATAACAAAGCAGAAGCTGCTAGAACATCTTGTGACATAGAAACTTCAAGAGAACAATGTAGAAGTTTCTAAAACATCTTGTAACATAAACTAGTATCTGGAGAACAATGAAGAAGTTGCTAGAATTTGCTGCAACATATTGTACTGTTTATTGGAGTGAATAAGTTTACAACTTTTTCCTAAATTTTGTTTTACCTTTTTTTCTTCAGGTTGAGATGTGTTTGCTTGGACATACTCTAGGTGTGACCATTCATGTCTTTCGTCTTGGTCAGTTTGGTCAAGAGGACTTTATAACATACTATCCTGATGACTACAAAGACAAATGGCAGCAGATCATGCTGATAGCAGAAGATGACAGACATTATAATATACCTGTCTAATGTTTAATAATTATATGCAAAGCTTAGGGATTCAGGATTTAGGGAACAGTATTAGGTTCTAGCAGGCTTATGTTTCTTTAAATTATTTACGTATGCACAGCTGTCAGTAGTTACTGTTTTTTGTATTGTATTAAAAGCATTGGCATGATATAGCTTCACTTAGTAGATATGAAATATTAGCATATAAAACATTTCAGAAACTGAGGAAATGCCTCAGAGAATTTAGGATTATCTGTCTAATACATAGTTGAATTTCTCAAAGAATGATACACATCTTATGTGAAGATTTTTACTGATCGTATGTTTTCAATAATTATTTCTTGAACTGTCAACTTATGATGAAATATCTTTGTCAAAAGACCACACCTTGTAAGTGTTTTCAAAATGTGTTGGAGCTGGAGAAAACCTGTTTATGGAATGGAATATGGATTGTTTCAGTTCAGTGCCTATATAAATGGAATGGGATTATTTGGGATCATTTCAATTAGTATGTACTTCTTTCATATACTTTGCAACTTGTATCATGAGCCACATGTCAATCATTTTTTTTTATTTGGTTACATAGGTAACTTATTTTATAATATATATTTTCGAATGTAAATATTTACTATATTTATATTATTTATTATACTTGCAATGTACAATGAGAAATATTGTTTAAGTAACTGCCATCATATTATACATCACAAATATGGGTCTCTGCAGTTTGCAGTGGGAATCAGCTTATTTGGTATGCAGTAATAAAACATGATGCATGCAGGGCAGAAAGTTCCAAGAATATCCTGATGCTCCAGAGACATTTTATCATCCATTTCCCCATCCATGGAGCTGATATTTTTTATTAGAAGAATGCAGGTTTAGTTGCCACAGTATTATCACCATAGATGGGCTGCCACTGTGTGTCCATTGGCAAGGCAATTTACTCTACTTGCTGTGGCATGATAACCATCAAAGTGCTGCCATACCATAAAGTGTCAAACCATGTTCAATAGGGCATGCTGAAATTCAAGCACATATTGTTAGTGATGTATTTTTTGCAAGTTTTTACTACAAGAACATCTGTGCACTTACTAAGATTTGCATATATTTTTTTAGTACAGTGCAGTGTGTACATTTTTGTTAAATACAGTAAGTGTATCATGGCCACATGATTTTAAGTTGTTGTTCATAACAATCTAAGTATTTATGCAACTTCTTCTCTCCTGCTTCTTTTGCAATAACATAGCTGTAAACTCATGAATACCATTACATGTACTTAAAAGTTGCATCCAACTGCACAGAACCAGATTTGCTATCACATAATGTGCTGTGGCATATCTGTGTATTATGCAGTTGAAATACCATTACAACAACAACATTGACCCAGATCTGCCTTATACGTGAGGATATTCAGTAAGTGGGTAGCAGAACCTCGCTATAATGCAGTACCTATTACTTGACTGGTATTTTGATGAATCCATTATGCTAGTGGATTTCGGGTTGTTATTACTGGTCCACTTTACTAGACCTTCAGATTGCTATGGCACTGTGTCGGTCATCCATCCATCATCACTTATGCTCCTCTTGTGACAATCGTATACTCATTATTGCCCATTATGAAAACGAAGTAATATAGACGTTCTTTTGCATACCAGGGCCCAGCAACATGGAATGAATAGCCCATTGAAATTAGACACAAAGACAAAGTGATCCCTTTCAAGAGTGCTCTTAAAACTCACCTTTTTAGACTGCAAGAACAAACTTAAAGACCTAAAAAAATTTCCTACCTTAAATATTTTCAACATTTTTTGTTTTCCAATTTAATGGTGTTTTTTTTTAATTTTAAAAACTTGATATCATTATAGATGTTGTAAAGCGCTTAGAGCTTCTAAAGATTAGGTGCTATACAAAGTCCTCATTATTATTATTATTTGCAGTTTTTAAGAATCTTCTTAAAATAAAACACCGGACCAGTTTCTCCATGGGCAAAGGAAAGTTAATTTTCCATTCTTTGCGTTAGGTGACTACCATTATACCCAGTTTAAACCAGTTTTCACTTTCAGTCATGCTATAACAATGTCCATCATAGAATGCATTTATGATAAATCATAATTTACAATTATGCAGCTTTTATTTTAATAGCAGTAATATCTTGTCTGTTGATATTAGTTGTTATTTATCTAGGAGGAAATTCCCTGACAGAGCAATGGAAATTCTGTCCTTCCATTGCAGTGAATCAGAATTTTTGAGAAGACTGGACCAACCCATCCATCCATTCCATCAAGGTTTAACACTGCATACATAAACAAGATTAGCTGCTTCCTAACATGTGAATTTCTTCCTTCAAATGCATTACCCAATCATACTACCTTAGGAGAACGACTATTGCCTTGTAAATTCAGCTCTCCCAGATTAAAATGTTTTAGCAAAAATGTTAAAACTAACATGTTCATTGCTTTCCTAGGTGGCAGTTAGAGTTATTTTCCCATAAAACTGGTATTGGCACCAAATCCCATGAATTCTTTAGTTGCTACTTCTACTTGTGCCAAGCAGCATGCACTCTTGGCATATTACAGGTAACCAATTACTTATATTATTTAGCACCCACTTTGCAAGTATTAAAAGCAACACTCAGACTGACAACCACTTTGCATGTGTAGCTTATGTTGGTTGTCATTCTTTGAATACATGTTAGATTTGCATATTATAGGCATACATAAATAGGCAACAATTCAATCGATACTAAAGGGAAAGCATACTTTGAGGAACCAAGACATCATCAAGGGCTCATTTACTGGGGAACAAGATAGAGAGCAACAACAGCCTCAGCAACAATCTTGTGTATCAGAATACACTGTACAGGGTTCAGTATTCCATACCCTGTCCCAGCCTCAAGAGCTGGAAAACTTCATGCCAGCCATGATGTCCCTGTTCCTTCAAACTGGACTTTGCCATATACCATACCTTTGATCACAATGGGCCACAACCACATTCAATCATATAAATCAATCTCCAGAAGAACAAACATTGTCCAGTTCCATGACTTGAATAGTGATGCTGAGCATTTCTGCTTACAATACCCAGCTTAGTGCCTCAGAACTGAAAAACACAGTTCTGCATCAGTCAAACTTACATTCCTGCAGATGATGGTCCATTTATACACACACTCTCCTGGATTCCTGTAGACAACATCAGGTTTATACAGGCACTAATGGATCAGACTAAACCACATAGTGCCACTAGGCACATCCTGTGTATGCTAGTTTATACAGTCCTACCCATTTATCTCGACATCCTCGGACTCAAGGAAATATTGTCGACATAGGCAAATGTCGAGATAAGTGTTGGTGGGGTGTGGTGCTGATAAAAGATAAAATTTAAAATTCATCAGCAAAGGGTGACCCGTCGACAGTGAATAGCATTTACACTTTGAAAAAAAAATGGAAATTTTAGTACAGGAAGACAGAATCAGTGTGAAATACACTTGTATATTGACAAATTACATTTTGGTTACCTTGGTATAATAAAATCCAAATTAAAATATTGCATTGATCACATGATACGAAACACATTGCGATATTCAACGTCGGCATTAGCACATGGTAGGAAGTTGTCATTTACATGCTTCATGTACATGTACTTAAATTGGCCTCGATTTCGGTCATTCTGTTCCCATCTTTTTGAGGCTACCAAGGGGATGGGGCTATTCACAGGGAAGTGAAAAACTGTCAACAGTATGTGTATTCTCCACAAATACTTTTGTATCCAATGTTATGACAAACATTAAAGCTACTGAACCAACCACTTGTTGCAGCAAAGTTCTCCACACTTAAGTTTTTTTGATAATGCTTCATGGAACCATTTTGATGCTTCCTCCATGTCTTCAAATGTAGCAGTCTTGCTTCTTCCTTTGGGGAGCGCAGTTACCTTCAACTTAGTCTTTCTTTAAAGACTCAGCAGCTTTCATCCTTCCAGAACGTGTTATTTTTAAGTGAAAAAATTTCACAGACCTTTTTGCGAGATATTCATTCCTCAACTTCCTTAACAGCCAGATATTTAATTTTCAGAAACTAAATTTAATTTGCGTTTTACCCTGCTGTTGGTAGCCATCGTAAATGTGAATAAAGTTAAAAACAAAACTTTCATAGAAAAAAAATTTGTTTTAATCACCGATCACTTTCAAATGTCTCGGAAACTCATAATCCGTATTTTCACGCAATTTTTTATATGGGATTCAGAAAATCACGTATACAGGAGTCCTCTGTGCGCATATATTTCCAGGACGGCAAATTTAAGGGCTTGCCACCTGTTAATTGGGAAATTGTGTTCATCAATTGATCCTTTTAGCTGTGCTGATATTTACAATCAGAAAATTCATTGGCTGAAAGATTCACAGATGTACATGCTGTCATTGTAAGAGTACATCTGAAAAACATGATCTACAAGCTAGGCGGCAAGATCAAAGACTTAACTAGCTGCAGAGTGGTGAGAAAATGTGCTGCTATGTTTTTTTTATCCGACCTTGACCTCAAAAGCCTGGCGGCAAGATCAACTAATTGTTGAACAAAGTATGGGTCGGAACTGGCAGTTTGTCGACATAAATGATTAGAAAACAAAGCTTTGACCAAGGGCTTCTGTCCACATGTACGTTGATCTTTTATCTCGACGTCGACATAAGCATAACAATTTGATAATAATAGTAGACTAAGGGACTGGGACATTGCTTTTTTATCGACATAGGCGGCTTGTCTATATAAGTGATGTCGATATAAATGGGTAGGACTGTATAGGCACTCTCTTGGATCATTCTAACTGACATAATGTTCCTATGCACTTGTAGTGACTGACGAGTTTATATAGGCACTCTCATGAATTAGTCTTACCCACATAATGTTGTAAAACACTTTGGCTTACTATGTCCAGCTTTGTGCCTCAATTTCTATGAGATGTCTTTTCACTTGCTCTTGGGCTTTTGCCACCCAATGATAGCATCAACTTAGTAACAGCATGGAAGTAACAAAATGTAACTTGTGACATGCATGCAGTGGGCTGGAGATTCAAATACACTTTTCAAGCTTTTATCTTGGAAAGCCCTCATTTTAAAAGGCTTAGCTCGATCTGGCATGAACTGTAATTATGGAAGGTTACTTTCCAAGGTCATTAGTTTCTTAAGGATCTTTGCAACATGACTTCTGCTGTATCAGTGGAGAAAAACGTTTTATTTTCAAACCTGCTCCCTGACATATTTTCAACTTCGGTTATGTAGAAGTTGTCTTATGATTAACTGATCGTAATACACACCCAGCCTTTCAGTCTAATAGTAATTCAAGAATTCACAGGATTTGGCATAAATCCTGGTATCAGGGGGGAGATCACTCCGACACCTATTGGGTTGACAACTTTTTTAGTTTTAAAGAATTAATCAGGGGATGGATTGTGAGGTAGTGGTAGTTCTCAACAACAACAACAAAATTGGTTATTATTGTTTTCATCCAGATCAATTTTTATCACTGTCTAATTTAGCTTTTTTTTTCTCTTTTCTTTTAAAAGATGTGTTCCATACATGTGTATGTCTTGACATATTTTTCCCTAATGAGTGATTTGGTATTTCATATTGGTTAATTTATTGTTATTCAAATAGCATTGTCTAAGCTGTATTGGTAGGTAATTTATTTAATTTTTCCTATTCTTAAATTTTGAAGTTTTCAGGTTTGCCTTCCTATCTTTTAATTTGCTTTTCCTATATTGTGAGTTGTGACATTTGTTACATGGTGAGCAGTTTGCTTACCATTTCTTATATTCATCTATCATGAAACTTGATTATTAGGTACTAGGGTTCTTTTTCATTTTAGATCAGACAGACTTTAACTGTGAATAAATATCTCTTCATAACGGTGTAGTTTATTTTATCTCATAGAGGAACATTAATTTTAGGATAATCTACCGTATATTGAGGAGTTAATCGAAAACATTATTCCAAGTGGTTTCCGTTCACTTAACATGTCTACACTTGTGTCACTAATTTTTCTGTTGAATTGGATATATTCTAGCTTTATTATTTGACCCAAATTAGACTTTTTTTTTAATGTTGATCAATCAATTGATCGATATATTTGATTGCGGTAGAAGTAAAATGAAAAAAAAATAAAATAAGGGTTAATCAAAATATAGTGGGTCTACAAATTGTAAAAAATGTAAATTAGAACACAGTAATAAAAATTACGGTTGTGATACACTTGATAAATGACAATTCACTGGTTGAAAAATCATCCCTTGCTTGATTCGATATATAAGACATAATCAAATTGATAACACAGGTCTCTTTTAATGGATTATTTTAGTGCAAGAAACATTTTGCCAAGTTTTTTTTTTTTTAATCAAGTACTCACAGGTTTCAACGTGACAGCTGATTGACTCTTTCCATGTTTTCATAAAAAAGAATATTTTGCAATTATAATGTTTACAGTGAAACAAAAATAAAAAGGATTAGAATGTGACTTTCACAGCAAGATATTTAATTGTTGCTTATTTCATTATCTGTTGACAATTTACCGGACGTTTTCATTGATCACTATTTCACCAGACTGTTTATTTATGGTGTATTGATGATTATTTATCAACAAATAAACCCTAACATAATATGTGATATCTTATTTAGAACTTGCTAATTTCACAAGTTGGAATCGATCTTTATTAATCACCATTTTTGATGATAAAATGAGAAATGTAAAAAGGTTTAATTTACCAATTCTTATCGTAATTTTTCACGTTCAGCATATTTTGAAAGATTTTAAAATGTATTTTCTTTGGGAAAAAGAAATCGGGATCCACGCCAGACACCACGTTATAAGCGGGTTCACGAGTTATCAGGTAATGAGTTATCAAGGGAGTGGTGTACTGAAAACACTTGATGGATGGATCAAAAGGTTGAAATAGTACTAATTTATGCAAGATGAGATGGATTTCAGAGTAGATGTGTACGGTATACTGCTATACTTTTAATAAGGTATATGTACCACAGTACTTTTTCATTTATCTGAGTTGTCTCTCTTGACATGAAGTGACCTGAAAGGTCAGTTTCTACATCCAAAAGAGGGTCACAAACTATGCACCTATGTGAATTGAAACTTCTCAAAGTCAATGTTACATAATGGATTAGGGGCTCCGAGTGGTCTAAACCGCATCTCACCTCTGTCTGCATGAGTTTGAGTCTAAGATTTGTCTAATGTAGTTATGTGATAAAGCTTGTCAGTAGCTTCTCATGGGTCATGGTTCTTTCCGAGGGTTTTCCCAGGATCTTCCTCCACCAATAATAATGGCCGCCATATATAGCCTATCGTGTGCTGAAAAATGGTGTTAATCCATACAAAAACAAAAGAAACAAACATAATGAATTTTTTTTACACATCTCTTTTTGAAAAAATGTGATTTACTACAATATAATAATGCAGTTCTAGTAATATCCAAGAAGACCCAAGAAATAAAGCACCTTGAGAATATTGATCAGTTTCGAGTGTAGATTTCGGATTCCAGTTTTGAAATGTGTTATTTCTGCAAATTGGAAAAGTTGTAAGTTGATAAAACATTTATTATCAAAATACTTCTGTGCTGATTTATTGTTGTAATAAGCAAAGATTTTGTCTGTTATTTAAGAAAAGTAGCAATCGTTACAATAAACACCTTTCTAAAAATTTGCAAATGTCCAGCCAAAATAAAGAGCAATTTTTGGTGAAACAATTATTTTTTATATAAATTGGTGATGGAACATTTTTTTTTAAATACAAGATTTGTATATAAATGAGGTACAAATGCATATTGTTTGTGAATTTTGTTTACCTTTGAAGAAATGCTTTTAAAATTTTAAGAAAAAAAATTCTTAATCTATTTTTTATTTTTGGCAATATATCTGTAAACTTATGAAGATGCTTGCAATAATAGATGCACAAGAAAGAAATAAAAATGAATGAATGTTGAATCCATGGCATGATGTTTGTGATCAATATTCAGGACACGATAGCATTTGTGATCAGTTAAATAGTTGTAATACATGTAATTACTGATTATTTTCTCCACACAATTTACTTTTTTCCTCAAATTTCCAGTGTATATTTCATGATATGGAAATCTGAAAATTAGCTAAAGGTAGCAAAAAAAACAAAAGCAGTAATTAACATTTGTAATATTTACTACAAGAAAAAAATTAATAAATTATGAGGATGTACATATTTATTTAAGAATTTCAATTCTAATTTGAGCCATATCATCAGATTTTCATTAAAATCTTATTCACACTTCAAGACATTTACTGAATTTCCAAGACAGCTCCTTGTTCAGAAAGACCCAGACATATGTATCCAGTGTTGGGTATTATTTATCAAAGATGTCCGCTCATAGCTGGGTATACATTTTTCTGCCAGTGTTTGTAAAGGCAGTACCTTATTTTCAAGTTGTCAATCATTTTGATTAAGCTGCAAAGACAGACATCTACTAGTTATGTGCAAAGATCTGCATCTTCCAGTATATTAATTGACCTTTATCCCTCCATAACTTGTTTTCCCATGCGACATCTCTTTGATTAAGCCATAAGTGTGGTACAATGGTAAATAAAATATAGTGGTTATTTGATCCTTCAGCACAAGATACATGTTCATTTTTTGCAATCTTGAATTGATTTCATCAACTAAATGAATAAGGTGTTTTTTAAATGGTTCAGGCTGTCTCTAAATAAGCATATGACAGTGTGGCTAAGGTAAAGGAGTCGGAAGATATTTATGATGACTAGACCACAATGATTTACTAGCTGACAATGGAGGATTTCAGAACTTACTCAAACTGGGAGGAGTGTTCTTGGAATTTTTACCATATGACTCTATAGTGTTACAGGCTGTAACAAAATCCTTTGTTTTGTAATCATTTATGTCGACAAGCTGCCAGTAACGACCAGTACTTTGTTACAATGTTGTATTGTAAGAATCATTTTCTTTTAATACCTCAATTGCCTGTGTCAATGAATACAGTATTATTCCTTCATTAATCATATCAGCCGCATAACTCTAGTTCGCTTTTATGTACTTTTCACGATGACTTCTGTAACTAAATACATGTACTGTTTAAACCAACTTAATAGATTTTCATTTCCCCTTGAATAACCGCATCTGGTTGGTAGCCTCAATAAGATGGGAACAGACTGACAAAAATCTGCGTCAATTAAAGTACATGTACTTGTAAACAACAACTATCCAACCATACGTTAATGCCGACATTGAATATTGTAGTGAATGTTTTTCACATCCGGATGTGACCGATGCAATATTTTATTCTGGATTTTATTACACAAAGTTAACCAAAATGTAATTTGTCAATATACAAGTGTAATTCACACTGATTTTGTCTTCATGTACTGAATATTTCTATTGTTCATTTTCTCAAAGTGTAAATGCTACTCACTGACCACAGGTCACCCTTTAATGATGAATTTAACTTTCATAAAAAAAAAAAAAATCAGAACCCCCCCCCCACTTATCTCAACATCAGCCTATATCAACAATATTTCCTCGAGTATTTTGACATAAACGCTACCCGTTTATGTCAACATACTCGAGGAAATATTGTTGTATAAGATATTTATAAGATTATATGAATTTTAAAAAATGTGGACTTGACTTCAGGTTTGGACATATTTAATGCAATTTCACTTTGGGCATCCAGATAATCAGTCATTAAGATCAATGGGTACCCGGTAGAAATTTTCTAAAATTTTGACAGCTTTATTAACTGTTGATAATATATCATCCCATATATGTTGGTTTTTGTTTAATCTCTTTAGTGTTTTGTAATATATTTTGGTTTATTATAGAGACTACTGTGCAATCTTTACCTTGACACCAACAAGGAATAAAAAGTTGCTTAAGTTTTTGTTTGTTCCTTTTTGACATCTGGATTATGCAGTACAGAACTTGTCCAACAACAAACTTATTCTCTTGACATTTTGTTGCGAAATTAGTATGGTTAATTTATATGACCATTTTTATTATTATTATCTGAATTATATGTCTGTGAACCATCTGCTCTCATCAGTTTTAATGTCCTGTTCAAATTAAGAAGTAGCATGTCACTCATGCACTTGGCAACCATCCAAGGAAATATTTAACACGTGTTTAGGAAGTGGGTGTATCTTGACTTAAACAATGACGCTAACAATTGGAAAACAAATTTCCAAGACAACCAATTATTCTAGTTGATATTCTTATTGTGACAAAAGATTCCAAATTTAAATATGGACTGATATCACAACCTTCACAAAAGCCATATTCAGCCTTTCACAAAATGGATGGAAGTATTTCTGTACAAAACAAAAAGAATCTCAAGTTCAAGTGGGCATTGAAAATTATTTTTGTATGAAAATGCATGTCCTTGTATATGTAGCTAAGTGTTTTACTTAAGCAGTTTTACATTAGTCCAGTACAGTCAGCACTCTTGTTATGTATATCTATATTTTCTGCATACCTGACTTTTGTTATGATTGTAAGCAATACTGAAATTCAAGGCCTATCTTTGCTTATGAGTAATGGAATTTACCATTCATATTCCTAACAACTCTATTGTGTGTTATATCAAGTGGAGATATGTCTATATATGGATTGATAAACATGTTCATTCCTGCTTTATGATCAGTACATGGAATCAATTATAGTTGTGTTCAGATATGATCCGTGAGGAATTATTTAAATTGCTCATTGACATTTGGGCAAACATGTTACTTGGGGATTGTTGTAAACATATTCAAGACAATTGGTACATTAGACATTCAAGATTATTTTATATCTGGACATTGAAAACATACAAGTTTAGGATGTCTCAATGTACAGTAGTCTTGAATCAGTACATTCAAAACAACTGATGCAAAATATAGGTACATTAGGACATTCAAGACTACTGAGATTCTTTCAAAACATTCTTCTTTTTGGACTTGTGATACGACATTTAGGATTATATGGGATTTAGGTCAGAATACTGTCAATGTCTCAAACATTTTCACATTTTGACATAGATAAATAAAGTATTTCTTTTACTAAAATTGTTGGTTTTGCTTCTGTCATTTAGGACCTAGAGCAGGGGTCTTAAACATGTGGCACATGGCCTGCCAAACTGTATCCTGTGGCCTGCAAAATGATTGGCATCACATGGTGTTGAGAGATAACAAAGGTGGTGCCATCGAAAATGCCCTTGTGTGGCTCTTGGGATAGTTTGAGACACCTGACCTAGAATAGAGGTGTATCAGAGTTTTGGATTGACCTGTATATAAATTCTTTCAAACATTTCAGTGATATTAAAAATAGTCTTAAATTGTTTATTAATTTTCTTTCTCCCTGAATCAAATATTAATCTCACACAGTTGAGAAATCTTTAGTGAAACCAGCAAGTGTTTGCAGTGTCATCCAAATTTGTTTCAAGTTCTTTCGAGGGAGGGTTAGTCTCTATAAAAAAAAAAAAGAGTTGCTTCAGCGTGCCAGACATTGGTTCTTAAGAAGCAAAACATCTTAAAGCAAGAAATAGAGAATACATTAGTTCAGTACAAGGTGAAAAGGAAATTTTGTTTGCTAATGCTTTGGGTTGATTAGTAAATCTGTCTTGTTTTTATAGGAAATTAAAGGAATGACAGTTATTTAAAAACCTGATGGAATTAACAGCATCATTTTAAGAAAATGCCTTCCCTGGATACCCATGTATGTATAAATGGAATAGACTAATCCTGCATGTGATTGAGTCTTTAAGCCCAAATACAAAACTTTGCTCAGAAAAATTAAACTTCCTTCTACTCTTGGCTTATGAATTTATCCTGACTAAAACACTGCAAAATGTGTTTCAAGATCACCAACCTGGTTATGAATGCCCCCCTCCTTTATATTTAATGTTAGCCAATTCACCATCAGTCACAAAGTAGGCCATTGTAAAGACCTCCTCACCACTGTCAAAAAGAGAAAGCTGAAATGGTATGGCCATGTCACTAGAGCCAACAGTCTTTCCACAACAGTACTGTAGGGCAGCGGAAGGAGAGGTAGACAGAAAAAACATGGACTGACAACATCACAGAATGGACCAGAAAAAGTTTTGCGGAGACACATGAATGAGACAAGTGGAGGGAACTGGTCAGATGTTCAGCATCACAGTGCCTCGATGACCACACTGGGTCAGGAGACTGATGATGATGATCATGATGAACTCAAAATGTCCTAAACAAATCCTCTCCATTACCAGAGTAAATTTCATGAAATCAGGAATTCCTATCATTGCTATAGGCCTGTTTGATAGGTGTTGTTACTGCCCCTGACAACAGGCTCCCTTGAAGAAGTCTTTGGTATATTGAAATCAGAAACAGTGTGCTTGAATTTACGATCAATATTTCTGGCAAGCAATACTCCTATTATGGATCTATCAACTACTAGTCACTAATCCTAAGGAATACAATGTAAAAAATACCAACTTTTTATGTTGCAGTTTTACACGTTTCTATTGGCATAGGTCGATCTAGACTCAGAGTGATGAGGAACATAAAAATTGATATCAAATTTGTCATAATTTTTGGTTGTATATGATTGGTATGTTTGTTTGATTAAAAACGTAGCTTTTAACAATTTTTCAGTCATATCACTACGATGTCTGCAGTGAGGCAGTTTATAGTGATGTGTAGCACTGGTGCATCATGCCACAGCCATGTAGCATGATATTCCACCCAGTCACATTATCCTGACACCAGGCTGACCATTCCTAACATTAACTCTTATTGCTGAGCACCAAGCGAGGCAGCTGTTAGTACCACATTTGTAAGTCTTTGGTATTACTTGGCCAGAGATTGAACCCACGACCTCCCATTCCTGCGGCGAATGCTCTAACCACTAGGCCACCAGAGTGGTTGCTGATTGGCATGACTTATTTGCCTATACAGTAAAACGTTTGTACAGGAAGAAATTAAGCACATGGACAGACAAATGAAGATGTATTACATAAGATACATACAAACATTATATGCTGCTGAATAGCTTTAATTCTATGCTTCAGATATATAGTATTAGCATCAAAATATGTGGCACCATCACAAAACAGCATGGGTAGAGGTACATGGCACAGATATATTATAGATCAATAAAATCATTAACCCTAAACAATGTTGAATATTTAAAAAAAAAAACATTTTATTTTGTATTTTCACACATCTGTATATGCATAGATTGATTTAGGCTGATGAGAAACAAAAAAAATAATAAATCTGTCAAAGTCTGGTTGTTTAAGATCTGTATAAATTTGCCTATATGGAAAACATTTTTTGAATCTGTAGGTATTAGGTGCATGGATAAATGAAGATGTACTTAATAAGATACATACACACATATACTGTTGTAAAGCTCTGAATTTTATGCTTCACATCCATAATATTAGCATCATGATATGTGGCACCATCCCAAAACGGCTGGGGTAGATCGGCAGTGTTTGTACGGAAAAGTGCATGTAGCCTGGATTTAAAAATTGGTAAATTTGCAAGCGAATCTGAATAAAAATTACAAGTTTTATAATATAGCATTTGCATAAAAATATGCGGCACCATCGCAAAATGACATGGGTAGAGGCACGTAACAAGGACATAAAGATCAGTTAACATTCGTAAATGTTGGCTATACGTTTTAAAGATTTCATCTGTTCATTTCATCTGTACAAAGTCGGGCTTCACAATGAATGCAACACGGCACAATGTAAACACATCAATAACTAACCATTCAGGCTTACATTCTGGTCAGTCATTTTTGGGGAATGAATCCGATTAGATTGCTCAGGCTTCCATCTCAAACTATTTCCATGCAAGTTATTCTCGCAACAAGTACTTTAAAAATAAAATGAAACATATTTAGTTAAGTCATCTTTACACTAAACTGTATTTAATCTCTCATCTTGGAAAAGGGTCCATTCTGTTTTTCCTCATCACAAACTGTATCTTCCGTCCCATGTCAGCTGAGTAGATTCTGCGACATCTTTCAAAGCTGACACGTCGTCTCATCTCAAATGGTTTCTCATAGTACATCCTACTCATGATTTCATCATTAATGCCTTCATTACGCATGATCCTGAAACCATGAGAAAAAATTAAGTAATTAACTCTGAAGATGTGCTTTAAAATTCTAAATATCTGAACATTCAACAGTACCGGTAATACTACCATGATACCCCTGTACCTTCATAAGCCCTGTCTTTCAGGGTAAACATGCATCACATTTTATGGGCTATTCATTCAAATACATAAGAAAAAAAATTATTGCCCACAAAATTCAGGAATTTGGTTTTCTCAAGTCATTTAAACCACTTTTAAAGACGTGTTAAATATTATTGTTCCTGCATGTAAATGCCAAACAATTTCTAATGTAGACTATTGCTGCAAATAACTTCTGACTTAAATTGGTGAAAACAAGCTTCGTTTTAATGGCAGTCAAGTTTCAATTGATGTGTTATGCCCACATACTGATTAGGGAAAATGGTGATAAACCTATTCTATCCATGATAATATCTGCTCCATAAGATATTGGGCAGAGATTCATTAAAACATCTACATAAGCTGCCAAAGTGAGTGTGATTTTTGTGCAATGGGGACAGGGTGGGGGATGTCCCTTTGGATATGTCACCAGTTAAATTTACAAAAATTGTGATTACAATGACTTGAATATGTTTTGACCAAACTTTATTTTAAGCATGAGGACATAAACCATATATTATATACTTTTAAGATAATTTATGTCCTCAGTCCAGAATGGAAGAGATTGACCCTGTGTTGGCATGGTTAAAATGAAATATTAAATAACGGGTAGATAATGTGAAAAACTAAGTTTAACAGCACAAGATCTACATGTATTAATGGAATATAACTTGCTGCAACCCTACCCATATCAGATATCTGACAAAACTTCTTAAGCAGTCCATGGAATGGATGGTAGTACAGTGCAGACAACAAAGTAAACATAGCAAATTTGATTATCTCATATTTCACCACTTCTACTGCAAACATGTTTCTAGTAGTATTCTTTGTTAATCAGAAACTGTATTATGTTTTCCAGATTAAATGGACAGGAGGGCCAAGTTGTCACCTGGTTTTGTATCCTAGAAAGAAGTTATATTATACACAGTATGTAACCACACAGCAGATACACTTTCAAATTGAATGTATTTTATCCACCTTGTTTTAAACATGTAAAACAATGCATTCATATAGAATAAAACTGAAAAATATGCAAAGATTCAATTAAATATAATTATACTGAGAACAAAGACACCTGGATAGCAAGTACCAAATACAAACTGTTTTAAATTAACAGTTTGGGTTTTTTTTATACTGAAAACTCAATTCATGCAGTAGAGGTCATCTTATATGCTTTATATTCAAATATTTGATAAATCTTTATATTCAAATATTTGATAAATCTTGGGGTGATAGTGAACAATCTGGATAAATGTTGTACATAAAAAATATTTGGAAAAATTGGTTTCAAGTGGTATATAAAACAAACTAAATTTGTTCTCCCCATTAATCTTTTGATACAAGTCTATCACAGCACATGACATGTTCTATTACAATAAAGACTTTCTTTTTATAAAAATATCATTTTTCTGTGTAATAAAATCTTTATTATATGCAAAAATGAGACTGCACCGTAACTTCTGATCAATGTCATATGTAGTTTTTATCGTTATATTAGAAACATGCATTGATAGTAAGAGTTTGCATTTGTGAATGCGTTTGGTGGGCCAGTCTTTGAATATCAAAAAGCCTTGTGTGCAAATTTTTAAAAACAGCATTCTGTACCTACTACTAATAATTATACAGCATTCAGTGATCATTCTTGGGATTTAGGAAGCAATTCACTACAAGCTTTGTAAAGCTAGCCATAAGATTGGGGGGGGGGGGGGGTGATTTAATTATGGAATGCGTGCAATCAACGGTCGCATTATACGTCACTTATCTTACATTGCAATGTACGATCATAGGGTTTTATTATTATTAAAATGTCAAAGTTGATAGTGCATTTTTTTCTTCAGGTAACAAGAGTCATACACGTGCACAAACGGTGTTGCGGGATGCTGACATCAGAAATAAACTCTGCATCTCATCTCTCAAACTGCATTCAACAAGTGGGCAGCCCTAAAATCGTGACGGATCTTCGTGTAACAATTTGCAACATTTTGTTAATGCTTGTTGTAATTACAGTATTAACTAACCCATCTTTTGTCATTTTCATTGCCTGTTACAGACTAAATTAACACTTGGAAAAATGTACACTACTTGATGATGAATTTTTTGGCGACAGCTTTTTAAAAGCCAGGACCATCCCTGACTATAGTCCAGTTTACAGGTAAGCAGGGATAGTCCTGGCTTTTAAAAAGCTGTCACCCCTAAAAATCACCAAAAAACAATATTTTTGGGGAAATTTTCAAAAAATGTCACCAGAAGTAGTGAATATTTTTTCACGAGGATTAATACAATAGACAATAAAAATTGAAAAAGATTGGATGCTTATTACTTTATTGACTACAAGCTACAGCTAAACTTATACAAAATAAAATCATTACATGAATGTTTTTGCATAAATTGAAGTGTTATAATATCACATTTTTTGACCACACTTGAGGGCCCCAAGTGGCAGAGTGGTCTAAAGCGCTGTCCATTACGGATCACTGCCGTCTCACCTCTGTCTGCATGGGTTCAAGTCTAAGATTCGGCTTATGTAGTTATGTGAGAAAGCTTGCCAGTAGCTTCTCGTGGGTCGGTGGTTCTTTCTGGAGGTTTTCCCGGGTTCTTCCTCCACCAATAATACTGGCCGCCATGTATAGCCTATCATGTGCTGAAAAATGGTGTTAAACCCTAAAAAACAAACAAAACTGCACACTTGTTGATGCAGGTTCTAGTAAGCCACAAAGAAAGTGTTCCTCATGGCACTGATTATTGACATTTTAACTTTTACTAATAGCAGCGATCTTCGCTACTTCCATGGTCTTTGCATCCCACATCAACGTTAGTGCATAGGTATCTGTCAAATGTAAAATATCTACTTTCATGACATCTAGTGTCTCTCTCATTCCTTCAACAGAAACATCAAGTGTTAAGCAAATCAATAGTATGTACATTAGTATCCAAATAATAGTTTTGTAAGGGCTTTTGTTATTGTCAAAACTAAAATCACATAATTGTACTTTGCAATAAAAGATAAGTGACATTTATAGTGACCGTCAATTTCATGCATTCAGTAATTCAATGTCCTTTTATGGCTAGCTTCACAAAGTACATCTCTGTCAACCAGGAGTTACATGTTTGCCTATAGTGAATTGCTTCCTAAAACTCAAGAATGATTACTGAATGCTGTAGAATTGTTTCAACAAGCAAACAATGAAACTTACACGCGTAACACTTGGCATTAATGTACTGAATATAAAAGCATTAATTACCATCATTAAATTAAAAGAAGGAATGAAGAAACATATTACAGAGCATGTGTGCCCCCAAAAAACTAATGTGGGAAAAAAATATTATTGAGACAACAGTGATATATGCATATACATGTACTATTTAACAATAAGGAAATAAGGTGGGATATAAAATGTGGGAAATAGTTATCACATGTATGGTAGCTTGAGACCACATTTGAACTGTTAACATAAATTCACACCAACTTTAGGCATTGCTAGTTATAAAAAAAAATAGGGCATGGTTTATTTGTCAATCAATTAATTGCTTGTGCTTTCACTCACTGTAGGACAGATGGTTTCTTGGAAGAGTGTCGAAGAGGCTTAAATCTAACCTTCAGCTATTGTATAGAATATGAAATCGGGGCACATGTGTGTGTGTGTGTGTGTGGGGTTAGGGTTCCAAATAAAGCACTCCAAGTTTTCCGACTGTCAAGACATTTTGGGGCACTTTTGACCTGTTCATCATAATGTGGTGTTGTACTTGAAGCATTACTACCATCACTTCATGCAGATGAGGTTGGACTGCCAGGTATAACATCAGGTTTAGTGACTGTGTTATCTGATGAATTTGCACTAAATCCAAATGCTGTTATTTTTGTTAACTTACTCTTAGGATGAGATGAAAAACATGCAACATCTAACTTGCGTTTACCTATGACAATGTTCCACTGTTGACAGTATATAATACTAATTGAGATTTATTTCCATTTGCTTTGTATTTATACAAAGCAGTCAGTACTTCAAAGGTAATTAGTTTTCTCTGAAGTTTCAGTAAAACTATTTTATTGGTATATATAAAAAACAACAGAAGGATTAGCCATCATTCAATTAATATAAGCTTTTCTGTTTGCGTCTTCAGCAAGATTGAGTGTATCACAGCATACAGTACTCAGGCTAGATGTCAACATAAGAGAATTATGATGTAACGGTCCACTGTAAAGATGGGTTTGTCAATATGAACAAAGGATTTGTTCATGTAACAGATAGATTCCAGTGCATTGTGTATCCAAGTGTGTGGCTTCCTTTCATGGTCCCCTTTAATTTCTCCACTCCAAATCCATGAATGTATGTCCAAATTAAACAGTCAAAAAGGTTGTCACCCAAAAATTCGCCCGATGGTATATTTTGTCATGAATAAAGGAAACAAAATCGCAATTTGCAACATTGGCGAAGCCCAGGATGATCCCTAGGTAAGTTCCATGTGATCTTGTAGACATCCATCATTATATAATTATAGTGTTGTAACTTTCTAATTTAAACAATAAAACATCAATGATGACCACAACATCTAGAAGTGGTAAATGTTGCCAGGAAAACATATTGCAATAGGCTGCAATATATCATGCTTATCTGTATTACGATACGTACTGGTAATTGACAACATTTATGACTCTAGTGCCAATTTGCTTGTTTTGTATAGAGCAACTTCCTTACATGTAATAAAACTAGAAAATAAAGTCTGATTTTTCTTAATTAACCAAAACACCAACTACAGTAAACAGAGGTCTCGGAAATGCTTAATTATGCGTATTTGAATGCAAATATATGATTTAGGACACATAAATCACTCCATGCAGGAATCCTCCGTACGCATGAAAATAGCTGGGAGACAAAGTTAGTGTTGATTACTTTATCATTGTAGCTGTGCTGGTATTTATAGTGACATAATTCAGTGGTTAAAATACCCCCAGTTTTGCCAGCTGTATTCATTTGAGTACATCAAAAGATCATGACGCAATAGCTGGGCGGCAAGTTCAAAGGAATTTGACTAGCAGCTTGGGTGGGAAAATGTGCTGAAATTTACAATAACTGAATTCAGAGACAGAAAGATCCTGAGATGTACATGTAGTTATTATAAGAGTACACTTTAGCTTCCATTATTGTGTTCATTTCTGACTGGCCAATTAAGTAGTGCATGCGACCTCCAAATCAAAACACATCAGGAAATGGCAAACTGACAAAGGTTTGAATGAGATTTAGAAGATTGCTAAAGTTTCTAGAACTGATAATTTGGATGGAAGTAGTAGCGAAGTGTCAGAAAGTGCGTGATGCCTGGAATACAACTATTCCTTGGATTGTCAAAATTCAGTCTCACCCTGAAGGACTATCAAGAGTTACATCGCTGTCAGGTTATTCTGGGTATCTAAGGTTACCAATATTGGAGCAAAACCCATACCGAATTCAATTGTCACCAGAATATTATATTCAAATAATACATGTAGCCAGACACTGTTGTACATGTCAGTGTTTTAAAGAATGTGGAAATTAAACTCAACGGCAACCAACAGTTCTTCTAATCTGTAAAGTTCAACATCGTCAAGGAATAGGACTGCAACCTTTGCTGGTGGGACTCCTACTTTTACCAAATAGGGAGTCCTGGACTCCTAGTTTTAAAATCCTAGCAAGACCTCTGAGTAAATATAATAATTAGGCCCATGAGTTACAAAATAAAAAACACATCAACATGTATGAAAACTTCTACCGGATCGAAACCAAAATCGGCTAGAATTACAAAATTATTCTCCCTGACTAGAACAGGATCTTTTATAAAGAAACTAAAATGATTAAAAGGTTCATATATTTACTACACTGCTATCATGACAATGGACAAACATGAGTAAAAATATATGTAATCATCAATTTGCACACTGAGAAATGTATAAAAATGGATGATAAATTAAAGTACATGAAGTAATATCAAACGATTACAAACCTATGTTGGTTTCAACCTGAGACCAACAGTATTAACAGGCAGCTAAAACAAACCCAGAAGAACCACATTTGGCTGACTAGAAAGAGTATTTGTTGTTACAGTACAGTAGTGGATGCCAACAAAGCCAATCGATTAAAGGCTTAATGATGGATATCATGGGTGTTTCATCATGGCCATCGTTGTCTGCAATGAGCTGATGATAAGTAAAAGCTTACTTTTGCATCTACCACTGTTCGGTATTTAAAAAATGAAAGTATCATAGAGTTGCAAACATGGTACATGTAGCTCTTTTGACCAGTTTTCACATGTGCATGCACTTGTCCAAAAGTTCAAAATTTGCAGAAATCGCAGAAGTCAATGATGACCAGATGAATAAAAAATATCTCAGGTGTAAAACAAGCCAGAGAATATGGTTGTGTGCCTTTATAGCTGGAAATAGCAGAAAGAAATAGCGGGTCATGGATGGAGCCAAGTATTAGGAATTTAGGTACCTTCTCTATTATTAGTATGACAGTGAGGCTCCCATTTCATAACAGGCCATAATATCTAAGGTATTTTTGTCACTATGTACAGAGGTCTCGGAAATGCTTATTCACACATATTTTGATACAATTTGTTTATCTGGAATACAGAAAATCACTTATACAGGAGTCCTTTGTATGTACCAATTTGCTAGATGGCAAATTCAAGGGCTTGCTATTCCCACATCAACAACCTGCTGAGTAGGAAAATATGTTGATCAATTGATGATTTTAGCTATGCTGATTTTTACAATCAGAAAATTTAGTGGCTGAAAGGCCACCAGATACACATGTTGTCATTGTAAGAGTACATCTTTAGAACATGACCCACAAGCTTGGTAGCAAGTTCAAAGACTTGACTAGCTGCAGAGTGGTGAGAAAATGTGTTATGTACAATGACTGATTTCAGTGACAGACTTGATGTACTTGTTTATAAGAGTACATATCATTAACAACTGTTAGCTTTCATTATTGAGTTTCGTTTCCAAGTGTAGCCAGCATGTGACCTCAAAATCAAGACATGTTGGGAGTTAGACAAAATGCTTTTGCAAATGAGAATGTTGGGGTTAAATGGCAAAAAGACCTTTCCTTGGCCTGACATTATTCACTCTTATTCTAAAGGACATTCAAGGGCTACATGTCAGTGCTGTAAAGAAGTTAGAAAATTTAACTCAACGCAACCGCTGTTTCTACTCATCTGGAAATAGAGCCATATCAGGTATGCTCAATTTGCTTCGGGTAGGGGACTGCAACATTTGCTGGTGGGACTCCTATTTTTTTACAAATTAGGAGTCCTGAACTCCTAGTTTTATAATCCTATCGAGACCATGTGTATAATTTTTGGTCTCTCTAAACACCCCAGGACATTTCAAGAACACCTTAAACTTGACATAATATTCACTTTAAAGTTCAACAACAGCACAAAAAAGAAACACACACACACACAAAAAAAAAAAAACGAATAGTTAGCAATATTTTGTGTAACAGGAAAATTAGTAAGGTCAGGAGTTGCAAAGGGACATAACTCCCGTTTTGATGAAGAGTACCGGTACAGTAACGTGAATAATTATCAACATTTATAAATAATCAGAAATACCACAAATAGTTTCTTAAATAAGTTAAACAAAATGGCATATTTATTGTATATAAAATTATGTGTTTATCTCAATAACAATTTAACTATTCTTCCATTCCTTTACTTGACAATTATTAACATGGAGCTTAAACAAATCAAATAAATGAAAAGTATAGAACATTACCATTTAATGAGGAAATTATGTTATATATATATATATATATATATATATATATGTATCTTTATTTATATATATATATATATATATATATATATATATATATATATATATATAGAGAGAGAGAGAGAGAGAGAGAGAGAGAGAGAGAGAGAGAGAGAGAGAGAGAGAGAGAGAGAGATTTGATGCATAGTGTTTATTAATGCAGATTATGACAAAATAAGGCCATCAACCATTAATATAAATCACTGATAGTAATAATGTCCGTATATGTGTTTTCTTCTTTTTTTCCACTTCTTGGCACGATTTTGCGAGATTTGGTGCTAATATATGCAATATTGGGGTGGTCTTGATGTGTTTAGAGACTGATAATTTTTTCCTTCCAACTTTCTCTTTTTTCTTTTCTCAACATCAAGCTCGCATCGAGCACCTGTTTTATGAAATGTAGTTTAAAATATCAGCACTGATTCATAAGTAGGTCTCACTAACAGGAAAACTAGCATACTCCTCTGTAGTTTCTTAATAGTACATGTCTGACTGATAGGTCAATTATAAGCAACGATAAAAACCCAGATGCAATGGCTCAATAGAATAAACAAGAAAAAAAAAACGTTCTGTCTGAATACAAAGCATAAAACAAAATTTATTAATTAGCAGCGTATGAACCAATAATCCGACCGATTTACAAAGCTTACGCTCAAGCGCGAACCGTGTCTTTGTGCTTGTTGCTCTCCGCTACCAGACATATCAGAAAAAAACTTCTCTAACATTTAGTTATGTATCTTGAAATTTTGTGAAACTGAATGTCTACTAATAAGCAAAACAATACATTCAATCTGATTTCTAAGTCAAACGTCCTGTCATCCTGGTAGTTTTAAACACGAATTCAATATACATTAAGAAATGAATACATTGATAACACCTTACACAAACACATAATCTTAAAATAACTTCTTACATTGAGACATAATCATCGACGAAAATAAAATTGAAAATCTATGAATACCGATCTAATGTTCTGCATGCAGTCTCTACGTCGTTGTTTTTCACAAGAACAGTCCGTGAAAGGAATCTTAGATAGTGATTTTTCGTGAACATGTTTTCCAGTTGAGGTAGAGCGCAAGCAATTGTACAACCCCAGTTAGGCGGAGGTTAAAGTATACAGTAGTGTGCATTCAGAAATAAACAACAACACTAGCTGTGATTGGTGCATTATGTAAGAGTTGTACTTTCTGTTACGCTTTAAAAGAAAAGTTGAGTCTATTGGCAACATGTGAGATTAAGTTAATTCACATTATACAGCTAAATCACATTTTGTATTTTTTATGATTTTTTTTTTAAAAATGTGGGACACCTGTTTGAAACGGGGTCTGTTGTGACTAGATAACTCTTAGCCTTGTCTAGTTCCAGCAGAGTTATCTCTCTTTAATGCAATGGAGTATATCTGGTTTTGTCCTCTCAAATTGACAAAGATTGTTCTCTGTGACATTGTGTAGCATACATATCTGGTTTTGTCCTCTCAAATTGATAATTAAAGATTGTTCTCTGCGATAGTGTGTGATATGCTTGCTGAAGTAGGATAGAAAGTATATTTATTTCACAAAACATTAGCATTGAGGTCTATGGGAAAACAATTGGTACCGTTATACCTTGAAGTTGTCTCCCGTAGAAGGAAGTTAGGGAATTTATAAATCCTGTTGTAGTACATTACGTTCCTGTCAGATGATTAGCAGCTTCCGTTCTTTTTCGATACGAGGTAGAGGACACAATTTGTGGTGAAAACAGGCATAATGGTTAGCTGTCCAATCTGTGGACCAAAGTGTTCAATATGCTGTACAGTTATCAGCATTTGGGGAATAATAATGTTGGTGAGTGTTGCTTCGTAAATAACTAGTGGCCTAAAATGAAAAAAGTTTAGGGCAAGGCACAGACCTTTGATATTCGATCACTGTAGTAAGGTTGTTGAAGGGCTTAACGCCAGTTTTCAGCACACGATAATATATATATATATATATATATATATATATATATATATATATATATATATATATATATATATATATATATCGGTAAGTATTAATGGTGCAGGTAGATTCCGGGAAAAGCCCCCGACAGTAGTCCTACAATGTAAGCCCCGACGCTGATATTTATGTTTGCTCGCGTCTGGCACTAAAATCAAGATCAACATGTGATAAGTCTTACGGGTAGGACTACCCCGACAGCAGAATCACCGACACACAAGAAGCTTCTGACAAGCTTTCTCACATACACTGTACTCACAATGACCGAATCTGGGACTCGAACCCACGCAGAGGTGAGATTGCAGTGACCCTCAACGGAGAGCGCTTTATAGACCACTCGGCCATTAGGGTCCCCGTCTGTATTACGATAAGTATCAGAATATATGGTGGGGAATATATATATATATATATAATATATATATATATCTGCACACTCAAATTATGCAGAAAACATTCTATTTTTACATATTCTATAATCATGAAAAAAGTCATCCCCTGTTGCTACCACTGGTGTGATCCCTTAAAAAGAGTCAATTGGCTGATATGGTAGTAGTGGTGATATATATTAGGGATGTTAATATCGTTTTTTTCCCAAAACCGATTATCGTTTGTAAAAATCCGATTTTAAACCGATTATCGGTTTCCTGCATTGAAAATTACAAGAAATATATTCTTATAATGCAAGTTAGTGAATGCCTCTTGCGAATAAAAGATATTCATTACATACCATAACGTATAGACGCGCATTGTCTGACGGCATGGAGGACGATATTGTGGCTCCATCAAATCACGGAAGGAATTGGATTCAGCAATTGAAATTGGTAGCATGTTTTCAGTGACAAACTTAGCTACAGCAGCAGTAACTTTTTCTTGATGACTATCAGGACAGTTTCTTTGTGTTCCATTTGTTAATCGCGGCTGAACATTTGAAGGAGCCGCAATTCCGGGATGTAAGTAAGTCAAAGCGGTGGTACTACTACTGGATTGCATGCACATTTGCGTAGCAAACATCCCGGAATTGCGGCTCCTTCAAATGTTCAGCCGCGATTTTTACAAACGATAATCGGTTTTGGGAAAAAAACGATATTAACATCCCTAATATATATATATATATATATATATCTTCACCACTACTACCCCAATTGACTCTTTTTAAGGGATCACACCAGTGGTAGCAACAGGGGATGATTTTTTTCATGATTATAGAATATGTAAAAATAGAATGTTTTCTGCATAATTTGAGTGTGCAGATTTCAGAAATGAATCCATCTGTATGATATCTTTTCAAATAAATTCATAGGAAGCATTCAAACACATGTACTGTCCACCATTTTTAATATTGGTCTTTCTCAATTTTAAAATTCCTGACCTCATGTTATATCAAGCTTAAATTTGCATATTTCGTATATATTTTATATAGAAATGTTTTGTGAACATTGAGCTTTAAGAATAAATTGACTTTTTCTATGTTCCAGGTAATTCAGAAGCCCCCCTGTGCCTTTTTATCACGCACACCCCAAACATTTTTGCATTAATTACTATATTTTTGAGTCATACACAAGTTGAAATAATATCTTGCTTTTAAAATGGAATGTTTTTTGCTTAATTTGAGCATGCAGATTTAAAAAATGAACCCATCTGTATGATATCTTTTCAAATAAATTCACAGGAAGCATTCAAACACATGTACCATCCACCATTTTTAATATTGGTATTTAGTCACTTTTTGAAAATTCTTGACCTCATGTTATTTTATGCTGAAAGTTGCATATTTTTTACATATGGTTATATATAAATGCGTTGTGAACATCATCTTCAAGAATAAATTAACTTTTTTATGTTCTAGGTACTTCTGAAGACTTTATGTGCATTGTTATCACATACCCCTCCCAACATTTTTGCATGAAATAAAATAATCATCACTCATACCAAGTTAAAATTGTATGTTACTCTTACAACTAATAGTGCATGTTGATTAGTGTTCTTGTACATATATACATTGATCTGAAATCACAATTTAGTACATAACAGTTGCTATTTTAGAATTTAGTTATCATAAGATATATTTGGTCAGTTTTCATATCTATGAAATAAAATCAATAACAAAAGAAAAAAAAACAATTGTTCAAATGGAGTACTACTACAGTTTGATTCTCTATTCCTTGGCTTATGATTACAACATTCATATTGATATTCCAAAAAAATGGCATTACAATTTTAAATGCATTTGTTTTCATTCTTCTCTCTTTTCCATCTCTACTAAACATGAACATTTTCATTTTAATACCAGTGTCTCTGATAATATCTCAGTGATCACAATCATATACATATTATCAATAGTATCTCTGAATCAGTGGGTGATACTCCCGTCGATTCTCTAACATCGAAAATATATTACACAGCAAACATCGTACAAATATTTTGTAATAAGTTTGGTATTGTGAATGACAGTACGTGTCTATAATCCGATTCCTTGCTATAAGCGTTTGCCTTTTCATACAAATAAATTTTCGTGTTTTTTTAATCCAAATTATGTTGTATTGTTGTAATTGTTTACATTTTGTACGTAATGAGTTATTGTTCCTGCTGGCATGGGTGACCTTTGAAAAAGCCATAATTTGTGGGTTTTCCGCAAATATTCGCACATATTTTACCATTATTCTCATAAAAAGTATTTAAAAAGAAGGCGTAGGTGAGCATATATGTTCGTTTATTTAGTTTTTCATCGTTTTGAAAAATGTGGTTTTCGTTTTCCGCTGAATAAGTTGTAGAAATAGCCCAATGTCATATACGCTAATTATATACATTTGACCTTTCGACCATGAATAGATTCGGAAGTAATAATGTCGGCTTTTTACATATTAAAGTGGAGAAAGTACCAGGTGTAATAGGTGACATTTTGGGAAAATATTAATCTTAATCGCCAGTGCCCTCTAGCCCTGTGGTTAGAGCCATTTTTGTAAGTCTTTAGTATGGCTTGGCTGGTGCATGAGCTCATGAACTTCTGCTTCTGAGGCTGATGCTCTAACCACTAGGTCATCAGAGTGGTCAAAGAATAGTACTAACAGCTGCCTCACTTGGCGCTCAGTATTAAGAGTTTAGTGTAAGAACTAGTTGGTCTGGTGTCTGAATAATGTGGCTAGGTGGGACATGATGTGACATGTCTGCAGCATGATGCCCCAGTGCTTGACATTACTTCAAAGTGCTAAACTGCAGACATCATAGTGATATGACTGAATTTTTTTTAAAGATGTTAAAAATCCAAATTACACACATACATACCTCTTGTCAAATGCTAAGTATTGCAGTATTTTATTTTTGTAATTCAAATTCGGTATGCATATTGCTTCAATATTGGAGACATGTGCAGAAATGCCAGACATTAAAAGGTTAGTAATGACTGAATTCAGAGACAGAAAGATCCTGAGATGTAGATGTGGTTATTATAAGAGTACACCAGATCTATAGCTTCCATTATTGTGTTCTTTGCTGATTGTAGCCAAATAAATAGTGTGCAACTCTCGAAATCAAGACTTGGACAAAACGTTTTTTGCACCATTGGGATAAGTATTTTGGGGTTCAAATTCAAACTAACAAATATTTGAATGTGATTCAGAAAAGTGCTGAAGTTTTTAAAACTGACAGTTTGGATGGATCAGTAGCCAAGTGTAAGAAAGTGTGATGCCTGGCTTAGTGTTTGGAATATGACCGTTCCTTGGATTGACAAAATTTAGTCTCGCCCTGAAGCCGTGAAGGACTAACAAGAATTACACCACTGGCTGATTAGTGTCAGGCTGTTTTGTACCTCTAAGGTCACCAGTAGTGGCACAAAACCCATATCAAATTCAGTTGATGAAAATAAAATTCTGCAATGCTTACCAATCAAAAAGTGGCAATTGTCACCAGAATATTATATTCATAATAATACTAAGTTTAGACCTATGTTTCCACAACTGAGATTTGGCAGCCTATTCTGCGCATGGCTTAGGAAAGATGTAATGTTTATGCATCAGGCTATGGAAATGAAATACATTACTTTGAATTCTTTCTGGCATTTCTGCCAAAAATTGAATTTTCAACCTAGCCAACACATGATCCAATGCTTATAGAAATGGCATATCGTTGTGCAGAATTACTCGACGTGCTGAATAGGCTGACACAGCTGTACTTATCAGTGTTATAAAGAATCAGGAAATTAAACTCAGTAGCAACCAATAGTTTTTCTAATCTGCATAGTTCAGCATTGTCTGGGGTCCCAATTGGCCGAGTGGTCTAAAGCACTCTCCGTTATGGATCACTGCCATCTTACCTTTGTCAGCATGGGTTCAAGCCTCAGATTTGGCCAATGTGGGTATGTGAGAAAGATTGCCAGTAGCTTTTTGTGGGTTGGTGGTTCTTTCCAGTGGGTTTCCCTGGTTCTTCCGCCACCAGTAATTCTGACCATCATGTGTAGCCTATATTGTGCTGAAAAATAATGTTAAGCCCTAAACAACAACATCAACATTGTCTGGGATGGGACTGTAACTTTTGGTGGCAAAACTCCTATTTTTACCAAAATGGGAGTCCTGGACTCCTAGTTTGAAAATCCTAGCAAGACCTCTGCTTAATATTGAACATCCAGAATATTGACAAAATTCTACATAGAAAAGCTTGATGGGTAAAATGAAATCTTCACAGATAAACTGATCATGTAGCTAATATGCAGAATAAACATGTATTCCCTTTCATTTGTCCAGATTTAGGCAATAGCCAGTTATTATAAACAAGAGTTTTGATTTACCCTCAGATTTGGATCCATGATAAAGCAATCAACTACATGGACACATATTTCAACCTTATTTCCCTGGTATGCAGCATATTCTGATATGGTTCTGTGCAGTTTTTATTTAATATTTAATAAAAATATAGTAGACAATATAATCGCTTTGTCACTACATTAACACGTTTTAAGCAATAATTGGTCAGCTGTCTCCAATTTGTACATATCCAGGAATCAAAATGACTCCCCAACAAGACCATAATCACATTAACAATTTTAAGTATGTTTTTACTGCTATCTTTATTTAAGTCTTTTTTTTTTAAGTTATATATTTGTTTGAGTGAGTTGTAAATTTGTCTTTGATTTAATAATGTCTAATGAGTTGTGTTTTAACACTATCTCTACAAATGTTCATGTCAAGGAAACTAATATCCACCAGTATGTGGAATATTCATCTTGTCATCCCATGTCATAAATTACATTGGACTGACTCACCATTGACTATCATTGTCAATCAGTTAAGGTATGAACACTTTCTCCTAGAGGAGCATGATTACCATATCCAAGTAAACAGGTACTTATTGATGATCACTTGCATCAAGATGATCACTTGCATCAAAACATTTCTGAAACTTTTTTATCATATTTGGGACATATTATTAAAGCTTACCGCAGTTGTGCAAATAAGTCAAATCCAAACGATATACTTCATTAAGTGCTATTTCAAAATCTTCAATGTGGTGATGCCATGATATATACATGCTAACTAAATAAGAGCATTAGGCTAAATGCTACTGTTTTTAGTCCTTGTCATATTGAGGGCACATTAATGAGTTAAGTATTTACATTTTCAAGGCAAATACAAACATAATTACTTTTGCATTGATATATTACTCTAATGCGATAATGCTTAAACAAACAATAATATGCTGAAGATAAAAGGGATAGGATAATATTGTAAATGCTTACAGCACCTCGCTAATGGTTATCTCCTGTCATTGATCAAATTATACAGAACTGAATTTTATAGAAATAATAAGGAAACAGTAAAATTTTATATATTTATTGACATTTGAAACAAATGTTGAAAGTGTTCCAAGACTTTTAGAACATGAAAAAATTGCTACAAGTTTGTGACCCAACATTTATAGGTCATAAATAAATTACTTTTTAAATTTGTCAGTTAAACATAATGATTACCATCGCTGCATCAGTTACAAATACCGAACATTTAAAGTTAAATGGGACTACAAAGAGAAACTAGCATGGCATGTTATGTTAACTGTTTTATAGATACAGAATTAAATAACAGCTCTTAAAGACTAGTTTGCCATCTTGTAATAAATCTGATTTTATGGGCTCACCATCATTCCATTGTTTTGATGCTACATAGCTGGAAATGTTTCAGAATGTGGTAAGTAAAATTCATCTTGTTTGATGATTTTCTTCTAATTGCATTACATGCAATTTCCACAATAGAGTGTTTATGACTATGAAACACTAAACTATTATCTCTTTCATTTTTTTAAGATGCGGAGCTATAAGTTCGATTACATTACTTTTGAGATTGTATATGCTGAACAGTTTCAAATGGCTGAAGAGCAAGTATTGGGATAAGTTATGGTCGTCCATTGGGGACAGAAATAGGAATTTTCTAACCGAGTAATGCTAGCACATGTGGGGAGTGTTTCCAGCTGTTAATTGTTATGAATTTATTATTATCTAATGGAGTTGGACCTTTGCTCTATTAAAGATTGTATGGTTTTCTTCCATTGTAGGCACTGATGGGAGTATTTTACCAGATCCATAGTCCAGGTCTCTTTGAGGACATTCCATTAGCTGAGGGCGATTGGGAACACCATAATTACACAATGAGCTACATCCATGAAAAATATGAGCAAGCTGCTGTCAACTGCTTTATTGCAGCTGGAATCTATGTGTTCTTCTTTTTTTTCTCCTTCTGGCAGCAGCGCATGAACTCTAGAAACAATTATGAAACTAGTTAAGTAATCGGAGTGTATATTTTTTAACTTCTCTTCATCTGAAAAAGTACAGAATATTTCATTAATATTATATGTAACTAAGGTAGACATTCATTTTTGTGGACCTTTTCTGTGTAAAATAAACAGAAAAATAACTTTATAACAGATCAGATCATTATGATCAACATTCTATTGACCAATGGTCACATTTGGGAAGTGAAAAATGTATTCATTAAACTTGTTCTGTGATGTGATTAAATAACCAAAATAATATAATTAGAAAGGAAGAAGGAAGAAAAATTGGTGCAAGAAAGAATTCATGATATTGGAGAAAACCAGGTTATGAAATAAATTCACATATAGAGCAGATGTAGTTTAATTTCTTGAAACCTATGCAATGAAAGGTTTCCTGCAACAACAAAAAACAATGTATAATCATAATAATCAGATGCCATGTAAATATAGTCGTGAAAGTTTTTCTTAATTTTCAGTTACAGTTCAGCAGTATTGAATTTCAAGTGTAATGGTTAGATCGTTGCAACATTACTGTAAAGGTGACTAATTGATTTATTTAGGATTAGAAACATGCCTAAAATATATATTAAAGAAACATTAGTTAAACTTTTTTGTTTTGCACTTTTACAAGGAATGACAAATTTGCCAGTAAATTTGAATGATGTTTAAATAGTCACTAAATGTCAGAAAATGGACACATCATAAATGAAAGTTTTAACAAAGATTGACTTGACACAGTCACAATCAAATATTGTTGTTTCATTGTAAAGTTGTTAGACCAACATGTGGAACTTGCAGCATGCTATATTGTTAGTTTGCAGTTATAGTGGTCTCAGAATATCTAAAGTGTTATTAACAGAGATGTACATTTGTAAAATGTGCAATTAAGTTTTTATTTTGGATGTGTGTTTATTCAGTGAATGTTTATTCTGGAAAATAAAAGCTCTTTTTGATTTTGAATTTTTAATATATAATTTGTAGATATCTTCATGTGAGTGATGGACATATTTATACACTTTACCAGAGAATAATAAACTCCATTTTGACTTGATATGGCAGTATTGTCCTTGTAGAACCCTGTCAAAAGCATCTACCTTATGTACATGCATACATGTCAAGATTGACTGCAAACAAGATAAACCCTTATCTGCCACCTCATAACGCTTTAACATATTAGGAGTTATCATTTTTGTTCTACTGGTTACTTGTAAAAGACTGTATAGACCCAAATCTGCTGGGGGGGGGGAGGGGGGACATTATTTGATGGAATATCTGGATCTTTCCAGTTTGCATTTTTGCTTATAAGTGAGTATATATGGCATAAATTATACTATTAATTCATTGCATTGTGTGATTGACATTTTTTAACTCACCTGACCAATTAGGCAAAATATTTTTAGGCATTGTTGTTGTAGGGATTAACTCCATTTTTTAGCACATTCTAGGCTATACATGATGTCCAGTATTAAGGGTGGAGGAAGAACCTGGGAAACTCCACTTAAAGAACCACTGACCCTCGAGAAGCTACTGGCAAGCTTTCTCACATACCCGCATTAACCGAATCTGAGACTTGAACCCACACAGAGGTGATATGGCAGTGAACCGTAATAGAGAGCACTTTAGACCACTCGGCCACTCAAAGCCCTGCATTTTGGCATTGTGTATCATATGACCATTAACTGTTGCATGGTACCACAGTTGGCTTTAGTCTGATGTGATGTTGATCAAACATTAATTGTAGGTTTATATCATTAAGATCTCTGAAGAGTTTATGTTAATGTAGTGATACTGGATCTGATTAACTGATCTTGTTGCACTCAAGATGCCTTTTATCTGGTCCTGTCATTATCTCATTAATCCCAGGAGATTTTTGTTTATCATTTTCACCTGAAATGTGAATAGGAAATCCATTTTTTGTGGCTACTTCTGAATACATCCAAATGCTTCTGCCTCATATAGATTTTCAATTAACCAGATGCAAGTTGTGTTGTTTTAAATGCTTATTGGACCCATCATTTTTGTATTCTGGCCATGTTTTTCTCCAAATTCTCAACTTATCCTACTATTTGCAAAGGTTCACCTGTCTGTGTGCAGTTCAGATCAGTCTGCCTTAGATCTCTGGCCAAAAAGTCTAAAACCCAGACACAAAATCTGATTCAGACAACAAATAGATTTTTGGTGTGAAACATTTGGGCCTTAAGAAATAGATTTTTCTCTCTTTTTTCTAATGTGAATAGAAAGGTCAGATTATTTGGTATCATATTATAGCTACATCTGTCTGCTTTTCTGTAATACCACCCACATTTGTGTGTCTTAATTGACAATGCTACAGGGCTCAGAAATAGGGTACTATGAGCAGCAGAGAGGGTGAACAGACAAACTTTTTTTTTTTAGAAGCATCTGTTTGGCAAACTAAGGCTTTTTCCAAAATTAAAAAAAAAATATTCCTTTGCAAAGGGTGCTAACAGGCCAACTTTTGGAGGCATCTATTTGGCAAACTAAGGCTTCCTCGTAAATGCTTTATAGAGGCTAATTTGGCAAAACAGAATAAAAAAAAAGACGCCATGGTTGTAATCGGACCCCCTCTGCTGCTATGGGGTTAACAGTTTTCTTTAACCAAATATTTGATCAAGTCCGATACGATATCTTGATCTAGCATCATGCAAATCTATCGTTACAAATCCATGTGGGATTGACTGAGCGGGACTAAAGAAATTTCTAAAGAGATTGTAATCCATGTCGCCGTTGCACCAAGTCGGGTGAATATTTCGTAGCCTATGTGTATCAACTCCGTTGAATACAGCAAGAATATTGCAGTTATCTCTGATCACTTTGGGAATCTGTGTCGTTGAGTGACATATATCACGTCAGTGTTTTTATGTCAACCTCTGGAAAATATCCTAGCAGGATTCTTTTGGTTGTCTCACATCACATCATCATATACAACTAAATTGTTAATACTTCCATCAATATCATCAATGCTTGGTGCTTCTTCGATATTGGTTATAAACTCCATAATACCCTCGCTGGTGATTTCTGCTGCCTTTTCGTTGTAATCCTTTAACACTTCGTAGCATCGCTGATCATCTACACTCTGGGCTATTAAATACAACTTGTCCCATTCATCCATCTCGTTATTAAATTAAGTAGCAGTTAAGTCTTGCCACTTCCAGATGGTCCAATTATATTCATATGAATAGAATTTGGTAGCGCTGCATGATGCTTAACTGGTTCTCTTGTTTTTGTCGCCGAAAAATCAATTACATTCATGTTATTATAAATATATTATGGATCTATATTGTGTGAAATGTAAGAAACATACTGGCACAGATGACTTGACGATTAGAACTAAAAATAACAGATCAGCACTTACTGGTAAGTGTGTACAATGTAGTACAAAATTTTTTAGATTTGTTTCCATGAAATCTGCAGATGATTTTTAAAAAAATGACGAGGTGATATTGCAGCCAAATTAGTAAAACTCCCAGGAACACCATGGGCGAAGTATCCAGGTGAAAAACATCTTCCAGGGCATAGTTGTTGTGGACCCGGGACTAGACCCGATATCAGACTCGATGATCGAAATCAACCCCGACCCGGTGAATATCCAATAAATGCCATTGATAAGGCGTGTCATGCTCATGATGTTGCTTATAAAAGCAGCAATCTGCAACAGACATATCGCAGATGTAAAATTGATTCATGCGTTGAATTCTATCACTGATAAATCCTTCAAAGAAAAATTGGCTTCATGGTTAGTAAAATCGGCGATGAAAGGTAAATTAATGTTAGGTGCTGGTAATTAATAACAACAATGGAATCTATTTATTATTCTCCAAAAGGATACTGGAGGGGTAAAGCAGCAATCAGTAAACTCGCTAGCACTGCAAAGGTGAAAAATACTACAGCAGTGGATTGGTTATCCAAACAGGCGATATGGCAAATTTATCTACCACTGCCTAAACAAATTACTCGCATTTTGATGTCGGTGCACCTAATGAGGTTCATCAGGCCGATATATTTTTTCTGCCGCATGATGGCTTTTACAAATACGCGCTAACTGTAGTTGATGTTGCGAGTCGATACAAACAAGCAGAGCTGTTAAAAACAAAATCATCAACTGAAGTGGCTTCTGCATTTGAAAGGATTTATCGAAGGGGTTCTCTGCGTTGGCCAAATCTATTACAAGTTGATCCTGGCAAGGAATTTCAGGGTGCAGTGTTATCAACAATGAAGCATCATAATCTCACCATCAGACGAGGACATACTGCACTACATCGCGATCAGGCAATTGTTAAACGATTTAATCGGACACTTGCTGAGCGGTTATTTGGATATCAATATGCGAAGGAATTCATCCAGGATAAACAATCTCGTGAATGGGTCAAGAGATTACCAGGCGTAATTACTGCGCTGAATAATGAGATTACTCGAACAATTAATATGAAACCTAACAACGTGATTAAAAAAAAGTATATACCCGTAAAACCGCAAAATAATTTTTCAGAACATCCAATTCACGGCAATGTCACCGTTAGATATTTATATGAACCAGGAGAGCTCGAAGGCGGCAAAAAAAGAGCTACTGATCCTATTTGGAGTGTCACTACGCATAAAATATCGAGTATAACACGATCTACGGGTAGACCAGCAATCTATAGATTGGAGTCAACTGCTCCTTGGCGAGGATTTACTCGTGAACAACTACAAGTGATACCCGAGGATAATCAATTACCGCCGCGTGGTCTTAACTAGCACCTCTTCGTCTGTTGCACTCAAGACAAGTCAGCATCACATTATCTCTGGTATGACCAATACTGCTATTTTATCTGTCTATGGTAAAGTGTCGAGAGTCCTTATGTGACCAACACCAACTCATTATACAATTGCAACTCGCGCAGTTATTTTTTTGTTGTTGTTTCAGTGTAATTATTAATTCGGCATCAATGTCAAATTCTCTTTTTTTTTTTTTATCCTGTTGTTTATAACCGGAGTTTTTTTCTGATTATGTCATCGCTGACAATATCACTTATTGTAGTGTCGTTATAGTCTAGAACAACTCTTCGAAGTTTGTTTATTTTTCGTACTCTGAACACTGCGAGATAAACTAAATTCAACCACTCGATGTGATTATCTACCATCCAAACAATTGTATCGGATATAGTTAATCCCTGTGAAGAATGTATCGTCGCTGCATAACCTAGAGTCCATGGGGATTTATCAGCACGCAATGCATCTTCGACGACATTGATATCAACCAGCACAATATCATTTAATACGAGAATTTATTTTTCACTTTGTCCTGGAATATCAACTTCGATATTTTGTTTTCGTGTATCCTTGGGTCTATAACATAGCGGCACTGGAAGTGTTGCGAAGTTTTCTTTATGCATGTCAAATAACTTCATCTGAAGTGTGTCTCTGACTATTTTTCTACTTGCCACTATCAAATCGTTTGGTCTCCACGCTTCCAAGAAATCATTTAATGGGGTTTCCGAAATTCACGCGCTATTTCGCATTGGATTCTATCCGTTTGTAATCTAATTAGTTTTTTAAACTCGCGTAATTGTTCATCAAGTGCTCTATGATCAGTATTAATTTCTTCATAATAGTCTACAAATTTCTTCAACCAATCATGTGGGGAGAAACCGACAAATGGTGGTGGTTGGCCATGATCGCCGCACATTATCACTTTTGTATTCGCTAGCAATAACCAATCAATAATTTTTTGTAATACATCTAACGACACCGTGCATATCTCATCCCAAATCACGACATCAGGAATAAATTTCTCACCCATTCGATCAGGAGTCCATTCGTCACCTTTTATTCTAAAGAAACTGATAAGTGCAAGCATTAATTCCTCGTTTCATCTCTCTTGCAAGTCTATGGGTCGGTGTTAGCACAATCATATTTGATTTGAAAACGCTAGCGTTTCCACGAAATAATTAAATCGCACGAGTCGTCTTTCCTGACCCGCCACAACCGTTTAAGTAAACGGTATTATATCCATATATTGGATCAGATATTGGCGGTGCATTAGATAATTCTGATTTCTGGTTATTTTTCAAGTAATTGTTTTTAATCATTAGATCTGCTGATTTGGAATAATCACGCAGTATTTCCTTTTTAATTCTCCATGACCCCTAACTCTCGTCAGAATTTGTGAATTTAGCCACTGCTTCGCTGTGTTTCACGTTTATATAAAATGAATCAGTGGCTACTCTAACTGCGGTGTCGGATATCTATTTATCATTGAAAATAAATTAAAAGAAGCATAAGCCAGCATAGACGCCCTCAAGTGTGTATACTGAAGATTTTTTCCATCGATATAAGTAACAATAGTACCGAATTTTGTTCCATTGGATAAGAAAGCATTTTTACGATTGACGTGTATACCTCTAGATGTTGTATCTGCGATTATAAAAACGTATTCAACGCTATCTATAATCAATCGTGAAGAATATCGGTTATTGGCGTATTTTCCACCTTGTGTAAATTTACCAATTCTTCTACCGAGTTCTTTTGCTTGTTTATTTCTAATTTCAAATATCTGTTTGGACCATTTCAAGATATATTCTTCGTCGAGATCAGGTAATTGATTTTTGTTTTCGCTGATTATACTATCTAAACTATCAGGTTGTGGTAACCAGACTTTAGTCTGCGCTCGATATGATATAATCGCTTCACTGACAATCAGCGATATCAGCATTTTAGAATCAATCATATACCGTAATAACTATTGTCATCCAGTGTTTTTCAGAGATGTGTCTACCAATCCAAACATAACAACACGGATGAAGTCCTGTAGCCAATTCAAATGATACCACACGAGCGAATCCAGTTAAATCAAAATCGGGTAGTGGTCCATTAATCGCAACACGAATCATTTCATGTGTGAGATGTCCAAATCGTTTAAAGTACTTAGCACACTCTCCGTACCCGAGAAAACTCCCGGGATAGCACGCAACCATATCAACCGAAATAATACTTTTAGGGTCGTAATTTGTATTCCATGATCCACCATGGTTATATTCGATGCAGCTTGATTTGATATCTGATAGAAATACTGCGCGTGTTGGTTTCCACATGTTTTTCTTTCTCTCAAAATGAACTGCAACTGACGGAATTGTAAAACAATTTGTTAATAATTGTTCGTCGTCTTCTGTTGAGAATCCACTAGCTAGTTTTTTCATCTCGTTGTGGAGGGCTTCAGTACGGTATAATTCTCCGTTTGGTATTACAAATTGATCTTCGTTTTCAAAACTGAAGTAACCACACTGACACAGGATCATTTTTACTTACAGGATAGGATCTCTCGTAGTACGGTTTGTCAATTCCAGTCAAAATTCCTGGTTTGGAATCTCGACTCACAGTGACATTTCTTTTATCTTTCAAGATTGGTTCAAATTTATCTCGAATAATCCAATCTCCCGTTTCTGAACGGATAATGAATTTCACTCTAAAAAAATACTTTTTCTTGTCAAGATGTGAGATTATCACTGCTGTTTTTTCGTCGTTCATGGTAGCATCAACACTACCATCAATTCGAAATGTCGACCAACAGTGAGATGCTCTATCACGCTTTAATTCATTAAAACCATCACGGATTCTACCCAACATGCTTCTATCACTTATTAGACTAGCAGCAGAGAGGGTGAACAGACCAAGTTTTCAAGCAAAAATAAGGCTTCTACGGAAACCGAAAATATCTAACAAAATGCAGAGGAAGTGAACAGACCAAGTTTTCAAGCAAAAATAAGGCTTCTACGGAAACCGAAAATATCTAACAAAATGCAGAGAATGTGAACAGACCAACTTTTACAGGCGTCAATTTAGCAAACTGAGGCTTCCTCAAAAATGCTCAATAGAAGCCTCCATTCAGCAAAATAGCAGTAAAAAAAAAGACGCCATTTAGTTGACGTTCACCTCCTCGGCTGCTAATGCGCTAACTAAATATTTGATCAAGTCCGATACGATATCTTGTCCGAGGGTCTGATAAATTTATCGTCACAAATCCGTGTGGGATTGTCTGAGCGTGGCTAAAGAAATTTCTAAATCGATTATGATCCATATCACCACTGCACCAAGTTTGCCAAATATTTCTAAGAGTATGAGTATCAACTCCGTTAAATACACACAGCATATTGCAGTTATCTCTGATCACTTTTGGTATTTGAGTGTAACGTTGAGTGATATATATCACATCGGTGTTTTTGTGACGCCCCTGGGAAAATATTCTAGCAGGATTCTTTTGATTATCTAACATAATATCATCATATACGACTAAATTGTTAATACTTCCATCAATATCATCAATGTTCGGTGCTTCTTCGATATCGGTTATAAACTCAATAACACCATCACCGTTAATTTCTTGCGCGGCTTCGTTAAAATCCTTTAATACTTCATAACATCGTTGATCGTCTACACTCGGAGCAATCATGTACAATTTATCCCACTTCATCCATCTCGTTATCAAATTAAGTAGCAATTGTGTTTTACCACTTCCAGATGGTCCGATGATAATCGCGCGAATAGAATTTGGTAACATTGCATGATGTTTAATAGTGTTTCGTTGTCGAGTAGCTGAATAATCAATTACATTCATAACTGTTATATATAAATTATGGATCTATATTGTGTGAAGTGTAGGACGCGTACTGGCACAAATGACTTGACGACGATTACAACGAAAAATAATCGATCAGCGCTTTCTGGTAAATGCGTACAATGTAGTACAAAGAAATTTAGATTTACTTCCACGAAACCTTTAAAAAAAAACGAGGAGGTGATATTGCAGCCAAATTGACAAAACTCCCAGGAACACCGTGGGCAAAGTATCCAGGAGAAAAGCACCTTCCAGGATATAGCTACTGTGGACCGGGAACACGATTAGATATCAGACTTGATGATCAAAATTTACCCCGACCCGGCGAGTATCCAATAAACGCTATTGATAAGGCGTGTCATGTTCATGATGTCGCTTATAAAAGCAGCAATCTTCAACATAGACATCTCGCAGATGTAAAATTAATTCATGCGTTAAATGCTATTCCTGATAAATCCTTCAAAGAAAAATTGGCTTCTTGGTTGGTAAAATCTGCTATGAAGGGTAAATTGATGTTAGGTGCTGGTAATTGAAAATGCTAGCATTTTAATATGGAATCTATTTATTATTCTCCGAGTGGATACTGGAGAGGTTACGCAGCAATCAATAAACTAGCTAGTGCATCAAAGGTGAAAAAAACTACAGCGGCAAACTGGTTATCTAAACAGGCAATATGGCAAATTTATCTACCAGCGCCTAAACAAATTAACTATTCGCATTTTGATGTTACATCACCTAATGAAGTTCATCAAGCTGATATACTATTTCTGCCGCATGACAACGGTTACAAATACGCGTTAACGTTAGTTGATATTGCAAGTCGATACAAAGAAGCAGAACCGTTAAAAACAAAATCATCTACTGAAGTAGCTTCTGCATTTGAAAAAATTTATCGACGAGGTCCTCTGCGCTGGCCAAATCTGTTACAAGTTGATCCTGGCAAGGAATTTCAAGGTGTTGTTACATCTACGATGAAACATCATAATGTCGCCATCAGACGAGGACACACTGCGCTACATCGCGATCAGGCAATTGTTGAACGGTTTAATAAAACCCTTGCTGAGCGGTTATTCGGATATCAATACGCAAAAGAATTCATCCAGGATAAACGATCCCGTGAATGGGTCAAGAGATTACCAGCTGTGATTACCGCAATCAATAATGAGATTACTAGAACAATTAATATGAAACCTGTCAACGCTATTAAGAAGGCGTCTATCAAAATGGAAATCCAAGGAATTTCACAAAAAGAACCAATTCTTGGTAGTAATGTCATTGTAAGGTACTTATATGAACCAGGAGAGCTTGAGGGTGGTAAAAAAAGAGCTACTGATCCTATTTGGAGCGTCACTACGCATAAAATATCCGGCATAACACGATCAACTGGTAGACCTCCAATCTATAAACTGGATTCAACTGCTCCTCAGCGAGGATTTACACGCAAACAATTACAAGTGATTCCCGAGGATACTCAATTGCCACCGCGTGGTCTTAATTAGCACCCAGGGTGCTGTCACCCCGGCGTCTGTTGCACTCAAGACAAGTCAACCTCACATTGTTTCTGACATGACCGAGATTGTTATCTTTTCTATCTACGGTGAATTGGCGAGGATCTTTATCCGACCAATTCCAACTCATTATACAATTACAACTCGCGCAGTGATTGTTCTGTTGTTGCTTTAGTGTCTTAATTAATTCAGCATCAATGTCAAATTCTCTTTTATTTTTTTTATCCTGTTGTTTATAACCAGAGAGTTTTTTTCTGATTATATTATCATCGGTGTGTATATTACTTATTGTATTGTCATTATCGTCAACAACAATTCTTCGAAGTTGGTTTATTCGCCGTACTCTGGATACTGCGAGATAAACTAAATTTGACCACTCAATATGATTATCTACTATCCAAAGAGTTGTATCGGATATAGTCAATCCCTGTGAAGAGTGTATTGTTGCTGCATAACCTAACGTCCATGGGGATTTATCAGCACCTAATGCATCTTTAACGACGCTGATATCAACCAGCACAATATCATTTAATACTAAATTCTGCTTTTGTTGTTGTCCAGGAATGTCAACGTCGATATTCTGCTTTCGTGTATCCTTAGGTCTATAACAGAGTGGTACTGGAAGCGTTGCAAATTTTTCTTTATGTAGCGCAAACAACTTCATCTGAAGTGCGTCTCTGACTATTTTTCTACTCGCGATTATTAAATCATTTGGCTTCCACATTTCCCAAAAATCATTCATGGGAGTTTCAGAGATTATTTCACGCGCTATTTCACATTGGATTTTATCCGGTTGTAATCTAATTAGCGCTTTGAACTCGCGTAATTGTTCATCAAGTGATCTATGGTCGGTATTAATCTCTTCATAATAATCTACAAATCCTTTTAGCCATTCATGTGGAGATCCACCAACAAATGGCTGCGGTTGGCCGTGATCCCCACACATGACGACTTTTGTATTTTTCAATAACAACCATTCAAGAAATGTCTGTAATACTGTCAATGATACCGTGCATATTTCATCCCAGATTATTACATCAGGAATGAATTTATCGCCCATTCGATCAGGAGTCCATGTATCGCCTTTCCATCGAAAGAAGCTATGATAAGTACAAGCTTTTACTCCACGCGCTATCATCTCTCTGGCGAGTCTGTGAGTTGGTGTTAACACAATCATGTTAGAAACGCTAGCGTTTCTACGAAATAATTCGATTGCACGAGTTGTCTTTCCTGATCCACCACAGCCGTTTAAATAAACTGTCTTGTATCTACAAATCGGATCGGATACAGGCGGTGCAGTAGAAAATTCTGATTGAATCTCTGAGATATTATGGTTACTTTTCAAGTATTTATCATCCATAGCAACATCTGCGGATTTACAATACTCATGTAGTGTTTCTTTTTTAAACCTCCAATTCCCCCACGCTTCCTTAGGATCTGTGAATTTAGCTACATCTGATTTGTATTTCTCATGGATATACATCGAATCAGTAGCTACTCTAACCGCGGTATTAGGAAATCTGTTTATCATCGAGAATAGATTAATACAAGAATAGGCTAGCATAGAACTTCTCAAATGTGTGTATTGACAACTTTTTCCATCACAGTAGGTAACAACCGTACCTAGTTTCTTACCATTTCGAAGGACATCATCTACCCAAACATTATTAGTTCCGCTCGCAGATTTGTAAGCTTCCTCATCTAATTCCCCTGATAGAAAAGCGTTCTTACGGGTTACAAATTTCCCTTTTTTTATTAAATCAGATATTATGAAATTGTATTCTTCATCGTCTATGATTAATCTCGAAGAGTATTTTGCATTATCAAATCTTCCACCTTGAGTGAATTTACCGATTATTTTTCGTCCGAGATCTTTAGCCTCTCTATTACTACCTTCGAATAATTTCTTAGACCAATCTATGATTTGTTCCTCGCTGAAATTCTTCGAATTTCCATCTAGAAATTGTTTTCGTTGTTCGTTAATTATTTTTTCGAGATCGGGTTTTGGTAACCAAACATCTTTCTGAGCGTTATAACAAATAATCGCTTCACTGACAATTAATGATATTAACATACCACAATCGATCATATATCGCAATAGCACAATTGGCATCCACGCTTTTTCATACATATGTCTACCAAGCCAAAGATAACTACACGGATGTAACCCTGTAGCTAATTCGAATGATATCACACGAGCGAACCCGGTTAAATCAAAATCAGGCAATGGACCATTAATCGCAACACGAGTCATTTCATGTGTGGGGTGTCCAAATCGTTTGAAGTACTCAGAGCATTCTCCATATCCGAGAAAACTTCCAGGATAACACGCGGATATATCAATTGAAATCATACCATCACGTGAGTATTTCGTATTCCACAATCCTCCATGACCAAATTCGACGCAACTCAACTTCACGTCCTCCAGAAAATCACTTCGTGTTGGGCGCCATGAATTCTTTTCTCTTGCGAAGTGAGCTACCACTGATGGAATAGTAAAACTATCCGTAAGTAGTTTTTCTGTAGAAATGCTAGTGTTTCCTTCTAAATACTCATTAGCGATTTTTCTCATTCTAGTATCTAATTCTTCAGTTCGATATAATTCACCATTTGGTTTTACAAACTGATCAAATCCTATTTCCGGATCCTCATTACTCCTGAGTAACCATACTGACACAGGGTCGTCTTTGGTTAACGCGTGAATAGCATCAAATAATTTCTCTTCATAGAAACTATCCCAAGAAAATTCTTTAGGAATATATCGAACAGTTCTTTCTCGTGGAAATATATTTACCGCTGGTGTCCACGCGTGTTTGTTATGATCGATAATTTCAATTGGATCTCCTCGCGATTGATATTTCGGTTCGTATAATACTTCTCCGGTTATCGTCGCTACCGATATTGGAAATTTTAATAATGCTTCTAATTTAGCTATATCGGAAATCGTTGCTCCATGTTGATTCACTGTTAGTTCCCATTCGGTTATTTTTTTTCTTCGTAGATCAGTTAATTTGTTTCCTCGGAGGGAATTTGTAAAGTGTTCTATTACCCGTGTTGCTACACAATTAAGTGGCAAAGCCACTGATGATGAAAACATCGGAGCTAGTTTTGCAATATTAGGATTATTATTTATTGGATATAACCCATACACAACTGCTGTTACAGGGTAAGATTTCTCATAGTATGGTTTGTCAATTCCAGTTAGAATTCCTGGTTTGGAATCTCTACTCACAATAACAGTTTTTTTATCCTTAAGGATTGGGTCAAATTTATCTCTGATAATCCATTCACCTTCCTCTTCGATAATGAATTTTATTCTAAAAAAATACCTCCGTAGAGATTTCTGGCCAAGGTGTGAAAGTATCACAGCTGCTCTTATATCATTCATAGTAGCATCAATTACGGGTATATTGATATCTTCATCAATAATTCGAAATGTCGACCACGTATGAGATGCTCCATCACGCTTAAACTCATTAAAACAGTCGCTGATTTTACTCAATAGTGGTTTATCATCTACTAGACTTTTAGGTATATCAGAGATTCTATCGAGATTAAATCTAACATTTTTCCAAGGCTTAATTTTCGATAATCTCTTGAACTCCTTCATATTATAATTAAAACAAGTATTTAAATAAGAAAATTTTATATAATGAATCATTGCAAATGGCTTATGATTGGATCAAAGACTCCGTGTAACAAATCATGCAGAAATGAATTCTGTGGGTATCATATGCAGAGTGTGAGAAACGGTTCGGAGGGACCTCTACCATGCTTGCATTGTGGGGTAGGTGTAAGAGGCAAGTCGCAGTTATGCATTAATTGCGGGGGTAAGCGTTATAGAGAGTTAAAACGTTATTATGACAAGCGAAGAATCAAAAATCCTGACGACGTCAATAGCAAAATCATAAAAACTACGGATGACTATATAAAAAGATTTGTTAATGTTATAATTCAGCCAATTAATGAATTAGACAAATAGATATATTATATATAATGAGCCAAGAATTTCAAAGACATCCTGTTATTGAAAACTACGAAGCTTCTAGTGATGGTGTTGTTAGACACAGTAAAAATAAGAAATCTGTTGGGCGGGATAATGGTATGGGTTATTTGATGTTTAATGCTGGAGGGAAAATGTATCTCAATCACCGTTTCGTTTATGAAGTGCATAATGGATTAATCAAGGATGGTTTTGTTATTGATCATATTGATTCTAATCCCAAGAATAACAAATTGAACAACCTTCAAGCTATTTCTCAATGTGAAAACACAAAACGAGGAAGAACTGGGAAATACCCGAAAATTGCTAGACCTGTAAGATCGTTTAATACTGACACGGAGATGGTATTTCAATCAATGACAGAAGCTGGTAGGTATTTCGATATTTTCCCCCCCTCGGTACAAAAAGTAGCAGAAGGAATTTATAAGACCGCTTTTTCAAAGCGTTTTAAAAACAAAATTCAGTTTGTTTATGTATAATTTGCATTGGAAATTGCTTCGTGAAATTGTGAAAGAATTTCCATTGAAAATCTTCAATTTTGCAATTTCACATGGGAGATAACTCCGTTAGGTATAACGCGTGTGAAATCCATAGGATTTCCACCAATGACAGAGTTACGGATCTTAAACACGGAAACGCTAGTGTTGGAAAATCTTCGATTTTTCATTGGCTGTTATAATTAAATAAATCCGAACAAAACACAATCAATTTTGTCTTTTTTCAAGTATTAACAAAACTGTTTTATAAACACGTCGTATTTAAACATTTTTTTTAATGTCTGTTTCAAGTATTATATGTGTTTTCAACGTTGTCAGTGATCGCTAATAAACAAACAAATAATTACAATCACTACACCTATTTTATATCACCTCGTCGTAATGAGTGTATATATACAAATTCGTCTTTATTATAATTGGGCATTAGCCGAAATTCAAGTGTAAACAAAACCACACCGTCACACGTGGTATGAACGTTATTATTGACATTCAAAACCAAAGTTTCGATTTTGTGGTTTTGTTTACACTTGAATGTAGAATAGCCCGCGTCATCCATTGTCATTGAAATCAATTCATTCATTGTTCACCTATAATCTATTGTTGTACCGTCGTCATTGTCATTGAAATCAATTCATTCATTGTTCACCTATAATCTATTGTTGTACCGTCGCATTGTCATTGAAATCAATTCATTCATTGTTCACCTATAATCTATTGTTATGTGTTTGTCGGTTAACCGTTGAGCGCGCTGCTTGATGTATAAAACATCAAGGGGGTTTAAAACGGTAAATGTGCCGTCGTCATTCATTATATATAATCATAATCACCTATAATCGCATTAAGCTTCTGGGTATACTAAGATGATCAACACCTTAGTGTATCCAGAATTCATTTTGAAAATACTTTGTATTTGAAATACTTTGCATTTTTAATTCTAAAGAATTTTCATACTTTGTATTTAAAATACTTTGCATTTAAACAAATATATTTTTATATATATATATATATATGAATCTTGAAAATCTCAAATTGATTATTATTGAAATCAATAAGTTGAAGGATCAAAATGTAAAATTATGTTCAGGTTTGGATTGTGATCAAATTATGACCAATTTCGAGGATATACAATTTGCAGAACAGACAGGAAAATATGTTCTATCTAAGAAATATTTTTTAATCAAAAATATCCAAAAGCTTATACGTGAGAGCTTAGTAAATACTGAAGATGTTAATGTCTTCGTACCATTATGTAGCATCGTTGAACGTGTACGTAAGCAATTAGGATTAGAATATGAACAAAAGAGACTTATTAATTGTAAAGTGAGACAATTAAAAATGTTAATGGAAAACTCTGAAGGTGATGAGCCCACGCGTAGAGAGCCTCCTTTGTTTGTATAACCAGTACGGTATGAGGAAGTAAAATTATGTGTGTAACAACAAGGAAGTATTAAAATGATTTACATTTTTTAGTTAGTGATTTCTTTCGAAATGATTTGCATTTCTAAAATCCTTTGGATTTTTTAATTAAAAATTGCAAAGCAATTTAACAATTAGTGATACTCTTTTAATAATGATAGGAGAATCATTAACAACGAGATTAGCTAGAGAAAGACTTGAAGCTCTTAAGAAAATATTACCCCTTCGTGATAGAATCCGCGAAAAACTTCAACAGCGGCAATTATTTCAGACTGACTTCACAGAGGATACAGAACAACTCTTCAAACCTATTGTTAGTGCAACTGAGGGTGTGAAAACAGCAATTTCTAAACAAGAAAGCGCGCAAAAAGAGTCCTTTCTCCCTGTGTTAGAGAAAATATCAAAACGAACTAAACAAACGAAAAAATCATTAAAAACACTTCCTGGTGATATAATAACTGCTGCAAGACGACAAGAAGAACAACAACGAGAACTTCAGGAAGAAATTGAACGATTAGGTGATGTTGATATTTCCTCACTAGAAACGCAAGCATTTCCACCTGAAGAATTTCAAAAACAACAACAAGAAGAAGAAGAGGGAGCTGTTCCAAGGGGAGACTATAATCCTGAAAATATATTTACAGTTGATGCGTTAAATACAATCAGAAATATCTCAACACTTACTGAATTAGCTAAATTTACCAACGACAACGTTAAAAAAGCGAAGAGAGATAAGTATTTAATAGACGACGCGGCTAAAGAATTTATAAACAATAAAGACTTTTGGGCAAATAAGGTGTTTTTAGCAAACAAGAAGAAGAAGAAAATCAGCAAAACAATAAGATCTGATTATGACCAATTTATAGCTATGGTAAGGGGGATCACAGTACCACCACCAGTATACACAGCAGACCCAATCCCTGATGAAATACAAATAATGGCAGAGGCTGATTCCCAGAGTAAAACTCCAGAGTTGAAAACTCTGAAGGGTGCAACTGGTACAACTAAAAAAAAGGGTAGTGGTTTAGTTGGTAAAAATCCTATAGATTTTCACGCTAGTGTAACATGTCCCGGCAATATTCTCGGTGATATAGCACGATTAGAAATACTTGTAGGAGGAAAACGAGCCGGGAATAACTCACCAGAAATAATCAATGAAGCAGCTGATATCTGTAGGAGATTATTTCAAGGTGGTATCATGGATATTGCAACATATAGAGATTTCATTGAAGAGTTAGCCGAAAATTCTTCGAATTTCTACGGTTATCATAGTGACTAATGTCACTGGAAATCCTACGGATTTTGCGATTAGATAATTGGAAATGCTAAAGCATTTCTATATAGAGAATGATCATACACTACAACCATGATAAACCAACTAACGTCTACGTGGTAAACTCACGATTACCAAAATACCGAGTATACTATGGAGATGGTCTCGGTAATACTATAATGGGATTATTTTCAAGAATGGCTCCAAAAGTGGCTCCATTTGCAAAACAGGCAGCAATGAAAGCAATTGATGTTATCCGAGATAAGGGTATTAACACTGTTGGTGATCTTGCTAGTAAGGCATTTTCAGCCGCTCGGGATAAACTAACAGCGCTAGTTCGACGTAGAAATTCTTCGAATTTCCAATCAAAACCTGGAAATGCTAGCATTAGAAACACTAGTGTTTCTGGAATGACTTCACTGCCATCTACTGCAGTAATGCCTACACAGGTTAGTAAAGTAATAAATAACGCCGTGGATAAAAAACTACAGTCGTTAATGACTAACGCCCAGGATAACATAACAGCAAATATGATAGCCGGAAGTGGGCTTCCGGGAAGTGGCTTTAAGAAATTTCGCCGGAAACGTTAGAAATATTTATTTGAACAGGATTTCCAATTATGATAGTTATTGTAGAAACACTAGTGTTTCTAATACTAGCATTAGAAATATTTGTGTCAGAATCACTTGTGATTCTATTTATTTGAATAGGATACTCAGTTGTTATGGTTATTGTAGAAATGCTAGCATTAGAAATATTTGTGTCAGAATCACTTGTATCAGAATCACTTGTGATTCTACTTACGTTATCTTCATTATCAGATATTTTCATCATCATTATTAAAATACACCCAACTAAATAATTAGTTTAAAAATTCTTTAGAATTTTGAAAATTATTTTTATATTATAAAATATTTATAATTTGCTAATTTTGTTAGATTTTTTACTTTTTTTACTCATTTTTCTAGTGTTTTTACTCATTTTTCTAGTGTTTTTATGCAATTCATCGACAAAATTTCATGAAAATCGAGGATGAAAACCCCAGGAATTCATTTAGAGAAAATCGATTTTGATCAGATTTTTTATCCTGTGAGGCTAAAAATATGTTGTTTCATCGAATTTTCGATGTTTTTTTTATTGATTTTGTATTGTTTTTTAGCTAATCCGTCGACAAAATTTCATGAAAATCGATTTTCTCTAAATGAATTCCTGGGGTTTTCATATGAAACTATTTTAAAATAATTTCAAAATTCTTCAGAATTTTTGATTTAGACCATCGGATATATAATAAAAATGTTCAAACAAAACCCTGATGTTGCATTTGACATGGAAGCCCCAGTGCTTAAAGATACTTCTGTACGTGATTATCAATTTTTTGCTTATCACGCAGTACAACCTAATCTTCGAGGAAGAATTGAACTTCAGGTTCATGATACCAGTAAATACTTTTTACCCGCTGAAGCCTTTATTGAGGTTGAAGGTGAACTCGTACAAAATAATGATCTTAATACAGTATATGGGCCTAATTTACAAGTTGGTTTTGTCAATAATGGTATCATGGCATTATTTGAAAGCGCAAGATATCTCATTGATGGAAAAGAAATCGAATCTATTGAGCGTGAAGTTGATGTAGCAACAACAATACTAGGGCTAGCAAGATACTCTGATGACTATACTAGATCAGCAGGTCCATCTATGATGTTCACGAAAGATATTACTGATAATGCTAATGGCGTTCAGCATATTAAAATACGTACTCCTCAAGATACCGCGTCTGGTCCAAACCAACCCGATACCCCTGAACACAGAGCTAGACCAGGTGCTGCCTTTGATATTCTCGGAAGTGTTAATCCTAATTACAACCTAGGATTTGCAACACGAGTAACAATGTTACAAGGAGATCGTCGACATTTTTCATGTGCTATTCCGCTCCATCATATATTTGGATTTTGTAGAAACGTCAGAAAAGTTATTTATGGAGTAAAGCATACTGTAGCACTAGTGAGAAAGGGTAATGATAATAATGCAATCTGGAGCGCTGTTGGCGTTGCCGATGGTAAAGTAATTTTATCAAAACTAACATTATGGATGCCAGTGTTGACTCCATCATTGTCAGTAGAACCGCGGTTGCTATCATTTATGGATCAAGGGGGAAAGAGATTATTAAGCTGGTTGACAACGTCCACAGATACCATGGATTCTAATATTGATGGTACATTTACATGGCATTTGGCAGCACGACAGGGTATTTCAGCACCAAGACATATATTTGTTGCTCTACAGGATATTACGAGATTAAACAATCAAGAAAGAAGTCATATGATATTTGATAAACTAGGATGTATTGAAGTCTCGCTGAAAATAAACGGACAACAAGAACCAGCAGAGGATATACAACTTGATTATGGAAATAATCATATTGCACGTGTTTATCATCGATTGCTATCATTTATGGGACGTGATCAAAATGTAGATACTGGTCTACAAATATCACAATTTGATTTTAAAGGTCTGTATCCGATTTATTACTTTTCCCTAGAACATCTTGACTTGATGAAACAGTCCGTAGTTGATATACACTTCCGAGCTCGTGTACATCCTGGTGTTCACCCTGCTGCTCCTCCTCCTGGTGCTGTTGCTGGTGATGTTGTTAATTACAGAGCAGTTGCTGTTATTCTTAGTGATAAATCAATGATACTCGAAGGTGTTGGTGGACGAATGAGACTAGTAGATGCACCAGTGGAAAATCTGTAAGATTTTCTTAATCCAAAATTCTTTAAAAATGACTCGCGATTTAGAATCAACCTGTTTTGTATAATGTCGTATAATAATATCAATGTCACATTGACACCTGGTCAAATAAAAAAATTACAATCCAAATCAGCTAAGCAATGTGGAACCACAATAACGCTGAAACCTAATCAAATGAATGGCGGAGGAAATAAACTATCGCTGACAAAAACTCAGACTAATCATTTTAATAAAGCGCTGAAAGAAAAAAAAGGAGTTCAGGTTACTCTTTCTACAAGTGCGATCCGTAATATGGAAAAGACTGGTGGTATGTTCCCGTTGTTAGGGTTGATTCCAGGGTTGATTGCCGCAGCAGCCCCAGCGGTAGCGAAGGCAGCAGCATTAGGAGCTATTGGTACCGCAGCAGGAATGGCATTGAAAAAGGCAACTGGAAAAGGGTATAAAAAAAAAGGAAAGGGTCTAAGACTACCAGGAACCCCGAGTTCATGGTACAGCGGAAAGGGTCTTCGAATTCCAGGAACGATATAGTTCCTATGTCCAATTTTGATTTAATTGATACAGCTAAAAAATTAAAAATAAAAAATTTCAGAGGGGTTTTTATGAGAGATCAGTTACCGACACAACCAAATGATGTTGAAACCGGTATTATTAATTTAGATAACAGCTCCGGACCTGGAACTCACTGGGTTTGTTACGCAATTGATCCACGTGGGATTATTTATTTTGACTCATATGGATTAGCGCCGCCGAAAGAATTTATGCGTTATATTAAAACCCTTCCAATGAAGACTTGGTATTCTACGTTACCAACACAAACAATGCTTGATCCACCAATATGCGGTAATGAAGTATTAAACGTACTTGATGCTATATCCAAAAGATTTTCGAAACCACCTCATATAGTAGTAAATGAGTATACTAGCGGTAGAAACGCTAGCGTTTCTCGGATTAGAAATCCATAGGATTTGAATAATAAAAAGATTTCTATAATAATGATTGATATTTGGGGACGACCTTTATCATCGCTGAAGAAACCTGATAGTGGAGTTGAAACCGTTGATAACAAGGATGTTAAAAAATTAATCGAAGATGAAATATCCGAAATATTAAACCTAGCAAATGTTGATCCTGGTGAAATAGTTGTTTTTCAAGATCGTCAGGGTAAGTTGAAAAGTAGTAATATCTCTCTTAATGATATTTTGGTTAAACAACGAGACGCAGTAGAGGATACTATCGCGTTATTTTCTGATGAGGGTAAACTCAAACCAGGTGTACTTGTTTCAACAATTACGGATAAATTAACAACATACGATAACACGGTGAATTCATTAAAATCGCTTAATGATAAGTATGACGATCATATAGTTGCATTTGATCAGTTTACTGCATTACAAAGAAATATAGTTGACAAAATTGACAAACCCCTGCTAGAATTTTTTGGAAATCCACCAGTAACCACACCAAAACTCACCACAATAAAAGATTCTATATTGGAACTAGCAACTCTTCAATCCGAATATGAAAAACACACGAAACTATTTATGACGTTTCGTAAAAACCTCATGGATAAGTTTATTGGGAGCCCATTTGATAAAATTGAAATAACACTTCCCGATATTAAAAAATCCATCGATGAACTTAAAACATTCAACAACGCAATAAGGGATGATGCAATGAGAATGATAAACGTTGTTGAAAAAGTAAAAATTCCTCATGATAAATCTATCATCAACGTAGTATACACGATTCAACACGGATCATATACGTGGACACCTAAAGATAACATTTTAGACATAACCGCAGCAGTCAAGGGTATTTATCGATTAACAATAGTATCACCGATTAAATCTCAATTTGAAATATCATCAAGTAGTTCATTTGGAGTCAATAATACGATATCAACGATCATCGACAAGAATACAATTGAACAATTCAAGATAACGAATACAGATGATAATCTAGCCAAGGCTTCAGTAACGTGGTACGTAGAATTCGTAGCGGATTTAAGTAAACAGTTAAATTGAAAATACTAACACTTTTAAAATAAAATGACTCCATCATCGAATCAGTATCGCTATGATCAAGTCAAAGAGTTTCAAACTAAACTCAGTTCTCTCTGTGAAGAATATCAAATAAAAATCAAAAAATACAAACGAAGAATAACCACAGTTGATATCACCGTGTACTCGGTGTCAGGAGTAATCACTGCTGCTGGAATAATACTATCTTCGGTTACAATGATTGCTCCGGTCGTAGTTCCAATCGCTATTTCCGCAGTGGCTACAATTGCTGGTATATTAACTGGGATCACAAAAAAACTATCATCGTGTAGCCAGAGTAAACTACATGATTATTTAATTAAATATCATATTGCATCTGCCGGTTACTCGCAATTATCCTCGTTGATATCATCGTCGTTGGATGACACAACAATATCAGATAGCGAATTTTCAACGATGGCTCAATTGTAGAAATCAACAATGCTGAAATTAGAGCAGAATAATAATAATAATGTCGTCGCAAGAACTACTTCAACAAATAGTAACAAATACAACACCAGTGAAAACAAGCACGATATCAATAACCTCAACACGTCCCGAATTTAGTGTTAATTTTCCAATTCCTGTTCCCGTGAGCGAGATCGCACTAGCAAAACTACGAGTGTATCATAGCTGGCCTAATATTAGATCGGTAGCATTTGGTGGTCAACAACCGAATAATTCCTTGGTATTTGCAAACAAGAATCGTGAAGACGGAACACCAGATTGGCAGGTTGTTTCTATACCAACTGGGTCATATCAAATCGAACAGATCAACGCTGAATTTCAACGAAGAATAAAATCTCTCACTAAAAAAGAATCAAAAATCGCTATAACAGTTCATGAACCAACACTATCATCTGCTATCGAGATAAATACAGAAGGATACGTTGTAGATATTTATCAGAGTTCTATAAGATCAGTGTTAGGATGGCCTGAATTACCACCGGATAACTCGCGAGAAAATTCGAAGGATTTTCCACCCGAACCTAAGAAATCCGATTATATCACCAACAAAATAAAACCCGTCAATGAAGTCAAAAGTTATCAAGATTATACTCCTAATAAATTCTTGAATAAAGAAATTTATGTTCCTCTCATTAACGGAAATTTCACAGCAATGAATAACGATTTTTCACTACTACTAATATCTATTAAATCCGGCTCTCTCACCAAGGATGAATTTATCAACGTCGTAGAAACGGGTAATAAAATCATCGACGATATGAAAATATTTCACTCGAAAATTATTCAAGAAGTATTAAATGAAGAGATCTTACATGATAAGTTTGCGGATCTATACAATATTAATAAAACGGAGATTAAAGATTTTAAAATCCCTGGATATAATCCGGATAAACTAAAGAAACAACTTGACGATGCTATTAATATTGGGTTTAAAAGAATCCACGATAATTGGAAAAAATCGAAGAATCCTACAGAAAATATTCTGAAATTTAATAATGATCCAGAAGGCGGCGGTAGACATATTGCTCCGAACAATGTGAATATTTCAACGGTGATTGCGCTCAATTTAGTATGTGATGTTATCGAAGGAAATTATCAAATAAATCTCGAACAATCAAATCAAGCTCAGCAAGGATATATTTTATACTCATTTGCACCAACGGCTCCTCCAGGATTTCTAATTATTGAAGACCCAACTAATCTAGTCTATATGCGATGTCATAATAATTTGTTAACGAGAATTAATTTCAAACTCACTGACCAATCTAATAATCTGATTGATTTACGAGGTGAGGTTTTACAAATTAGTTTGTTTGTGAAATCTTAAGGACTTGATCAAATATTTAGTTAGCGCATTAGCAGCCGAGGAGGTGAACGCCAACTAAATGGCGTCTTTTTTTTTACTGCTATTTTGCTGAATGGAGGCTTCTATTAAGCATTTTTGAGGAAGCCTCAGTTTGCTAAATTGACGCCTGTAAAAGTTGGTCTGTTCACATTCTCTGCATTTTGTTAGATATTTTCGGTTTCCGTAGAAGCCTTATTTTTGCTTGAAAACTTGGTCTGTTCACTTCCTCTGCATTTTGTTAGATATTTTCGGTTTCCGTAGAAGCCTTATTTTTGCTTGAAAACTTGGTCTGTTCACCCTCTCTGCTGCTAGACTCTTTGGTACATCAGTGGAGACTCTATCAAGATTGAATTTAACATTTTTCCAAGGCTTAATTTTCGATAATCTCTTGAACTCCTCCATGCTATAATTAAAACAAGTATTTAAATAAGAAATTATTATATGTTGAATCATTGCAAATGGTTGATGATAGGATCAGTAACCGCATGTAACAAATCTTGCAGAAAGGAATTCTGTGGATATCATTTACAAAGTGTTCGTGGTGGAAGTTTTGGCCCCTGTCCTTGCATACGATGTGGGGTGCGTGGTAAATCGCAGTTGTGTCTCAATTGTAGTGGTAAGCGATACAGAGAGTTGAGGCGCTATTATGATAAACGAATTAAGAATTCCATCCCTGACAGCGTCAACGACAAGATCATAAGAACTCCTCAAGACTACATTGGAAGATTTCTCAAGTAATGATTCAACCAAGTAATAAATGAGACAAATAGTATTTAGTATATATATATGGACCAAGAATTTCAACCGCATCCTACGATCATTAATTATGAAGCGTCTCGTGACGGTATTATCAGAAACCGCAAGCTGAAGAAACCAGTTGGTGCTATGAATAATTATGGGTATTTGAAGTTTAGCGCTGGAGGGAAAAATTATTTTAATCATAGATTCGCATACGAGTGTTTCCATGGATTGATAAAGGATGGTTTTATTATTGATCATATTGATGGATGTCCTCAAAATAAAAGATTGGATAATCTTCAAGCTATTTCTCATAGTGAAAACATCAAACGAGGTAGGACTGGTACTTGGAAATCTATTGGGAAGAGACCTGTAAAATCATTTCATGCAAATAATAACAAGCAAATAGTATTCCAATCAATGAATGAAGCCGGAAAATATTTCGATACTTTTATGCCCTCAATACGAAGAGTAGCAGAAGAGGTATATCAATCAGCGATTTCCAGAAAAAAATGTACAAAAAATTCAATTTATTTACATCTAAATTTCATTTGGTACTATGTGTACAACTTATAACACCAAAGGGGGATAACCCGTGCGGGCATGTATCGGTTTATGAAAGAGAGGTAATCTCAATGGATTCTGTCACCTGATTTCGATAGGCTTTTTTCCGATTGATTTTAACTGTCATGATCCTCAATGGAGATATAATCAATTGGGGAAATTATCTGTTTTGTGAGGAAACGAATCAAAATACGCGGTATTTACAAAGAGATGTATTCTAGTTTTTGATGTTTTTTCAAGTATTTTGTCTTGCTTAAACGCTATCAATAATCATTATTAATTACACGAAAGAATAAAATCGCACACCTCTGTCATTGGCTTTCATGTATTAGTTAGGATATATACCTGCCGTCTATTATATGATTGGGTCTTTAGCGCCGAAGCTCAAGTTGAAACCAATCATACAACCCCACACTATCACATGGTGTATGTGAATGCTTTTTGTTCATACAACCCGGGATGATTTTGTGTGGGGTTGTATGATTGGTTTCAACTTGAGTGTAGGACCCACCCCGTCATTATCATCCATTTTCATCCATTCGTTCATTCATTGTATATAATCCATTCATTCATTCCTTGTATATATACCATACAATTGTCATTGTATATAATCCATTCATTCATTGTGAATACCACGCCATTGACGTCATTCTATAATCCATTGTTATCTTGTGCTGTCCTAAGTAAATAATATGTATTTAAATATATAATATGTGACGTCCATTCACTAAATATAACCTCTTAGATTTCTAACCCGTTATTTGATGAGCTAGATATCTTCTCAGGGGATTATGTTTCGTGGTACTCTGGGCCCGGTCAGATGTAAATAATGTAAATAAACACCTGACGGGTTCCTATGGGATGTGTTGTCTTAAATATGTAACTTCTGGGTCTCTCCAAATGGAGTTATCATCGCATAATATCTCTAAGCGTGTGTTAAGATGAATAAACACCTTAGCACGAACAGAGTTCATCATCATATATAACCGCATAATATCTCTAGACGTGCTAAGATGAAAACAGAGTTCATTTTTTAAAAATATATCAATATCACATTTTAGAAATATATATTATTATATAATATGAATTCTGAAAATATCAATGAGGTTATAACCGAAATTTCAAATTTGAAAACTCAAGGAATTCAATTGTCAGATAAATTAAAATGTGATAGGATCCCGTCCGATTTTCAAGATATTGAAGATGGCATTCAAAGGAACAAATACATGTTGCCTAGGTCGTATTCATTCATTAAACGAATTCAACACGCGATTTACTATTCTTTCAAATATGAAAATGACGTAAATAAGTTTGTTCCGTTATTTACTATCGTGGAAAAAATTAGGAAAGAATTAGGAAATGAATATGAAATCAAGCGAGCAGTTAATTCAAAAATCAAGAATATTAAAATGATTATCCGTCAAACCGAAAATACCCATTTGGTTACCTCAGCACAGTAAGTTCTATAACCAACGATTTGACATTTACCATACTTCAATACCTGTTTGCAAGTATAATACAATTGACAGGTAAAACTCTTACCTAACACGTATGGTATGTGCGCGCACCGTGAATGAATTTGTAAAGGCGGGTAATGTATCAATTACTACACGGGGTGGGGAAATTCATGGATTTTTTTATATTGATTTTTGGTCATATTTGTTGCATTTTTCATTGTTTTTGTTGCATTTTGCACTGCATTTAGATCGTACATTAATTTATAATGATAAACAAAGCACTAACGACTAGATTAGCACGTGTGCGGCTATCTGCAATTAAGAAGTTCATTCCAATCCGCGATTCTGTACGAGAAAATTGCAAGCTAGACAGAGTCTTCAGACTGATTTATAACAGGGACTGAAGACCTGTTTAAACCAATAACCACAGCAACCAAAAATGTAAAATCAGCCACTGAAAGAGCGATATACGGAGATATCCCCGAGGAAGGGAAAAAGAAAGAGACGCCTCTTCTTCCTGTGCTTGAACAAATAGCAAAAAGATCAAAACAAACAAAATATCTTTAAAAACACTCCCTGGTGATACAATAGCCGCTGCAAAACAACGTGAACAACAAGAACGACTTGAACAACAAGAAATTGAACGATTAGGTGATATTGATATTAACAACCCACCGCCTGAACCACTTGAAGAACAAGAAGAAAAAACTTCAAAAGAGAGAGGAGACTATTTACCTGAAAAAATATTTACGACTGCTGCGTTATATAGAATTAAACAAATCCCTAACGATAATGAATTATCTATTTTTGCTAGAGAGAGTTTTAAAAAGGGATAAGGGAACAATATATAAATGATGAATTTGACGACGCTATAAAAGAAAAAGACACCTGGGCATCAAAAATATATTTAGCAAAACACGGTGGAACTAGAATCACACATAAAATGCATCCTAATTTTGGTAGTTATATGGCTATGGTAAAAGGTGTCACACAACCACCACCATCATATGCTTCTCCAGAAAAAAAATAAGAGCAGAAGTTGACCCTGCACAAGGTGCAACTGGTACAACTAAAAAAAAAAAAAGGAAACGGATTTTCACAGAGTGGAACTCCAAGGGAAATTTCAGGTAGTGGTTTAATTCGTTGTCCTGGTAATATTCTCAGCGATATAACACAATTAGAAGTACTTATCGGAGGGAAACGAGCTGGAAATAACTCACTGGAAATAATCAATGAAGCAGCTGATATCTGTAGGCGGTTATTTAAAGGCGGCATCATGAATATTGATGTATATCGAGAGTTTGTTGACGAGCTAGCGGACGGTTTCACCGTCAACGGTTATCACAGTGACTAATGTATTATTTATTAACAATAATCGACGATATGATATAATCAACCATTTTCATTGTATAAAAATGATAATGGTTTATAACACTGGCAGGCATATTCCGATATGGTTCATAATAATCTATATAATCAACCCAGTTATATATTTTTGTTTTATACTCATCATATTCAAATTTTACACCACTGATTACTAAACTCGATAAAGTATCTATGAATTTTTTTCATCATTACGGGACATATAATAATATGTATGTGTTTTTTTTTTATTTTTATCTAATAAAAATTATTCCATGCTAGTTCTAAAATATGGCCACGTCTTCCTACATAAAAACCTAATCGTTCATAATATCTAGTATGTGGTTTATAATTGATAACTCCCCATTGTACCATTATTTACAATATTAGATAAATATCATTTAAATAAGATATTCATACACTACAACCACGATAAACCAACCAGTGTCTCCGTAGTAAATTCACGATTGCCAGTTTACAAAGCGTACTATGGTGATGGTCTCGGCAATACCATTGCAGGGTTATTTTCAAGAATGGCTCCAAAAGTAGCGCCATTAGCAAAACAATTATCGATGAAAGCCATTTATGTCATTCATGATAAGAGTATTAGTGCTGTTGGAGATATTGCCGGGAAAGCATTTTCCGCCGCGAAGGATAAAATAATGTCATTAGTTCGGCGGCAAAGGAAACCAACAGCGACTTCGTCATTGCCGTTACCATCTACGGAAGTGATGCCTGCAAGTGTTAGTAAAATAATAAATAGCGCCGTGGATCAGAAATTAGCATCGTTGACGACTTCGTCGTTGGCCAATGATGCATATGAGGCACAGAGAAATAATATTGCAAACATGATAGCGGGAATTGGCTTGAAACCACGATGAAAACCATGATTTAGATTGAGGAAATGTTCAAACGATCACTTGTTCCAGCCTTTGATATGGACGCCCCAGTGCACAAAGATGATTCTGTACGCGATTATCAATTTTATTCCTATCATGCAGTACAACCAAATCTTCGATCAAGAATTTAACTTCAAGTCCAGGATACCAGTAAATACTTTCTACCATGTGAAGCATTTATCGAAGTAGAAGGAGAACTCGTAACAAATGATGCTGCTCATGATGATCCACCATATGACAATAACCCAACAATCCTAGTTGGTTTTGTTAATAATGGTATCATGGCGCTATTTGAAAGTGCTAGATACATGATTGATGGAAGAGAAATTGAATCTATTGAGCGTGAGGTTGATGTTGCCACAACAATAGTGGGGTTAGCAAGATATTCTGACGATTATACAAGATCGGCAGGTCCATCTATGATGTTCGCTAAGGATATTACTGATAACGCTGATCACATCCAGTATATTAAATTACGGACACCAAGAGATACTGCATCTGATCCACAACTACATGATGTTTCTCCTGAACACCAAGTAAGACCAGCTGCTGCTGCCTTTGATGTTATAAGAAGCGTTAATGATAATTACAACCTAGGATTTGCAACACGTGCATGAACGTTGCAAGGACAGCATCGACAATTTTCATGCGCGATTCCAATGCATCATACTTTCGGATTCTGTAGAAATGTTAGGAAAGTTATCTATAGAGCAAAGCATACAGTAGCACTCGTGCGAAAGGGTAATGGTAATGATGCAATCTGGCGTGGCGCTGGTTTTCCTGAGGGTAAAGTTATTTTAACAAAATTATCATTGTGGATGCCAGTAATGACTCCATCAATCACAACAGAAAATCGATTACTATCATTTATGGATCATGGAGGAAAATCATTGCTAAGTTGACTAACAACAACGGATACCATGGATTCTAATATTGATGGTACATTTAAATGGCACCTGGCATCAAAAGAAGGTGTTTCAGCTCCACGTCATATATTTGTTGCGCTACAGAATACTGCGCGATTAAACAATCAAGAACGAAGTCATATGATATTTGATCAGATAGGTGTTAATGAAGTCTCGCTGAGAATAAACGGACAACAGGAACCATCTGAGGATATACAGCTTGATTATACCACTAACTATTTTGCACGTGTGTATCATCGTCTGTTGTCATATATGGGACGCGATCAAAATGTCGATATTGGTCTGCAAATATCACAATTGGATTTTAAAAATCAGTATCCGATCTATTACTTTTCACTAGAACATCTTGATTTAACAAGACAATCCGTCGTTGATATACACTTTAGAGCTCGTGTAACCCGTCCTGGTGGTTGTTGTCATTCTCAGCGATAAATAAATGCTACTCGAAGGTGTTGGTGGGCGAATGAGAGTAATCGATGCACCAGTGTAAAATATGCAACAATTAGATCAATCTGTTATTAATAAAATGTTATATAGTCATATTAGTGTTACAATGACTCCCGGTCAGATTAAAAAATTGCAATCAGAATCAGCTAAAAAATGTGGAACCACGATAACGCCGAAACACCAATCAGATGTCTGGTGGTCAGAATAAATTGTCGCTTACAACTCGTCAGATAAAACACTTCAATGATTCTTTCAAAGATAAAATGGGTGTTCAGATCACACTCTCTGCAGCTGCTATCAAAAACATGATAAAATCAGGTGGTATATTTCCACTGTTAGCTGTGATTCCAGCGCAAATTGCAGCATCGGCCCCAGCGGTAGCTGAAGCGGCAGCGTTAGGAGCCGTTGGTACCGCGGCAGGGATGGCACTAAAGAAAGCAACTGGACAAGGATACAAAAAAGGGAAAGGGTCTAAGATTACCAGGAACCCCGTATTCATGGTACATCGGAAAAGGCCTGAGACTAGGAACAGTTTATTAACACTGATATCTTCGATATTGTCCCCCATGTCAAATTTTGATTTACTCGATGCTGCTAAAAACTAGCGATAAAAAACTTCAGAGGTGTCTTTATGAAAGATCACTTGCCGGCACAACCAAAACACGTTGAAACCGGTATCATTAATCTCGATAACAGCAACGGACCCGGAACCCACTGGGTTGCATACGCGATTGATCCGCGTGCAATGGTTTATTTCGATTCATATGGGTTAGCGCCGCCTAAAGAATTTATGCGTTATATAAACCAATTAAAAACTCCTATCTGGTATTCTACGCTACCAACACAGGAAATGAATGACCCACCAATATGCGGCATAGAAGTATTGAATGTCCTTGACGCTATTTCATCATCGAGAAAACCACCTCATCGGGTCGTAAATGAATATACGAGTAATCGCTTTTTAGAGAGAAAACATAATATAACATGATTGATATTTGGGGGAGATCTTTATCAATGTTGAAGAAACCCTGTACCGATGGCACTGTGGGAATATCTGCAACCGGTGATATATAAAATATAATCGAAGATGAAATAGCTGAGATGTTGAACTTAGCAAGTGTTGATCCGAATGAAATAGTTGTATTTCAAGATCGTCAGGGTAAATTGAAAACTAGTAATGTTTCCCTTGATGATATTTTAGTTAAACAACGCGGTGTAACGGAAAATGCTATCGCGGTATTTTCCGATCAGGGTAAACTCAAACCAGGTGTACTTGTTTCAACTATTGTGGATGCCCAACAAAAACTACAATCAGAATACAACGATCATATAATTAATTTTGGTCGATTACAACAGAGGATAATTGATAACATCGAAGCCCCGATAAATAATTTCTTCCGTGTTCCACGTTCGCAACCCGAGTTGCATATCATACACGTAAAAACTGCTATCGATAATTTAGCAAAATTGCGATCTGAGTATGACCCTCATATAGTTCAGTTTGGTAATCTACGTAAAAACTTTAAAAAACCTGATGATGCCGTTGATAAATTTTTTGGCAAAGATGCAAAACCAGATGAAATTAAATTAGATCTCGATGATATTATCACGAAACTCAATGAAATAACAGCGATTAATCAGCGAATAGAAGCTATCAACTTTGATATTAAAACGACCAACGATATTATCAGGGATGATATGCCGAAGATGATAAAAATACTTGAAAAAACAAAACTTCCTCATGAGAAAACCAACAACGTAGTATACACGATTCAATACGGATCATTTGCGTGGACACCATCCACTAACATATTAAATATCATCGCGGCCGTCAAAGGTATTTATCGATTAACACTAGTAACACCGACTCAATTTAATATTTCATCAACGAGTTCATCTGGGGTCAACGATACGATATCAACGATCATCGACAAGGATACAACTGAACGATTCACAATAGCATCCGCTGATAATAATTTGGTTAGGGTTTCAGTAACATGGTATGTGGAATTCGTAGCGGATTTAAGTAAACAACTTAATTGAAATCGTAAACGATTTGAAAATAAAATGTCATCACTAATGATTTCATCACCGACGATACCTTCGGTATCTCAATACCGCTATGATCAGGTCAGAGAGTTTCAAACAAAACTCAAAACCCTCACTGAGGAGTATCAAATAAAAATAAATCAATACCGACGAAGAATCACAGCAGTTGATATCACCGTGTACTCGGTGAGTGGTGTAAAATTTTCGGTTAAAAAAAATTGTTAGCCCATAGCAGCAGAGGGGGCGCGACAACGACGTCGGCGTCCTTTTTTTTTTTGCCCTATTAAGCATTTACGAGGAAGCCTTAGTTTGCCGATATCGACGCCTATAAAAAGTTGTCCGATTCGCCGCCTCTGCTGCTCGGTATTATACTCTCTTCGGTGACAATGATTGCCCCGATATCTGTCCCAATTTGTATATCAGCGGCGACAACAATCGCGGAAATAATCTCGATAATAACAAAAAAAAATATCATCATGCAGCCAGCGTAAACTGCAAGATTACGTAATCAAGTTCCATGTTGTGTCAACCGCGTACTCGCAATTATCCTCAATGATATCGTCGTCACTTGATGATACATTAATATCAGATAATGAGGTTTCAGCGATGGTACGTGTTTATGATTCCGCGATGTCAAAATTAGAGCGACAACATGAGTATAATAACAACGGCAACATCGCAAGAACTACTTCAATGAATAGCGGAAAATACCACACCGGTAAAAACCAGCATGATCTCAATAACCTCAACCAATCCTGAATTCAGTGTGAATTTCCCTACTCCGATTCCCGTGAAGGAGATAGCGTTAGAAAAATTACGAGTTTATCACAATTGGCCAAATATCAGATCAAAATCATTTGGCGGTCAACAACCGAATAATTCCCTGGTGCTTGCGAGTAAGAATAAACCCAACGGTGAACCAGACTGGAACGTTGTTTCATTACCATCTGGGTCCTACCAAATCGAACAAATCAATAATGAATTACAACGTAGAATAAAATCCAATACTGGAAAAGAATCGAAAATCGCTCTAACAGTTCATGAGCCGACGTTATCATCTGCCATTGAGATACACTCACCCGGGTATTCTGTAGACATCTATCAGAGTTCAGTCAGAACTATATTAGGATGGCCTGAAAGAACACCTCGACAAGAAACTGTTAATATACCACCAGAACCACAACAATCTATTTTTATCACAGATGAACAATTATACCCCGAGAAGGATAGAAACCTCCAGAAGACTATAGAAACGAAATATAATTATATATTCAAGACTCATATAGATAAATGGAAACCCTCCAATGGAGGAAAAATAGAAATTTATACCCGTGGTGGCAGAAATGAGCTTTATTGGGATTAAAAAAAAGTCTTAGTTCAATGAGCGATGACCATTTTACAGAATATTTTAATATTATTTATGAAACATTTAATAAACAATTTAGTAGTCTAAATCATGGATTTGATCTTTATATTGCCGGGAGAAAAGAAGTTTATGATGATATTCTCAAACATATAAAAATATTAAATCAGATTATATTCATAACCAAACATTAAAAATGGTGATTAACAGTACAGAAGAACAACGACAACGAATTTTAACTGATTTTACATTGAGAGAAGATAATATATCTCAATTTAAACTCTCTGGATACACCATCTATGCAGCAACACTAAAGAAAAAACTTAATGACACAATCGATGAAAAATTTAAACAACTTCACGACGCATGGTTAAAAATACCACAAACACAAACAATTATCCTCAGACATAAAAATGACCCAGATGGTGGTGGTAGACATATCGCTCAACGTAAATATATCCTCGGTGATTGCATTGAATTTAGTATGTGATGTTATCGAAGGAAGCTATCAAATAAACCTCGAGCGATCAAATCAAGCCCAGCAGGGATATATTTTATATTCATTTGCACCAACAGCTTCTCCAGGGTTTCTAATAATTGAGTCCCAAATTAATCCAGTCTATATGCGATCTCATAATGATTCACTAACGAGAATTAATTTTAAACTCACTGACCAGTCCAATAATCTAATTGATTTACAAGGTGAGGTTTTACAAACTAGTCTATTTTGTGAAATCGTAAAGATTTTCATCGTTAAAAAATTGTTAAACCCATAGCAGCAGAGTGTGGTCCGACAACGACCATGGCGTCTTTTTTTTATTCTGTTTTGCCAAATTAGCCTCTATAAAGCATTTAGGAGGAAGCCTTAGTTTGCCAAACAGACGCCTCCAAAAGTTGGTCTGTTCGCCCCCTCTGCTGAGGAATCTTTTTTTTTTTTTCAATTTTGGAAAAAGCCTTAGTTTGCCAAACAGACGCTTCTAAAAAATAAAAGTTGGTCTGTTCGCTCCCTCTGCTGCTCTATGTCATGACACATTAACATGGCACCATAGTTTAATGAGTCAATCAAGCTTAGAATATAGTCCTTTGTTTTCAAGATCTCAGATGAGTTACATAATGTTTAAGCTCTATGCATATTTTAAAATCTGCCAAATAATACGTCAGTTTAAATTAATGGAAAAAGCACATGCATGCATTCAGTTATTTTTGTACCGAAAATAAAAACATTAATGTGACAGGATCACTGCTCAAGATAAGAAATCTGTTCATTTTATTGACTGACCTTACTAATTTAGTGATCAAGTTTTAGTTTACATTGTTTTACCTCTCAATTCCTTCATGCAGCCTTTCCATTCTCTATTTAGTCATTAGTATCGTGTTCAGTTAAGTTGATGAGGTATTTTTGTGTCTGAGTATTTACGCTTTTGGGGACTAATTTTAATATGATATTGCTTCAGCTTGATAAATGAGATTGCATTCTCATAGTATCAGGCAGGATTTGCACATGCTAATGAGGTGATCTTGCTTCTGGCTGAGCATGTGACCTTAACATCATAGTATCAGGCAGGATTTGCACATGTTAATGAGGTGATCTTGTATCTGATTGGTTGAGCATGTTACCTTACCATCGTAGTATCAGGCAAAATTTGCACATATTAATGAGGTGATCTTTGGCTGAAAAAATATTAATGGAACAAATAAAAATATTTATAATGATACATGCTTTTAAGTTTTCAAACTATTTTTAATTCAGCTGAATAGCAAATTAAAAAAATAATGCAAGAACAGATGGTGGCAATAATCACTAATCATTCAGCTAAATATTGGTTTGGATGTCAGTGTGAAAGTGTTTCAAGAACATGCACAAAAAAGTTCTGTCAATCAGCAAACATCGCAAAGTTAACAAAATTAAACGATGTACCAAAAAGCAAGCAAAATTACAACCAAAAAAAAATGAATTTTCACACAAATTTAAACACGATAAACAAGTCGACGAAGGAAGCTAAAAATAAAAGCATCCTAAAGCGTTTGGGAAGATTATCAACAGTTTGAAAAACAAGCAATGAACCCTATATTACCTTAGATACACTAGATGAATTCAAGATAGATTTAAAAAAATTCAATGATAAATACAACATAGATATTGACAATAATGACAATCTGGTACCTTTCTTGTAACAAAATCAATGTTTCAAAGTACATAAGTAGTAATAGGGGGCACTCTAGCATCAAGAGAAAATCCAGTCAAAAACAGCTTGGGCACATCTAGCGTCAAGGGGAATTTAACATGGTGGGCCTATCTAGCGTCAAGGGGAATTTAACATGGGAACTATTTGGGCCTATCTAGCGTCAAGGGAAACTGAACATGGTGGGTCTATCTAGCGTCAAGGGGAATTGAACATGGGAACTATTTGGGTCTATCTAGCGTCAAGGGATTATTGAACATGGGAAACATGATTTTTTGTATGTGTATAGGGGACTGTCTAGGGACAAGGGGAAAAATGGTGGCAAAGAAAGCTAATATCTTTTCGAGACCTATGAGTGGCCCTGAAAAGGGCCGTTATGTGTAATGTTAACAGTATCTTGTTAACACAGAGGACATCTCACAGATCTTCATCTCTTCCTTAAACTTCTCCTCACTGTTGGGCCATAGAGGAACTCTCTTTAAACAACATTGTCTTTCCACATATATCCTTCTCTTCCAAAAGGCTGTATCCGTCATATTAATGACAGTCCACGATGATCTGACATACATAGGTAGATCAGTCCGAAACAGCATGGTAGAAACAAGGGTAGAAGATTCTACGTTAGTCCACATCTTGTGTTGAGAAACAGGTGAAGCGAATGCCGTGTATTGCGGTTATTTATAGGGGAAGAGCGGATCGAAACGGATTGAGTGTATCCACCAATCCAAGCATGCGTTACAAAAGGCAGTCACAGTCATCCAATCGGAAGAGAGCGGTCTGTGACGTCACCTTTTCTATATAGAGGTACTATCGTCTGTGCGCAGTCAATCGATGCGACAGAGTTGTCAATGATGTCGGACACTAAGAAGACGATGAATTGGGGTGAGCCAGTAGTAGAGACAGCAAGTCATGGGCCAGCAGTGACTACTAAAGTCATGACAAATCTACATCCAGAAGAAGTTGATTTTAACTGGTATATTGTGGATTTTTTAACATCACAAGAATTTATTCCCGAACCTTTGTTACCTTCTGCATCTTCTTATGTACACGTCGATGATTTTAAGCAGAGACAAAAAGAAGAATTGGAGCGATTTTTACAACAACAGAAAGTAGAAGAACAAGCTATTCTTATTCAACAGTAGGAAGAAGAAGCAAGAAGGAAACACCAGGAAGAAACAGTAGCAGCAACCGAGAAGAAAGAAGAACAAGGAAAGAAAGAAAATAGTGAAAATCAAACGGTCACAACGGTACCTTTAGATATTTTAGCAGAGTTAAGGAGTCTGAAACAAATGTATCAGACTTCTTTATCACGACCGAAGAGAAAAAAGCCTTCTCGAGCTAAACAACCCAATCTCTCTGTGACTACGTCTACCATACCACCGTTAGTGATTTCTACCAAATCATTGACAGGAAACACCAGTCCCGAAGTAGGCCTTGGACGTGGCAAAGGCTTAAGACAGCTCAAGATGGTTACGTCCCGTTTTTGAGTTGTTTTTTTTTTGTTTTGAAACAAACAAAACACCAACGGTCCTTTTCAGGGCCACTCCAATTATTTCGAAAAGAAATACTATTTCAATTGCCTAATTCAATGAAAACTCAAAAGTCCTTTATTTTTTATAATCCATGATGTACGTGTGAGTGAGTGAATCAATGAATTAATGTGTGAGTGTAGGTTCTTATTCTATAAAATCAAAACCAAGAGACACTTAACGTTTTTTTCTCTCTGGTGTATTCTAGTACAAACGTTACAATTCAATATCACAACATAACATAACACAATACCTCTTTAAAAAAGTTCATAGGTTTCTTCTGTTTCACTCTTTCTGTTTTTTCATTTTCTTTACTGTCACAGGTTTTTCTTTTTCTTCTTCTTCTTCACTTTCGTTTCGTCTTTTTTTCTTGTCTTTGTGAACGTGTCGGGGTTCTTCCTTGGGAGCGGGTACCTCTTCCTCCTCCTCCTGTTCAGAATTCCTTTCCTCCTCCTTCTGTTCCTGTTGTTTCTAAGGGCAGTTTGGAGACCAATGTCCTTTCTCTTTACAATAAAAACAGGTATCTTGACTTTTGTCTCTATTGGTACCTTTTTTGTTTTTGTCACGATCTAGACATTATGTAGCCCAATGTCCTTTCTTCTTACAGATATAGCAAGTATCTTGACTTTTATCTCGAAAGGAGGGAGAGTAGTCCGTCGGCTTGTCTGAAGAAAACTTTCGTATGACCCCACGTAAAGCTCTGATGAGAAGTTCAACTTGTGTAGGTTCTTCCATCGTTCTGGTCAATGTGAGAATAAAATGAATACTGACAGGTTAGACACTGACCCTTTATATATTCACGGATCGGACATGAATATATAGGGGTTATGGTCTTTAAAAGGTAGTCATTTGACTTTTTGCAGACAAAATGAAAAGACCGAATCATGTTGTGGAGAAAGGAGAAGACAGTAAGAGACAGAAACGTAATGTATCGCCTAGCACAGTAGCTGAAGTCTTGGCTCAAATTCATGCCAGTGATTTTGAAGATGACATGAGTGAGCCCGAATCCACACCCAGGCAATCGACGTCCAAGCAAAGTGTACCACCCTTAGTAAACCGCTGAAAATTACTATCACATTCGAGAGACGGAAAAGCGTTCCTCTCGAAAATTTAGAACAACGGCTTACACATATGCCGTAAAGTTTAAAGATTTTAAGTCCAATGTACCTTTGGAGAATACAGAAGGGTTCATTACCGAGGTGTGGGATTCTGTGTTAACTGCACTGAAACAGCAAAGTCAAGCCAAAGAAGACGATAGCTTGAGACTTTCTATTCATCACGATAATTTAAAGTCTCCCGTTTGGATCGAGTTTACTAGCCCATCACAAGTAACACCTTCCAAAGTCATCGACAAAATTCAACATGTGCAAGAATCCAACGACAAGTTTCACATCACCGATGGAAAAACCACACTGTTCATGACTAACGTGTCTCTTCCCCAGGGGACAGGACGCAAAAAAGTATTATTGGTCGACAACCTTCGCAACACCAAACTAAGCCTCGTCCGAATTAACAATCCACAAGACCAGACGTGTTTAGCCTGTGCTGTCGTCGTGGGACGAACGTATGCCAACAAGAACGACACGGCAGAATGGAAAAGAGCCTGGAAAACTATTCAACAATCGGACAGAGCCAAACAACGAAGCGAAGCAGAACTCCTGTTACAGCAAGCGGGGATATCCAAAGACACCCCTTGCGGTATTCCAGAAATGAAAAATTGCAAGGTGCCTTGGCTCCACATTACACCTTGAAAGTACACCCTCAAGAAGTGCGTGGTCCTCTTTTGTTTCGAGACAACGATTTCAAAGACGGAAAATACATTCACGTATATCAACACGATGGTCATTTTGATACCATTACCAGTATCACTGGATTTCTGGGATACAGTTACTACTGTGAAAAATGTGATTATGGTTATAACAATCGAGAACAACACAAGCATTGTGGATCGAAATGTGAGGGATGTTTGGCCTCTTAACCTTGTCTGGACAAAGGACAAGTACGAGTGCATTGCCCTGTTTGTCAGCGCACTTTTGTCAGTCTTACCTGTTACCAACAACATTTGAAGATGCAAAGTTCACAGCAGAAAAGTACTTGTCAGCTTCTGAGATTGTGCCCTACTTGTGGACAAGGCACACGTACCAACAGTGTTAAGTTTCACGTTTGTCGAGGGAAGAAACGATGTCACATTTGTCACAATATCGTGGATTTGGATCACGAATGCTTAATTCAAAAATACCAACCCCAACCAGAAGATACCCAGAAGAAAGGAAATTTTATCTTTTTTGATTTCGAATGCATGCAAGAAACTGGTATTCACATTCCTAATTTCTGCGTGGCTCATCGAGCGTGCGATCAGTGTATCCAAGAACCCATCTTTAGTCATTGCCCTCACTGTAGCAAGATTCCTGGAGGACGTGAAAAAATATTTCGAGGGTCAGACACCTTGGTCAATTTTGCCCAATGGATCTTAAACCCCATCGACGAGACGTGGAGTCCAGAAGACATCGAACGTTACGGAGATTGTCATCGCCAAGCCACGGTCTTGGCTCACAATTTCTCGGTATACGATGGGCAATTTCTGCTCAAATACTATACGGAACAAAGTACCGAACATCCTCAAGTGACTTTGAACGGAGCCAAAATCATTTACATGCAAGTAGGACAAGTGCAGTTTAAAGATTCGATGTGTTACTTGGCCATGCCATTGAGTCGCATGCCTAAAACGTTTGGAATGACAGAAATGGCCAAAGGTTATTTTCCACACTTTGCAAATACCGAAGCCAATCAACATGCCGTTCTAACCCATTTGCCTGAGGCTGACGACTACGACCCCGATAACATGCGCACCAAACAACGAGAAGCTTTCCATGTTTGGTACCAGACTCACGCCTTGGACCCCATTGACTTTCAAGAAGAAATGTTAAAGTACTATCGATCTGACGTGGACATTTTACGACGTTGCTGTGGAAAATTTCGAGAATTGTTCATGGAGTACGGAGGGATCGATCCTTTGAAATAAGCTTGTACCATTGCCAAAGCATGTTCCTTAGTGTACCGAAAACGCTTTATGCCTGAAAATATTCTAGCTGTCATCAGTCCTCAAACGACGAACTTTGTCAAACGTCAATACTCGGTCAAAGCACTACGCTGGCTCCATTACTTGTGCGACGAGGAAGACAAATGGATCCAACACGCTCGCAACGGAGTAGGCGAAAAGACCATCGGAACGTATTCGGTATATGGATGGGACTTAGAAAACCCTCAGATCGTGTACGAGTTTAACGGATGCTTATTTCACGGATGTCCCATGTGCTACCCTCAGCGTGACACCAAAAATCAGTTTTTACAACGAACTATGGAAGACTTGTACCAGACAACGTGTCAGCGACGTTTGAAGTTAGAAAAGCAAGGATACCAGGTAGTGGAAATGTAGGAACACGAGTACGATCAGCGTTTGAAAACCGATCCCGAGTTTAAACGCATCGTAGAAAGTTACAAGTTGGTGGACCCCCTGAACCCACGGGATAGTTTGTACGGAGGACGAACGAATGCCACCTGCTTGCTGTACCAAGCGGACGAAGAGAAAGGAGAAGAAATCAAATACTTGGACGTGTGTTCGATGTATCCTTACGTCTGCAAATATTGTCACTTTCCCGTACGGCACCCACAATTAATAACAGAACACATTGACTTGGACCACATACGTCAGTACGAAGGATTGATCAAGTGCAAAGTCTTGCCTCCCACAGACTTGTACCATCCCGTTTTACCTCACCATTGCCAAGGAAAACTGATGTTTCCTTTGTGTCGCACATGTGCCGAAATGTGCAACCAAGACCGACCTTGTCAGCACAGTCAGGAAGAACGCGCCTTGACAGGAACGTGGGTGAGCGTGGAATTGTTTAAAGCTCTGGACCAAGGATACCGACTAAAGTGTACGAAATTTACCACTTTTCCAAGACACAACAATACCGCAAGGGCGACGAGACACAGAAAGGTATTTTTGCAGACTACGTGGATGCCTTTTTGAAACTAAAACAAGAAGCTAGCGGCAATCCGTCCTGGTTTCACACTCCCGAAGACCAAAAGATATTCAAAGAAAAATATAGAAGCCGACAAATTTGGAAATGGCATCATTGCGGCTTACGTGACAGCTCACGCTCGCTTAAAATTGTACGAAGTGTTAGAACTGTTAGGAGATCGTGTGTTGTATTTTGACAGGGACAGTTGCATCTACATTCACCGTCCGAACCAGTGTAACCCTACCATCGAAGGAGACCGTTTAGGAGCCTGGACCGATGAACATCCCGACGACAAGATTCTATGTTTTGCAAGTGGCGGTCCTAAAAATTACGGCTACGAATACCGAGACCCCCAAGGAGAAATGCATACCGAATGTAAAGTGAAAGGATTGACTCTCAATTATCGCACCAGTCGAGTGGTGAATTTTGACGTACTACAAGAAGCCTTACAGTCGGGACAGGATGAAACGTTTAAAGTTACTACCCACGAATAGCACAAGATTGTCCGTTTACCCACACACCAAGTCGTTAGCCGACCTTTGGAAAAAAGTCTATCAAATCGTGTACCAATAAAGAGTACGACTTCCAAATCACTTCACCCTACCGTACAGTCACGTCGAAATTGGACAGCATATAAAAAGGGACATTGTCCAAGACCAATAGTTCATTTGTCACTACATCGACCAAGCGAAAAGAAGATGAATCCATTTAAACAGACATCATTCAAATTTGGGAATTCTCAAGTGAAGTGCGATGCTAAACCTTGCGATTGTAGTGATGCCAGGCGCTGTGATCTTAGTGATTCAGCAGGATATCGTGGGAACGTTGCTATGACTACTACCCCTATATCTACCCTGGGAAGTGATGCTGTGCGTGTCAAACCTGAGGGATGCGAAAGCAGTGCCACACGTTATCGTGGACTCCTAGGAATTTCACCGTACCTGCATCGAACGGAAATGAGGAGAGTCAAATATTCGTTCCCGACGAGTTTGCCTGAATACTGTCACTTTAAAAGTCGATTCCAAACCTTCAAAGATAAATGGCCAAAATATCTGCCTGGACCAACTCCTGAAGAATTAGCCAGAGCCGGATTTTTCTACTTGGGCGAATGGGATAAAGTCAAGTGTTTCAGTTGTGGTGTATCCATTTACGAGTGGGAACAGAAAGATTCCGCTTACCTGGAACATGCTCGATGGTCTCCGAATTGTCAATACCTACCTTTAGTGGGACCTAGTGATTGGAAGTCACACTACTGCTCCATGTCGTTTAACAAACCTAGACCAGTATATAAGCCCTCTCTAAAACATAATATTCAAGGATTACCACACGAATTGCAAGAGAAGATCTACAAGGATGTTTGGCAGGGTCTTGCTAAAGAAAAATCTCAATGGGTGACTATAGAACTTTTGTGTCGTGAAATTCACAAGAGGAAAGTGACAAAAATTAACCAACGTGTTAGATTCCTCTGGATCAAGGGTATTTTTTTTGTTGCTCTGTTTCCAATTTAGTACGTTTACATCTGAAGATGCTTTGATCCTTCTTAACCGTTACCCTGAATGGCAGTGGGACGAAATTACACGTTATATTAATCACTTTCGCTTTTGGAGCAGATTTGATTCTGTGTAGAATATACACTGATGGTTTTCGACAAAAAAAGAAGTATAAAAGAGAACGACCATGCCACAACCTTTATCACTTGTGATCAAACAGATTCCGTGGAAGGATATCAATGAGAAGATTCACACGGTGAAAGATTACGAACACTTATTGCAAGAACTGTACCCTATGAATTGGGGTCGACGTGTAGTGAGTGTTTTAGTGACTTGCTTTTTGGGATTTCGTTTACCTGTCGATTCCTTGTGGACACTTTACGAACACTACCTACCAAAAAAGACAGTATGTTGACTCCTTTAAATGTCCACGAGAGACTCATTCTGTTCAAAGCCTTACGCTTTCATCTGGATACGTCTCGACCTCTACAGGAAAAAAAGATTCGTCAACTTTTACGTACGGAAGCGGTGTACGAAGATTTGTGTGTGTAGCTTGTGATTTACACCCTCATTGGACAGATGTACGTGACTGGAAAAGTTGGGATTTTGAGGCTTGGACAAACGAAGCATCCCATTATGCCCAAGCGTTGTGTTCCTAAAATACATCGTCGAGTGAAAAAAGTCACTTTTAAACCTGTGTTAGTGACAGTACCAGAAGAAGAAGAGAAAGAATCTGTCACCCAGGACAATCCCTCTGTTCAAGATAGAACTGTCATGGACATTCCCCCACAAAGACCCTTTCGAGAAGACACGTATGTGACTGTACCCCATGTAGAGGAGACTATAAGAACATTGCACACTACCTCTAGGCCACCTTCGTTACCCAAACAATGTTGTACAGAGACTTGTTTATATGCCACTTTGATCGTTTCCCTGTGTATTTTATCCCTTATCTATCCATTTGGCTTTTATGTATTTTTGTCTTTCGTGTTGCACTGAAATAAACGTGTCTTGAAAAAAGTATAAAAACCTCTTGTCTTGTGTGTTTTTGTGTCAATAGTGTCATACCCTACACGACTATGGCTAACTCTGCTATTTCTACTACTCCTTCCTCCTCGACATTCAAAGTCATTGACGAACACTTAGATCATGCTAGTTGGAAAGCCTTGTATCTTCGTCATCCTTTTAACATGTTAATTGCTGGACCGAGCGGTTCAGGCAAAACCGAATTTGTCAAACGCTTGATCGAACATAAACATCATTTGATCGATCGTCCACCTCAACGCATCGTTTGGTGTTACAAAGAGTGGCAATCGGCATACAGCCTTTTACAAGAAAGTCGAGGTGATTCCATTGTGCTTGTAGAGGGTATTCCTAGAGAAGACGAGGGGATCGTGTCTGACCCTAGTCAAACTCATTGGGTCATTTTTGACGACATGTTAGGAGAAGACGAAGAAGAAATTAAACTGTGGTTTACGCGTAAAGGGCATCATCGTAATGCCAGTGTCATTTACATTACACAAAATTTATTTCAACAAAGTAAAGCCCATCGTACGATTAGTCTCAATGCTCATTACGTGGTCTTGTTTAAAAGTCCTCGAGATAAATCACAAGTGCAAGTCTTAGCCAAACAGTTAGGAACACCTTGGCTGACTCATGCGTACGATGAAGCCACTCAATCGCCACACGCCTATTTACTTGTGGATTTAAAACCCACCAACCCTGATTATTTGCGATTTCGTACCGATTTGTTTCACGACTGGTGTCAAGACGGAGGACCTGTCGTGTACACGTCTTCGTCGTCGACATAACACTATGAAGCACTAAAAAAATCTATAAAAACCTTGGTCACTTTGACCTTGCCTCATACATTGTCAACATGACGTAAAGAAGAAATTAAACTGTGGTTTACGCGTAAAGGGCATCATCGTAATGCCAGTGTCATTTACATTACACCGTGTTTCCAGTAGCCTCAGGGGCTTCCACTTCTCTGTTGCGGGTGATGCCAGCCAAGTCCAATTTGACACACGTTTTTCCTAATTTGATGAAACATTGGAAATCTGCGTCTCCCAAAACGTCTCCTCCACCGGTGACACCCTCGTCCACAGTAGCTGCTACTCACAAAGTACCTGCCCCCAAAGTCAAAGTCCAAGAAAGATCTGGTATGTTAAAGAGTTTACTAGATTTGTCCAAACAAGAACTGTCCCGATTGAGTCCATTGCGAACCCCTTCAGGACGTTTGTTACCTGCCATGAAGTTAATACGACGCAAAAATAATCAGTGGCGTCGCATTCCAGTATAAAAATGACTTGAGGACAACAACGGAAATCAGTATTTTCTGTACCACTGCTGAACACTCAAGGATGCCTCCTCAAAAACGTGCACACCACAACCCTCAACGTTCTGCTGTCCAAAAAGGTAAAGGAAAAGGAAAAAGACAATTTCGTCATCCTACAAAACGCTTAAAAACCGAACATCGACGTCCTCCCCTCAAAAGACACAGTCGTCCAAAGAAAAAGAGAAGTCACCAAAAGGGAGGATCTTTAATAAGAAAACTAGTCAATTCAGCTAAGAACCGAACTGGTATCTTTAGTGATGCTTTTGATGATTTAGCGAAGCATGCCGTTACCTTTATGAGAAACCAATCAAAAAAAGAAGATAAAAGAGGGTGTGTATCAAGACTTTGACGCCAGTGTATTTCTGGAACGAACAAGCAAAGATGTCACCTCGCAAAAAACATTCTTATTCACCCCACAAAGGAAAGAAAAGGAAAGGACTACCTCCTCGTTTAGCCAAACACGGGGACATGTTGTCCGTCCTGTCCAAAGCCTCTTCACCCATGCGAAAACAAATCATTAAAACAGCCTCCAAAGATGTCATCGATACCGTGTGCGAATGTTGTTTGAATGTTTTGAAAGGCACTATACCTTTGTCTCCACGCCAGAAAAAATGCTTCGCCAAACATCGACACGTTCTTCGTCAAATGGTTCAAAAGAAAATATCCGTCCGTCAAAAGAAAAAGATGTTGGTGCAACGTGGAGGATTTTTACCCATGCTTGCTCCTTTGTTGACAGGCTTAATACCAGGTTTGACACAAGGGATGACCCAAGGGATGTCCCAAGGGTTTCCACAAGGAATGGGTAGAAGATAAAAGGACACTATGGAGCACCACAATCTCAGACATAACCTTTGAAAGCCCATGGAAGGACGAAAACTGACTTTGGTTCCTTACAAACGATGGATGGAATACCATCATGTCCCAATTACAGCACGAATTGCAATCCTTGATACATCACCACGATTTATCCGAAACCAAAAAAATCGCAAAAGTACGGTCAACTCTTGAAACGACTGCAACTCTTTCATCAGAAAGCTGCGGAACAAACAGCTCTACCCACTTTGTCCGATTTTAAGGCTCTAATGAATAGTCCGTCAACCTCACCATCTACAGTGGTTAAAACAGACGTCACCCCACCATTACCCAAGGAAGAAGAACCCCATGATCTCTTTCAAACACCCACTACCACTCCCATTCCGAGTAAGATTGCCACTTCCTTATTGACCCCTTCCTCCACTTCCCCAAGAGAAGAACTCAAAACTTGGGTTAAAAAGATGATGGCCACTCCTTCTTCAACAGAAGTGAAAAAGAAAGAAAGGAAACCAGAAGTGAAAAAAGAAAAGAAGACCAAAGAAGCTATCTCATTACCTCCACTACCACCACCACCACCACCAGTACCCTCAACGTCAACTCCTGTGGCACATCGGACACGTAACACCGTTTCCAAACAACCACTATTTCATCCCACTCAAAGCAATATCCTCGATGAGTGGGTCACTTATTAACAAAACCATGGAGAAGGTATTAGCCAGCATTTACTACGATCCATCTCACCCTGCAGGTTACGGAGGCATTCAAAAATTGTATCGTGCTGCCAAAACTCGCCTGTAAAAGCTCCGTTTACCTGCAGTACAACGATGGTTACAAGAACAAGCTACGTACACTTTACACAAACCCATTCGACGAAAATTTCACAGAAGTCGCACTCAAGTGGAAGGCATCGATCATCAATGGCAAGCCGATTTAGCCGATGTCTCTCATTTAGCCATTCACAAACGCTGCTACAAATATTTGTTTTGTGTCATCGACGTCTTTTCAAAATTTTCAAAAGTCACCCTCTTCGATGGCAAACTGACAAAGGCACCGAATTTCTGAACCAAGCTTTCCAACGAGAATTAAAGAAACGTGACATTCATTTTTTCACCACCGAAAATCCTGAAACCAAAGCCAGTATCGTGGAACGTTTTCAACGTACCTTGAAAGAACGCATGTGGAAATATTTTACGCATCAACACACTCTCAAGTACATCAACGTCTTACCGCACTTAGTTCAAGCCTACAACCAATCTTACCATAGAAGTATTGGACGTGCCCCACAAGATGTGACACCTGACAACGAAGTGACTGTTTTTGAGCGTCTGTTTGGTACGTCCCGGACGATGGCTGTCCCCAAGAAAGGAAGAGAAGTGTTAACCCCGGGAGATTGGGTACGCATTGGCAAAACCAAACGCACTTTCGACAAAGGTTACTTACCCAACTGGACCACCGAATTGTTTCGTGTTACTGGACGAGTGCGTGATCGTCATCCTACCGTCTATAAATTGGAAGACATGAACGGAGAAGTATTAAAAGGAACGTTTTACTTGCCTGAGTTACAACGTGTCACCAAAAAAAGAAGACGACGTGTACGACATTGAAAGCATTCTCGAACGAAGAACCCGTAAAGTAGGAAAACGTCGTGTCAAAGAAGTCAAAGTACGTTGGAAAGGATATCCTCCTAGTTTTGATTCTTGGATTGACGCTTCGCAAGTCATCGACTATAAAAAGAAGTGACCATCATGCCATTCAATACAGCTTCAGCAACCAGAGTGACTACTCCATCACCCACGTCATCTCTGCAAGATTTACAAAAGCAACCCTTGTGGGTGTGGTGTGGAGAACGTGTCCCTAAAACCCAAATCGTCTTTTTCTGTCAAATCTTTGTGGTGTATTGTGTCATCGGTGCAGCCATTGCTAATTTGAGTTTGCAACAAGGAGACAAACAATTGTGGACCATTTTACTCAGCAGTTGCATCGGTTATCTTCTTCCCAATCCTTCCTTGAAATACTCTTACAACGGGAACAACAGTAACAATATTGGGAGTCTTGCGTCCAACGTTAGTCATTCTCCTGACAGTCACCCTTCCAAAAACAATCCTCTTTTAGACACTCATTTAACCTCGAGTGACTCCTCGAACAGAAGAACATTGGAATTATGAACAACACTATTAACCGATTTTAATTAACGTTACCCATTGACAGTTCCATGGAAGTGTTTCCTAAGAACACGTTGTGCTGTTACACGGCTAAACTACCTCAAGCCATGCATTTGGATCAAGATGATCATTGGGAAGTAGCTTTAGTGGAAATAATACACCCGACACAAATCAAAAACATCGTCGAAAATCAAAACACTTTTACATTAGAAGTGATAGACAAGCAATTGCAAGATGTCTTATACAAACGAGGCAACCCTGGTACACCGAACCCCAAAACTAAACTGTCCGACTATGTGTTCATCATTCCTGCAGGTTATTATATTAGTGGTCAACATTTAGTGACTACACTTGCTAACAGGTTCAATGCTGTGTTTGGCAAAGCCATGGAGATCACCAAAAAAGTGTTACCATTGAGTACTATCAAGTGTCTCGTCGCCTCATGATGAAATTTCCAGAGGAAAATATAATGACCATTACCTTTTGTCCAGAATCGTATGCTAATTTAGGTGGAGACACCGAGATACTCAAGAAGAAAAAAGAAAAAATACAACCCATAACCACTAACTCGGACGTTGCAAAATATTTTCGATCCCCTGTAGAAATGAACCAAGGTCTCAACTTGATGTTTGTGTACTCCGATGTGGTGGAGTACAACGTGGTAGGACACACCTCTGTACCATTACTGCGTGTCATTCCTTTCAAAGTGTATTCTACCGTCGCCGCTGACGAGGAAGGTGGAAATACCTATCACGTTCACCGTGAATTTGTACATCCTCATTATTTGCCTGTCAGTAAGTCGTATTTCGACAGTGTCAACATTACTATAAAAGGAGAACTAGGACAAAATATTCCATTTACCAAAGGGAAAGTCACAGTGAAACTCCATTTTCAAAAACGATTCTCGAACAACTGAAAAAGTGATGTATCCTGTGTACCAAGGAGTCACTCGACAACGAGGACATGGTTTAGGAGATATGATTAAATCAGCCTTTCGTTCCGTGTTCCCTGTTTTGAAACCGATGGTGACACGAAGATTGCACGCCTTAAAAGATGCTGCATTGACTCACGGCAAAGATTTTCTTCAAAATGTTCTCATTGACAAACAAAACCCCAAATAAGCTTTTTTGAGAGCAGGCAAAAATGTCTTGCTTCAAACGGGTAAATAGATTTTGGGTTGACGAGAAAGTCCTATAAATGCCCTGAACGGTACCGAGTCTGGCATTCCTGCTTCCCTGACGACACAGCAAGGACAAGGTAGAAAGCGACGACGAAGACACCCTTTCAAAAGTTTCCGTACCTCTAAAGTTAGAAAGGCGAAGAAAAAAAAAGAACCGCTCGAGACTTAGACATTTTTGATTATTAAAAGTAAAAACACATAGAGACTAAGAAAAAAAATGATGCACCAAGAATCTTGTGCCTGTTCCAAGTCGGAACTAGATCTCTTTGCCATGCCACCCACGATGATGACCATGCAAGAAGCCCAATGGGTTGAATTTCATCCCGTCTCCTCTTTGACGGATTCAGCTTCCATCGAGTTTGAAATCAAAGGACAACCCGAAGATTACATCGATCTCAACAACAGTTACTTGTATTTGAAAGTGAAAGTAGCCCAAACGGACAACACCAATCCAGCAGCCGATGCCCTAGTAGCTCCTGTCAACAATTTCATGAATTCCTTGTTCAGCGAAGTGGATTTGTACATGAATAACAAACTGGTCAGCAGTAGCATGGATACTTACCCTTACCGAGCGTACCTCGAAAATCTCTTGACGTACGGAAAAGAAGCCAAGAACACTCATTTAGATGCTTGCGTGGTATGGAAACCTGACACCGCAGGTGCAAATACGTTTAACAGCACAGCCTTGGTCGCAGACGCAGCGAACAATGTTGTTGTCAATGAGGGTTTTCTCAAGCGTCAAAAGAAAATTCTGCAATGATGTAGTTTAGAACTGTTCGATCGTTTGCATTTGGACATGTGGTTTCAAGAGAAGTATTTGCTGAACGGAGTAGATATTCGCTTGAGACTGAATCGTAGCAGTGCTGCTTTCCATTTGATGGCTCATGCCAACGAATACAAAACCATTATCCAAGAAGCCAGGTTATACGTGCGTCGCGTGGAAGTGTTACCTAAAGTGGGAAATGATATCAGTCACACTTTGAGCAGAACGACAGCCAAGTATCCGATACGACTCGTGGAAGTCAAAACTTTCACCATTGCCAAGGACCTAAGATCCAAGACCGAAGATCATCTGTTCCAAGGACAGTTACCCAAACGTTTATTCATTGGTATCGTCAGCAATGCAGACCTCAACGGTGCCCACAATGAAAATCTTTTCCAGTTTAAACACTGCGGAGTAACAAAAATCGAAGTCAGTCGCGATGGCAAAAACTTTGTGTACCCGACCTTTCGAACCCAATTTTGCCCAGAAGAATTACTTGAGATCGTACTTGTCACTGTACGAAGCCACAGGACAGTTAGGAACCAACACCAATCACGGTATTTCCTACGACGATTGTGCAGGAGGTTACGCTTTGTGGGCTTTTGATTTCACTCCAAACCAAGGCAGTGACGAGGGACATTTCCACCCTATAAAATCTGGACAACTGCGTGTGGAACTTCAGTTTGCACCAGCTCTTACCGAAATGGTGAATGTCATTCTGTATGCCGAATTCGATAACACCATAGAAATCAACAGTTTGAGAGAAGTCATTCTAGACTATTAAACACTATGGAAAACTCTTATCCCTCTTTGAATAGTGGAGAATCCATGGAAATGGAATGGGAGATTACAGAGAAAGCAGACAACAAAGACCAAAAAGAAAAAGTAGTGATCATGCAGTCCAGATGGCCAGAACAGGAACAACAGTTAGTCACCTGTTTTGCCAAACACTTGGAAGATAAAATGAGGGACATGATTAAAATAGATTTTTATGGTTGTCAAATCGATCATCCCAGTCAAATTCAACACGATAAATGTATGATGATGAGTCAAGAAGAAAAATTGGACGATTATCTGAACGAAGCTTGAAGTCTCATCTCAGAAGAAGCCGTGTTACATCAGTGGTATAAAGGCTTGTGTGATCATTCCTCTCCTCCATTGTTTGCTCGAGAAATTGATCGCATCGAAGCTCTCTTGGCACAGAGTAAGGAGACGAAGCAGACCAACAGTTACTTGACAGACCGTTTCAAGCAAATAGTCTGGATCGAATTGATGACTTATCATCACCTGTGAAGAAAGGGAAAAAAGAAGGCTACAAAACAAAAATGGATACCTGGGAACTTTATTATCTTTTGAACCGTAAAATGGATAGTAACACAAAATCAAAAACAGTACGTAATCATAACAGACTCACTTAGTGTACTTGAAAGTATTGAGACAGGTAATTCCAAAAGTAGACAAAATCTTCTAGAGGACACTATGCTGACCATCAGGGAAGCAGATAAATCACACCAAACCATACACTTCTTGTGGGTACCATCTCACATCAATTTGCCTGGAAATGAAAAAGCAGACAAAGCAGCAAAAAGCAGTCTGATGAAAGACCAAATTGAACCCGTACAGTACAACACTCAGGAACTATATAGTCAAGTCAGGGACAGAATTAATAATAAATGGCAACAACAATGGGAAAACTCCACAAAGGGTAGACATCTATACCAACTACAAAAAGAGGTCACTAGAACTCAACGTTTACCAAAAAGCCTGGCAGCCATTGATATTAAAATAATCAACAGAATCAGAACAGGTAAAACACTACTAAATGGCAGTTTTATGAAACATATAAGTACAGGACCCACGCCGGATAAATGTCCACACTGTCCAGAAACTGAAACATTGGAACATGTATTCAACATATGTCACAAATATCATCGACAACGTACCGTCTTCCAACTACAACAAAGAAAACTTGACTCAGTTACATCATTCCCCCAAATTCTAGATAAAAGGTATAACAAAAACGTAAATGCTACCTATATAAATATACTTAATTACCTAAAATCAATAGACATAAAACACAAAATATAAATATCCAAACCATCAAATAAGTAAATAAACATAAACATAGTCAAAGAGTTAATATTTATCAATCAAGGGGCCAGAGCAGATAATAACATCGCTAGCTCAAAAAACAGACCCACGTAACAATGCCTTAAATAAACGGAAAAAAAAAATTATAACTATCAAATAGATAAATAATTAACGAGGCCATATCGGTTAAAGGGGCCAGAGCGGATAGTAATACCGCTAGCTTAAAAAAGCAGAACAGCTTAACATTACCCTAAAATAAATATATAAAATAAAATAGAAAAGGGGAAAGGAAGGGAAAGGGGGGATAATATAAACATTGTAATGCGAGGAAAAAAGGAAGAAACGGGAGAAAGGGAAGAAGGAGAAGGGGAAAAAAAGAGAAGATTACACTAAGTAGTGGCACAATGTAGGTACAGTAAAACCAGTCAACCGGCAAGTGACAAGATAAGTGTGATGAGAACACCGGGATCAAATAGTGATAGCTCAAGGAAACATAACATCAACAAACCGACAAGAAAAAGTAAAAGGAAAGGGAAAAGAAGGATGGAAGAAGGAAAAGGAAAGAAAGAGGGAAGAAGGAAGTAGGAAGAAAGTGGGAAAGAGAAAAGGGAAAAGAAGAGAAAAAGAAGAAGGAAGAAATGAAATAACACCAAACACACCCCACTCCAACTCTAATCTTTTTTTTTTTTTTTAATTTTTTTTTTTGTTAATTTATTTTTTTTATTTTTTTTATTATTTTTTTTTTATTTTTTATTTTTCTTTTGAATTTATTTTTTATATATATATATTTTTTTTTAAATATTTTTATTTTTTAATTTGTTTTGATTTTTTTTTAAATTTTATTTTATTTTATTTTATTTTATTTTTCTCCCCAGGGTTCTAATTTGGTAGGAGAACCCTTTTCGAACAATCTCTTTCTCGAAATCTAACTTGATCAATTTTGACCACCGCTCAAAATTAACAAGCTAAAATACCTAACAGTGACTACACTTATTTATGTCGCTAAGACATTTTAGCAATTAAATTTGTTAAGGACCTACAACATGTACACTATGTACTAGAAATATTTATTGATAGGAAAGATGAAAAATTCTATGACTATATGGATTTGATATAATTGCACAGGTGGCTTACACAATATTGGTATTTGTTCTGCCTTCCTGCTTTGCCGTGACCCGACATTTTACTCTAAGGCGAGACTGCCATTTAACGCGGGTGCCGGGGAGACTGCGACAACACAGCCTAGTGTAGTCAAAGTTACCTTTGGTCCCGACCAATCAAATAGCCCGACCCTCGGGCATTAACTGGTCGCGAAAGCACATAGTTGCGCATGCGACCTTAATTCATATTAAAAAAAAAAACCATTCCCATTAACCCATCACGAATAAATCAACAACAAAAAATTTTTTATTAACAACAGCATAAACAATGGATATTGGAAATAGACATAAAAATCAAAAAAAAAAAAAAAAAAAAAATAATGCTTCGACTAACAAAACAAAAAACAAGACCCCAGACAAGTTACTTATATGGCCATGGAATTGCAGAGGGCTAAATAAAAACCATGGAGAACTAATCGCAGCAATCCACGGAACAATCACCAAGCCCAAGATCATCTGTCTTCAAGAAACTCTACTTAAGGAAACTAGTACAAACATTCCTAAAATAACAGGATATCAAACTACATTCTTAAAACACAGAAGTACCGGCAAAAAAGGAGGAGGCCTAGCCATATATGTACATGAGACCATCACAGACGCAGTAGAGGAAGTTATTAATGTGAACTCAGGAGAAACATCAGTTGAATTTCAAAAAATTGTTTTCACAGTAGCAACCAAAACAATACATCTGTACAACATATATGATCCAGGACAAAATAGCCAAAACAACAACCGACTTTTTCAACAAATATTCAAGAAAATGGTCACAAACACTATTATCTGCGGCGACTTCAATGCACATCACACAGAATGGGGTAGTGACCGCACAGATACAAGAGGGAAAAACATCTTAAAATACATAACAGAAGAACAACTAGAACTTTTGAACAACGGAACCCCCACACGTATAGACCCCAGCCAAGGCAAACTCTCTACCATTGACCTAACCATTGCGACGCCTAGCCTGGCTGTAATTACCCAATGGGAAGTGATGCAACATTCTACATTAGGCAGCGACCACTTCCCCCTATGTACCACCATATACGTCTCGTGCCCAACGGAGCAACAAAAAACACAACAAAGATGGAAACTCAAAAAGGCAAATTGGAACAGCTTTAAAGACCAACTTAAATTAGTAAACCTTACGGAAATCCAAGATGAGGATACAAATAAATATTATGACAATCTCATACAAATTATAAACGAAGCGGCAAATAAGAGTATACCCAAAACAACAGGTTTCCATTATAAACAGACGGCAATCCCCTGGTGGACAGAAAATTGCAAAATTGCCATTCAGAAGAAAAAAAACAGCCTTAAATCGCTTTAAACACACAAAAACCGCCACTGACTTTCTTATATACAAACAAACAGAAATCAACACTAGGACGGTAATAAATGAGGCAAAAAAGGACTCATGGAGAAGATACTGCACAACGCTCAATCATAAAACAAATACTAAAGAAATCTGGAATAAAATAAAAGCCATGAAAGGCAAAACACCCACAACAGCGCCGAAAATCCAGGGAACAAAAAACAACATGGAAGTAGCAGAGAAGTTAGCCCAACACTTTGCTAACTCCAGCAGCGATAACAATCATAAACATGAGTTTTTACATCAAAAATCAACATTAGAAAAAGAATTTCCCCACATTTTCAAAGATCGAGACAACAGAGATTCGCCACTGAATGACCCTTTTTATCTGAAAGAATGGAGACAAGCCCTCAGCCAAAAAAAAAAGTACATCACCAGGAGAGGATAACCTAGGCTATGAAATATACAAACAATTACCACCCAATATGCAGAGCATTACCTTAGACTTAATAAATCTGATATGGAGAACAGGTCGCATCCCCACACTATGGAAGCGAGCCATAATCATAGCCATCCCAAAACCAGGCAAAGACCCTACTAATGTAACCTCCTACAGACCTATTTCACTAACTAATACAATCTGTAAGGTAATGGAAACAATGGTTAACAATAGATTAAAACACCACCTAGAACAAAATCAACTACTGGCTGAAACCCAAAGTGGATTTAGGAATAAACGATCTACACTTGATCAATTAATCCGTCTGGAAGCCAACATCAAATTAGCATTTAATGCCAAAAGGAAAAGAGATAGACACCTAATAGCAATATTTCTAGACTTAGAGAAAGCCTTCGACCCAGTCTGGACCAATGGCCTCATATCTCAACTCAACCAATTTGGCATAACAGGAAGAATGCACCGCTGGATAGCAAACTTCCTTACGGGAAGAACCTTTAAAACTAGAGTAAGAGAGGCCTTGTCCCAAACATATACACTGGATAATGGAACCCCCCAAGGAAGTGTGATTAGCCCAACCCTATTCAATCTAATGGTCAACAATCTAACCAACTATCTCAAAAATTGCCCAGTTGATCTGTCACAATTTGCCGATGACAGTAGTATCTGGAAAGCAGGAAATCCGAATAGTCAAAAGAACATCACTCAAATTCAGAAAGGACTAGACATCATCGGCACATGGGCCAACAACTGGGGTTTCAAAATATCCCAAAAAAAAACAGTTGCCATGCTCTTCTCCCCAACTAATAAACAACCTAAATACCCTAAACTATATATGCAGAATCAGCCCATCCAATTCCAAAAGGAGACCCACTTCCTGGGAATGCTACTAAATGAAACAATCAATTGGAAATCACACATACAACAAACTATTCAAAAATGTCAAAAAGATCTAAACATACTTAAAAACATCAAAGGTACTACATGGGGAGCTGATCAGCAAACTATGCTAATGATCTACAAATCTTTAATTCGAAGTAAGATAGACTATGGCTCCCAGATCTATTCCTCAGCCAACAAGGAAACACTTAGACAACTAGATAGCATCCAATATAGAGCACTTAGACTTTGCACTGGTGCATTACCGAACACCTCCCTGGAAGAACTACAAATCCTCGCATGTGAACCACCATTACAACTGAGAAGAGACGAACACATACTTAGATACGCCTGTAGAATCTCAATACATAAGGAGATTAATCCCACCAGAAACAAAATAAGTAAATGTCAAACCACCTTTAGCTCAAGACTGGTACCACATCCTCCAGCAGCTAACAAAATACACACACTCTGCAAAGAACTCAATCAAATAGAACTCCAAGCAGAACAACTACTTATCAAGGACCCCACACCTTGGAGAAATAACCAACCTAACATCAACCTAACAGCACTCCAACTGGTACATAAGCGCGACAACCCCAATATCACATTAACACAAGTACAAAACCTCGTCAACAACAACTATGATGGATATGTAAAAATCTATACTGACGGCTCAAAATCTAAAGAACTACATAGAACGGCCGCAGCGGTAGTGATCCCAGAACATCAGATCACATTTACGACAAGACTACCGGATGACTGTTCCATATATACCGCGGAATTCTGGGCCATCAACCGAGCCCTAAAATGGATAGTAACACAAAATCAAAAACAGTACGTAATCATAACAGACTCACTTAGTGTACTTGAAAGTATTGAGACAGGTAATTCCAAAAGTAGACAAAATCTTCTAGAGGACACTATGCTGACCATCAGGGAAGCAGATAAATCACACCAAACCATACACTTCTTGTGGGTACCATCTCACATCAATTTGCCTGGAAATGAAAAAGCAGACAAAGCAGCAAAAAGCAGTCTGATGAAAGACCAAATTGAACCCGTACAGTACAACACTCAGGAACTATATAGTCAAGTCAGGGACAGAATTAATAATAAATGGCAACAACAATGGGAAAACTCCACAAAGGGTAGACATCTATACCAACTACAAAAAGAGGTCACTAGAACTCAACGTTTACCAAAAAGCCTGGCAGCCATTGATATTAAAATAATCAACAGAATCAGAACAGGTAAAACACTACTAAATGGCAGTTTTATGAAACATATAAGTACAGGACCCACGCCGGATAAATGTCCACACTGTCCAGAAACTGAAACATTGGAACATGTATTCAACATATGTCACAAATATCATCGACAACGTACCGTCTTCCAACTACAACAAAGAAAACTTGACTCAGTTACATCATTCCCCCAAATTCTAGATAAAAGATATAACAAAAACGTAAATGCTACCTATATAAATATACTTAATTACCTAAAATCAATAGACATAAAACACAAAATATAAATATCCAAACCATCAAATAAGTAAATAAACATAAACATAGTCAAAGAGTTCATATTTATCAATCAAGGGGCCAGAGCAGATAATAACATCGCTAGCTCAAAAAACAGACCCACGTAACAATGCCTTAAATAAACGGAAAAAAAAAATTATAACTATCAAATAGATAAATAATTAACGAGGCCATATCGGTTAAAGGGGCCAGAGCGGATAGTAATAACGCTAGCTTAAAAAAGCAGAACAGCTTAACATTACCCTAAAATAAATATATAAAATAAAATAGAAAAGGGGAAAGGAAGGGAAAGGGGGGATAATATAAACATTGTAATGCGAGGAAAAAAGGAAGAAACGGGAGAAAGGGAAGAAGGAGAAAGGGAAAAAAAGAGAAGATTACACTAAGTAGTGGCACAATGTAGGTACAGTAAAACCAGTCAACCGGCAAGTGACAAGATAAGTGTGATGAGAACACCGGGATCAAATAGTGATAGCTCAAGGAAACATAACATCAACAAACCGACAAGAAGAAGTAAAAGGGAAGGGAAAAGAAGGATGGAAGAAGGAAAAAGAAAGAAAGAGGGAAGAAGGGAGTAGGAAGAAAGTGGGAAAGAGAAAAGGGAAAAGAAGAGAAAAAGAAGAAGGAAGAAATGAAATAACACCAAACACACCCCACTCCAACTCTAATCTTTCTTTTTTTTTTTAATTTTTTTTTTTTGTTAATTTATTTTTTTTATTTTTTAATTTTTTTTTATTATTTTTTTTTTATTTTTTTAATTTTTTTTCTTTTTTCTTTTGAATTTATTTTATATATATATATATATATATATATATATATATATATATATATATATATATATATATATATATATATATCTATATTTTAAAATATTTTTATTTTTTAATTTGTTTTGATTTTTTTTAAAATTTTATTTTATTTTATTTTATTTTATTTTATTTTATTTTTCTCCCCAGGGTTCTAATTTGGTAGGAGAACCCTTTTCGAACAATCTCTTTCTCGAAATCTAACTTGATCAATTTTGACCACCGCTCAAAATTAACAAGCTAAAATACCTAACAGTGATTTATGTCGCTAAGACTAACACTTATTTATGTCGCTAAGACATTTTAGCAATTAAATTTGTTAAGGACCTACAACATGTACACTATGTACTAGAAATATTTATTGATAGGAAAGATGAAAAATTCTATGACTATATGGATTTGATATAATTGCACAGGTGGCTTACACAATATTGGTATTTGTTCTGCCTTCCTGCTTTGCCGTGACCCGACATTTTACTCTAAGGCGAGACTGCCATTTAACGCGGGTGCCGGGGAGACTGCGACAACACAGCCTAGTGTAGTCAAAGTTACCTTTGGTCCCGACCAATCAAATAGCCCGACCCTCGGGCATTAACTGGTCGCGAAAGCACATAGTTGCGCATGCGACCTTAATTCATATTAAAAAAAAAATAAACCATTCCCACCCTCAGGATAAACTAAATAACTCCCCATTGGGAGATAAAACAGTGTTAAGAGCCACATTGGACGAAACACTTAAAACAAATCAAATCAATCCATCGGTATAGGATGTCCACTAGCAACAACTGGACTCGATTTGATAAGGCTAGGGCGTGCAAGACGAACGACATCAAGGTGCCAGTTCACAGATCCTTTTCCTCCTCCTCAGCTGCCTGACTCCAACACCAGCAAATGACTAGAAGTGGAAACCATTTTTCACTAGTCATCATTCGGTGCCATTGCACCTCTAGCTCTGCATCCTCCGATTGGTTGATAGGGTTGAGTGCGTGGCTGTTCTATTCCCACTCACCTAGGTCTTTCATTCATGTCGATAGCTCCGTATAGGGGTGCGGCATGACGACCAAATTAAATAGCATACTATGTATGCATAAACGCCCGTGGGGATGTGGCACCATTCCTTCCTCACGGGAAAATCTAAATCACTACCATATTAATTGGTAGTGTAAAATAGTGAACAAATGACCCTTTGTGGCCGGTTTCACTTAAAACCATAATTCATTCATTCATTCACTCGTCAGTCTTCATTCAGGCAGAGGCAGCGGACTGAGTAGGACGGCTTATCTGGAGCAGGCGACCTGGTGACGTCACAGTTGTAGTGCGAGAGCATGAATCCCGGGCTTCACAGTTAAGGATGTTACTGTGATATTATCCTGTCACTGATACAGAAAGAAACATCAATTTGTACAGCGGTGGACTATGCAGAAACCTGAAATGGATATTTCGTAACTCCCGACTTGCTCGTGGCTGAAATAGAAATGGAGGGGAGTATGCATAGCGGCAGCGACCTTGACTTCTAGAAGCAGAGACCACGTAACTCCCGAATTCATTTTTGCGGCAGGGGTCGAAACGGAAAGAAGATAGAGGCCTACTTCTACTTAACTACGTATTGAAGAAAAATGGCTGCTGTAGATGTTGGTGTGCTGCTGTATCGCACTACTGGAACCATGTTGTAACATGCCTTGGAAATTTAAACAGCATGGCGGACCTAGGGCGCGCTGTCTGGTGATGGCAGAATAGGAGTGAGATTGTCCCACAGGACTGCACGAGGACATAAGATGCTATTGCCAAGACAGTGAAACACTACCCCAGATATCCAGAAGTGTGATAGAATTCCAGCTATCATACAGATATAGACTTCACCACTGGCCTACGAAGAACGCTGTACAATGAAAAGATTTTCATTGCCATTACCTTTGCCTGAATAATAGGGTTACATTTGGTTACGAGTACCCCTCTTTGAACAACTTTCCGTGGCCCTAAAAAGCTAATTAGACCTTATTGGTACCGCCTCCAACAAATTTAAGACCAAATTTATCTACCATTGACTACACTATTTTATGTCACTTTGACATTTTAATTTCAAAATTTGTTAGGGACTTATTATATGTACACTTATGTACTAGTTTTATTCGAATGATAGGACTTTAAATTACAATTCTTCAACTCAAATATTTGAGTAATTGCACAGGTGGCTAACACATTATTGGATGTTAAGCTGTCCATTAGTACAACTGGACTGAATTTGACTTTTAGTATGACCTTGTCGTTTCAGGTGTGGACTGCGTCCTTTGCTGTGCTGTCTTGCTGTTTGCGTGCTCTGGTGTGTGCTGCTGTGTCGACGCCCTCCTGGACCTGGGCCTTTTCCGCCTTTGCCTTGTCCGACTCACCAAATTACAAGCGAAATGAGAAAACATTTTCCCTCGCTACCACTGTTTGCTCCGATTGGTTGTTAGGGGTGGGTGTGTGTAGGTACTATTCCTACCCACCCCATGGGCTTTCATTTCTCCCGATAGTTACTTTTTAGTAATTCGGGAGAACGCCCTATTTAAAATATAGTGCATTTAAGCACTGTAAATCCTGAGGGGGAGAGTAGCAACCCTCCCCAAGGGACCTTAAATGGCCACCGATATGGTGGCTATAAAAGTTGCCCATATGCCCCTAGAGGGCGGTGGCAACTATAAAACATCCATTTCAGTCAGACTCGTCAGTCTTCCCCTCTTTGATAAACTATTTGGCCCTGAAAAGACTAATTTGACATTTTTGGCACTGCCTTCAATAAATTTATAACCAAATTCACCTACCATTGACTACACTATTATATGTCGCTTAGACATTTTAATACTACATTAAAAGGGATTTTGTATGTACGCTCATGGTACTAAGTCCCTTATATTTGATAGGATAGTAATAAATATTTATAACTCAGATATTTGGCTAATTGCACAGGTGGCTTACACATTATTGATTGTTAGGCTGTCCATTAGTATAACTGGACTGAATTTGATGCATGAGCGCGTGCTTGGCTCTTCGCCTCCCTTGCTGCCTGCAGCAGTTAATTCACGTGCATGCACGCCCAATAACTATGCAGATACAGGCGATATGAGAAAACTATTTTTCTCTCGCTTTTCTTTACTGCTATTGCAGAGGTAGGCACATCCAATGAATACTGAATGGGTGGGTGTGTGTGGGTTCTATTCCTAACCACCCTGGCCTTCCAATCACACCGCGTCAGTACAATTATTGACCAGATGTGACGGCCAAATTAAATAGTGATCTCTGATCACATAAACGCCTAGTGGGTGCGCGGCACAATTCCCACCCACAGGATAATTAAATAACTCCTTTTAGGAGATTAAACGTTGCTAAGAGCCCACGGGACGGAGCAACTAAAGCCCATTATTCAATTCAATTCACTCGTCAGTCTCTCACTCGCTGCCGCAACTCCAAGGAGATAAGACGTGCCGTACAGCTCCGCTTAGGACTTCACCTCGTGCTCTAGGAACCTATTACCTGATTTCGGAACCCACGCTACATTAGCCGTCCATATTCTCCCGCTTCCACTCCATCTTTAAGACTACCATTACTACATTTTGCGGAATTAAGGATTACTACCTCGCCATTTAAACTGCATTAAGGTCGCCAGCTTCCAGCCTTTCATCTATCAACAATAACTTTGCAGGTATTTTCAATAGACCTGCGGGTATTCCAAACTTTGTGCTGTTATCACTTTTTACCTTTTACTTTTAACGCTATAGCTCTAACTATCTATCCTTTGACACTTTAAACTCTAAACTTTAGGTGTAAGTCAGGTTTTAGTCTGTAATAAATACTCCATTTTTTAACTTAATACTCCAAATTCCATTTAACTTTAATTCAAAATACAACAAAAGAAAATGGACTCTAAATCACTTAAGAATGCATTTAAATCGAGAAGCCGCCTTAATTTGAAAGGCAAGGCATTGAAGAAAAAAGTAGAACAACTTTACACCAAAGAAGACAAAGAAGCCATGCCTGATTTGAAAATAGGCCAAATTGACACCAGCAAAAATGAAAACAAAAGGGAGGTGCAAAAAACAAAACTCCATGTTATTTCGACGCCAGAACTAAATCTAATTAAAAAAGAAGCGGAGAAACTAAACCCGTTCTCCCCAATAGAGTTTAATTTATACGATAAGATCATCAATGATGAAACACCGGACGCCACTTTGGAACAGAGCGACCTCAGTGTAAACGGTACACCAACCCCTAATTTCAAGATTATGGCCGCCTCCCCTATCAAGAAACCGATAGGCTTCAATATCGTCATGTATAATAAACCTAATTACGCACAAGCTGCTAGCACTAAAGCGAATAAAGTGCGCAGGCCGAATACAAAGGCCCCCCTGGGAGTTCCTACCATGCCTAAAGGCCATAAACACAAAGCTACCGTAGTACACTCTAGTCAGACTCCAGGACCATCCAAACAACTAACGGAGGCTGACTTAATCTATCCATCTCAAAACAAAAAAAAAACACTCCCCCAATTACTCAACAAAAAGACAACATGGAATGGAAAAGGAAAAGGTAAAAAGCCATTAAACCCTAAGAAAATAGCGTACGTAAAAACTACAACGGTAACACAGGCTCAGGACAAAACTAAACAACAAAATAATAATCCCACTCAGGCTGAAACTACCCCCTCCCCCCAAAAAACAGTAAATACTCAAAACCAAACTAGGACAGCAACAAACAAGAAATCCAACTATCACAGATTGGACTTGACGCTGTATATTAAAAGCAAAACAGTTCAATTCAATAATTTATCTTCAAACAGTATTGCTAGGGCCCTCTTAAAAGTTCACTCGGGACAGAGCAAGATAATTAGGCCAAACCAACAATACATTATCATACATTGTAGCACTAGAGCTCAAGTAGCCAAATACTTAGAATTAGAGCAACTCTGTGGTATGCCTGTTATAGTCGAACCACATAAACAAGTTCAAGGTACTATCAACACTCCAAAAAATAAGCAAAATAACCAGAACACTACCAACACCACTACCACAAAACATGTATCGCAAAAGATTACGTACAAAGCGGTACTCAAATTAACTGGCCCACTAAGTGTGCTTAGCAATCAAGAGCTAGCAAATAAACTCGTAGGAGGCAACCAAATTACCAAAAATTATCAAATAGGAAACAAAAAGGCAAGTAAAAACATTACTGTTCTGGAAACGCCCACCCCCTTCTGACTCAAATCAAACTAGGAACAAAAGGAACAAGGTATAGATTAGAGCCTTACATAAACAAACCTAGGTTTTGCCCCAAATGTCAACACTGGGGGCACTTCAAGGTCACCTGTAAATTCCAGGCCAAATGTAATAAATGTGGTGGGCAACACCAAGGGGAATGCAACAGGAAAACCCCAAAATGTATTAATTGTAGAGGAGCACACCTACCTCATTCACCTAAATGTCCCTCTACAATTAGGGAACAAGCTATAGCAGAGATTATGAACACCAAACAACTAAACTACAAAATGGCCAAAGTTACTTATAACGACTCTATTTCAACTACACAAACAACTCAAGTAATGAAAATGCAGGACTCCAAATTAAAACAAAAAACGGATAAGCTCAATAACAAGAATAGCAACAACAATAATAATCTACCACAACAGGCTGAAATAATTAAAGAACTGGGTGAAGTCATTACTCGACTGGACACATTGATTGGCAAATTAAATCTAATAGATCAAAATGCACAAAATAATATACAACTGTCTATCAAGAATGTCAAAACCCAACTTCAAGACCAAATTACAGTAAACGACCCTAATCAAAATGGCTAATACACCACAAGGGAACGTTTCTATATGGCAGTGGAATGCACGAGGATTGTCAGGAAATATCAATGAACTTAAACTTAAACTAATAAATACTGTTAATAAACCTGACATCATATGCATTCAAGAAACTAAACTTTCTGATAACTCGAAAACATTGCCATCAATACAAGGCTATTCCCCGGGCTATTTCCAACATCGAAAGGAAGGCCAGGGGGGTGGATTAGCCATATTTATAAATAACACCTTACCATCTGCTACCATAATACCAATAATATCAAAGGAAATTAGCAATTCACTAATAGAAATTCAATCTCTATTAGTCAATACGGGAAAATGTAAATTACAAATCTTCAATGTTTATGACCCAGGAGAGAATAATAAACTTAAACATCAATTAGCACTTAAGGAATTAGCTAAATATATTAAATCTGAACTTACGATCATTTGCGGAGATTTCAATGCCCATAATAAGCTTTGGGGTGGGGAAGTGACGGACGGAAGGGGTAAGTGGGTGGAGAAATGGTTTACAGAATCCACCCTTACTGTCCTCAATGATGGTGCTAAAACCAGACTTAATCCTGTTGACGGCACCCTGTCCGCCATTGACCTCACCCTATGCACACCCAGACTGGCTCAGGTGGCAAAATGGGAGGTGGACCAATCTGACCCCATGGGGAGTGACTACTTCCCAATAATTACCACCCTGCAAATGGCCGTACAGTACGAATTAAATAATAAAATACCCAGATGGAATTATTCAAAAGCCGATTGGGATACTTTTCGAGAAATAATAAATAATGCCAATCTATCAGATATAGAATCAGATGACATTGACCTTTACTATGACAACTTAATTAAGATCATCACTCAGGCAGCCACCAACACTATACCTAAAACTAGATGTTAATCAAGAAAACTTAGTGTACCATGGTGGAACGATGAAATTAAACAAACTAGACAGGCCAAATTTAGAGCTTTAAATAAGTTTAAAAGAACTAATATTATTACTCACTTCTTAGAGTACAAAAATCATGACAATAAGCTCAAATACTTAATCAAGCAGTCGAAAGAAAAAACTTGGCAAAATTACTGCAGTAGTATTAATTTTAGAACAAACTCAAAACAATTGTGGGATAAAATCAGAACCATCAGAGGGAAGCACACCAATAGCACCCCAAAAATAAATAATACCAGCAATCATAAAGAACAAGCTGACTCGCTAGCAATACACTTTAAAAACATGAGCAGCAACAGTAATTACACTACTGAATTTCAAAACCACAGGGCTAAAACTGAAATTAAATTCCACAATTTATTTCAAGACCTTGGACCCAAATCCTCATCACTAAATAAAGAAATAACATTATATGAATGGGACCAGGCACTAAAAACTAAACATGAAACTTCACCTGGGCAAGATCAAATAGGTTATGTTATATATAAAAACTTACCTAAAACTATAGTTAAATCAATCATCAAAATGCTAAATATAATATATGACACAGGAAAGCTACCTAAAAAAATGGAAAACAGCGATAGTAATACCCATACTTAAACCAAATAAGGATCGGAATGATATCAATTCGTACAGACCCATCTCACTTACCAATAACATCTGTAAAATTATGGAAACAATTGTTACTAACAGACTTAAACACCACCTTGAAAGCAACAATCTGATATCTCCAAATCAATGTGGGTTTAGAAATAAAAGATCCACTACGGACCAATTAATAAGATTAGAATCCGCCATAAAACTTGCATTTAACAACAAAAGAAAAGCGGATAGAAACTTAATTGCGGTATTTATTGATCTAGAGAAAGCATTCGATCTTGTATGGACCAAAGGCCTTATAGCCAAATTAAATCATTATGGCATTACAGGTCGAATGTTCAACTTCATAGAAAATTTCCTGACCAACCGCAAAATTATAACTAGGGTAGGGGCTATTTACTCTGAGGAATACTCCCTTGAAAATGGAACTCCACAAGGGAGTGTTCTCAGACCCACCTTCTTTAACCTTATGATAAATGACCTTGACTCCAATCTGGCAACACCTAAAATTGAATTATCACAATTTGCTGATGATAGTGGACTTTGGAGAGCAGGCAACCCCTTCAACCACCAACACATGGCTGAAATACAAACCAGCTTAAACAACATAGGAAAATGGGCTGATAAATGGGGATTTAAGCTATCGCACCAAAAAACGGTAGCTGTTCTGTTTACCCCTTGCAAAAAAATCAAAACCTACCCCAAACTTACCATTCAAAATAAAGTTATAACATTTGTAAAAGTAGCCAAATTTCTGGGTATGTACTTTGATGAACACCTGACATGGGCTTATCATATAGATGACCTAGTTAAAAGATGCAATCAGGACCTAAATCTATTAAGAAGCCTCAAAGGCACTCAGTGGGGTGCTAATCAAGAAACTATTCTAATATTATATAGGGCACTAATAAGATCCAAACTAGACTATGGCTGCCAAGTATATACCACGGCATCCACACGTCATTTAAACAAATTAATTAAAATTCAGAGAAAAGCCCTACTTATTGGTACTGGCGCACTGCCATCGACCTCTACATCCGAGCTGCAGGTCTTAACTGGGGAACCGCCATTACATCTCAGAAGGCAGGAACTCGTTCTAAGATATGCAACCCGGCTGTCGACCCATGACAAAATGCACCCCACTCTATTGGCCATCAATAAATGTAACATTCCTTTTAGGAAAACGTTGAAAAATAATACATCCAATGGGAAAAATAGTACACGAGTTAAACAAAAAACATCCAGTAGATATATTCCAAGTAGAAGCTAACATAATATATGATAAAGAACCTTGGAGTAATGTACCAACGAAAGTAAATATCTCCCTTACAGATAACGGAAACAAAGAAAATCAATAACAACATTTAAAAATATTGGCATTGGAAATCATAAATAATCAATATCAAAACTACACAAAAATTTACACGGATGGCTCAAAAATTACAAATCCTTTTAAAACAGCTGCAGCCTGGGTCATACCAGAACATAACATACAAATGGGCAGGCGTCTTCCTGACCACTGTCCCATTTATACAGTGGAATTTTGGGCCATCATTGAATCATTAAAATGGATAGAAGAAAACAAACCAAATAAGACACTGATTATTAGTGACTCGCTCAGCGTCCTTACTTCTATCCAAAACAACAACACCAAATCTAGAGAAAATTTCCTAAAACAAATTAATCAGATATTAAAAATACTAAATTCTCAAAATCTAGTAGTTGAGTTTATGTGGATTCCATCCCACATAGACATAAAAGAAAATGACTTAGCAGATCAACTGGCTAAAAACAAACTCAACGAACCAAACTATATGCCACTCAAATATAGTCAAACTGAAATATATCATTTAATCTACTCAATGATTAATCAAAAGTGGCAGACTGATTGTGACAAAAGCAAACAAGGGAGAATTTTACATAACATCATTAAGGAAGTCAATAGAAAAATCATACCACCTAGGTGCAATAGTTATGAACAGTCTAAAATAAATAGAATAATCTTGGGAAAAACAAAACTGGCTAACAGCTTTGGTAAATATATAGGACCTTTTCCACACAGCATTAATTGCTTCAGTTGTAACATACCTGAAGACTTACATCACATATTTAATAACTGTAAAAACAACCAGAAGGAAAGGAACATATTTAGATCCAAACAACTAAACATCTCTGCACCAAGTACATACCCGGAAGTAATTCAATTAAATAACACCAACCCCCAAAAATCAATTCAACACATAATAGAATTACTAAGAACATCAGGGCTCCTTGAAAAAATATAATGCAAATAATACTATATAATAAATAACACCCGTAAGGAATGCCCCCTGTTGGTCACATGGGTTCATTGGCCAATCAGGGGACAGGACCTGCAACCGCGTAAATACGTTAAGCGGAATTTGTATAATAACAAAAAATAAAATAAACAATATCCATAAGGAATGCGAATGCATAGGACCTGAAGGGTTCCGTTACTTGAAAAAGAGCCCACCTACACTACGCTGGGTATAACGCCCCGGATGGTACCTGTGCTAAACAAACCTAATAGGATACTTTAAAGATATTGAAATTTATAGACTATACAGATAAACATTGAAATTTGCATTATAACAAAGTAAAGAACAAAACAGAAACAATAAACAAGTGTCTAGGAAACCACCTCTCTTCTGTCTATTCTTACAACTCTTCCTATATACAGCCTCATTGACAGCATTATACAACCAAACTAGGAATGTATTTACAGTTAAAAACCCCAACAAACCGGGATATCCACATGGTCTAAACGGGACCATCTAAAACGTCTCCTGCTTTATGGCCTCAAATAGATTTTATGAGGTAGTCTCAAAGTCCAAAGACTATCAGGCTCAGCGACACAATGTCGCAACATAAAAATATTTACTGTAAGTAAGATCTCTAAATTATTACCATATAAGGTAGTCAATGCCCAGAATATCAGGCCCCGCGGCACAAAGCTGCACTATAAACTAAGCTATAAGAACTAAGGCCTATAACATGATTTAGGTGGTCAATACCTGACCATCTAGCAAGACAGCACACGCTGCAATAAATTTTTACACAATAACCTGAATTACTTTAAAACCTCTACGTTGGATAACTACCAACGCGAGAATAGGCTGTCATATGAGGTTGTATACTCTACTTTAATAACAGCACAAAGTATTCCAAATTGTTAAGGGAGAACACGGAATGGATACGACGGAAGGAGGCAACTTCAAGATGGAGGAACAACAAAACCAAAGGCACCCAAGAAGGACACTGGGACTCGCCGGACGGAATGAGGGAACTTCGGTTACACCCTGTAACACTCCATCAAAAAGCCCTTTTAAGGGCTATTTATACTTAGAGTTTCCTTTTGGCTGAGAAACTCTATTCGACAATCTCTTTCTTCAAAAATCAGACTTGATCAATTTTGGCTGTCCACTATCAAAATTAACAACCCATTTAACCCGACATTGACCAACCTATACATGTCACTTGACATACCTAGTTTACAAAATTGATAGGGAACACACAAAATGTACACTCTGTACTAGACAAAAATTGGAATGTTAGGATGTTAGGAAAAAATATAACTTGAAAGATTGACTCAATTGCACAGGTGGCTTACACAATATCGGTATAGGATGTCCACTAGCAACAACTGGACTCGATTTGATAAGGCTAGGGCGTGCAAGACGAACGACATCAAGGTGCCAGTTCACAGATCCTTTTCCTCCTCCTCAGCTGCCTGACTCCAACACCAGCAAATGACTAGAAGTGGAAACCATTTTTCACTAGTCATCATTCGGTGCCATTGCACCTCTAGCTCTGCATCCTCCGATTGGTTGATAGGGTTGAGTGCGTGGCTATTCTATTCCCACTCACCTAGGTCTTTCATTCATGTCGATAGCTCCGTATAGGGGTGCGGCATGACGACCAAATTAAATAGCATACTATGTATGCATAAACGCCCGTGGGGATGTGGCACCATTCCTTATCTCACGGGAAAATCTAAATCACTACCATATTAATTGGTAGTGTAAAATAGTGAACAAATGACTCTTTGTGGCCGGTTTCACTTAAAACCATAATTCATTCATTCACTCGTCAGTCTCATTCATCATTTCATCATCAGGCAGAGGCAGCGGACTGAGTAGGACGGCTTATCTGGAGCAGGCGACCTGGTGACGTCACAGTTGTAATGCGAGAGCATGAATCCCGGGCTTCACAGTTAAGGATGTTACGGTGATATTATCCTGTCACTGATACAGAAAGAAACATCAATTTGTACAGCGGTGGACTATGCAGAAACCTGAAATGGATATTTCGTAACTCCCGACTTGCTCGTGGCTGAAATAGAAATGGAGGGGAGTATGCATAGCGGCAGCGACCTTGACTTCTAGAAGCAGAGACCACGTAACTCCCGAATTCATTTTTGCGGCAGGGGTCGAAACGGAAAGAAGATAGAGGACTACTTCTACTTAACTACGAATTGAAGAGAAATGGCTGCTGTAGATGTTGGTGTGCTGCTGTATCGCACTACTGGAACCATGTTGTAACATGCCTTGGAAATTTAAACAACATGGCGGACCTGGGGCGCGCTGTCTGGTGATGGCAGAATAGGAGTGAGATTGTCCCACAGGACTGCACGAGGACATAAGATGCTATTGCCAAGACAGTGAAACACTACCCCAGATATCCAGAAGTGTGATAGAATTCCAGCTATCATACAGATATAGACGTCACCACTGGCCTACGATGAACGCTGTACAATGAAAAGATTTTCATTGCCATTACCTTTGCCTGAATAATAGGGGGCCCATTTGGTTACGAGTACCCCTCTTTGAACAACTCTCCGTGGCCCTAAAAAGCTAATTAGACCTTATTGGTACCGCCTCCAACAAATTTAAGACCAAATTTATCTACCATTGACTACACTATTTTATGTAACTTTGACATTTTAATTTCAAAATTGTTAGGGACTTATTATATGTACACTTATGTACTAGTTTTATTCGAATGATAGGACTTTAAATAACAATTCTTCAACTTATATATTTGAGTAATTGCACAGGTGGCTAACACATTATTGGATGTTAAGCTGTCCATTAGTACAACTGGACTGAATTTGACCTTTAGTATGACCTTGTCGTTTCAGGTGTGGACTGCGTCCTTTGCTGTGCTGTCTTGCTGTTTGCGTGCTCTGGTGTGTGTTGCTGTGTCGTCGCCCTCCTGGACCTGGGCCCTTGCAGCCTTTGCCTTGTCCGACTCACCAAATTACTAGCGAAATGAGAAAACATTTTCCCTCGCTACCACTGTTTGCTCCGATTGGTTGTTAGGGGTGGGTGTGTGTAGGTACTATTCCTACCCACCCCATGGGCTTTCATTTCTCCCGATAGTTACTTTTTAGTAATTCGGGAGAACTCCCTATTTAAAATATAGTGCATTTAAGCACTGTAAATCCTGAGGGGGGAGTAGCGACCCTCCCCAAGGGACCTTAAATGGCCACCGATATGGTGGCTATAAAAGTTGCCCATATGCCCCTAGAGGGCGGTGGCAACTATAAAACATCCATTTCAGTCAGACTCGTCAGTCTCATCATCATTCAGCAGCGAACGAGCAAGAAGCAACATGGAGTCATTAACGCTAGCGATGGAATTAATCCCGGACCCAGCCATAAAGGCTATCATTGGCCTTGGACTTAAAGAGGCGAATAACTGGAGCCTCCGAGCAGCAGGAAAAAGAACTACCCTGCTGCTCGTATGGTATAAGGAAGATAAGAAGGAAGATAATGGGGGACTCATGTACAGGAGAAAAAGGAATAGACCGTGGAGAAGGCGGGAAACTGGACCTAGCCACGTCACACCACCCCCACCCCCAGCTCTAAAGGAACCAGCCCAATTGACTACTGAAAAGGAGTCTGCTGTACAGAGGGATATACTTGGCGCCTTTGGGGACCAGTTAGCAGTGCTAACTGTTCAACTTCAGGGTCTGCTTGTTGCCATTGACCCACCAGTAATGTTGGATAAGGCTATGTCACCAATTGTCGAGCCTACACCAGCAGTTGAGCCTGAGGTTGAACCACCACCACCACCATCACCACCAGCCCCTAAACAAACAAAAAGGAAGGGGAAAAAGAGGGTGTTAAAATCTTCCACCCCCACTCATCCAACAGATGTGGCAATTAATCTGGAAAAGAAATTGGAAGCTGCTGCCGTCACCAACACCATCGCCACCACCACCACTACCCCGGAAGAAAAATGGGAAGTGCCAGTTAAAACAGTCAAAATGCCTGAGAAAACAAAGGACCAACTTATGGAGAAGTTATGTAGGGACCTGGGACTAAATGAACTCATGGAAAATAAGAAGAAAGCTACTTCATTCATCTCAGCGGTGACCTACCTTGGCTCCCGGTCCCTTCAGACATCTCCACCGAGAATCCAGCAGTGGCGTTATGGCATACAAATTTTGACTAGCTATTATTTGAACATCTTCGAAGAGAGGCCCATGTACCATTTATTTGATGCTGCAGCACACCTAGCAAAGAGACATGGACTCTACTTCCCTAGACCTATCCGAGAAGAAACAAAATCTGCAGCCGATTTGGTGGAGATGGAGGGGAGACGAGGTACTTTCAAGCACGATGAGTACCAGCCCATTTAAGGGCTATAATTGCCAATTTGCCTTAATAGGGGACTCATTTGGTTACGAGTACCCCTCTTTGAACAACTTTTCGTGGCCCTAAAAAGCTAATTAGACCTTATTGGTGCCGCCTCCATTAAATTTAAGACCAAAAATTACCTACCATTGACTACACTAATATATGTCACTTTGACATTTTAATTCCAAAATTTGTTAGGGACCTTATATATGTACGCTTATGTACTAGTTTTTATTTGAATGATAGGAAATTAAATAACAATTCTTAAACTCAAATATTTGAGTAATTGCACAGGTGGCTAACACAGTATTGGATGTTAAGTTGTCCATTAGTACAACTGGACTGAATTTGACCTTTAGTATGACCTTGTCGTTTCAGGTGTGGACTGCGTCCTTTGCTGTGCTGTCTTGCTGTTTGCGTGCTCTGGTGTGTGTTGCTGTGTCGTCGCCCTCCTGGACCTGGGCCCTTGCAGCCTTTGCCTTGTCCGACTCACCAAATTACTAGCGAAATGAGAAAGCATTTTCCCTCGCTACCAACGTTTGCTTCCGATTGGTTGTTAGGGGTGTGTGTGTGTAGGTACTATTCCTACCCACCCCATGGGCTTTCATTTCTCCCGATAGTTACTTTTTAGTAATTCGGGAGAACGCCCTATTTAAAATATAGTGCATTTAAGCACTGTAAATCCTGAGGGGGGGAGTAGCGACCCTCCCCAAGGGACCTTAAATGGCCACCGATATGGTGGCTATAAAAGTTGCCCATATGCCCCTAGAGGGCGGTGGCAACTATAAAACATCCATTTCAGTCAGTCACTCGTCACATAGTCCGCAGCGAACGAGCAGAGAGTAGTGAACTCGAAAATATGTATCAGTCATTGAGCACGCTAGCGATGGATGTTATCCCGAAGCCAGCACTAAACGCCTTGATAGGCCTAGAGCTAAAAGAAGCCTCAAATTGGAGTCTTAGGGCAGCAGGTAGAAGAACAACACTTCTACTTGTATGGGAAAAAGACGAAAGTAAACACTCAAGGGGGACACTCTTGTACAGGAGAGATAGAGGAAGCCAACCGAAAAGGCGGGAAAAAAACCGACCTACACGAGGCACACCCACCCCACCACCAGAAACTCAAGAAGAGGTAGCCTCAGTTGAGACCGAACCAGTCCAATCCGTACCTGAGACTACACTTAAAACTCTTCAAGAGCAGATAGAAATTCTATCTCAACGTATGCTGACCCTTGTGACAGCGGAAAAAGTGGAAGCGGCCACTTCTCCTGTGGAATTACAATGCGAGTTAGCACCGGAAACACCAAAACCACCGCCACCACCCCCTAAAAAGAAAAAAGGAAAGGAAAAGGGGAAAAAGGGGGTGATAGTTACATCGACACCCCCTACTCCATCACCAGGGCCGGCAGTGACCCTGGAAAAAATATTGGAAGAGGACAACTCGGAAACCAGATGGGAGTCCCCCACCAAAACAGTGAGAATGGATGATGCCTCTAAAGACAAAATGATGAGCAAATTATGCAGCGAGATGGGCCTAACGCCATTATTGACGAATAAGAAAAAAGCGTCTAATTTCGTTTCTGCCGTCACATATATTGGGTTCAGATCGCTGCAAACTTCGCCACCACGAGTCAACCAATGGCACCATGCTCTAAACATACTGGGGAGTTACTACTACGAGGCCTACGAAGACAGACCCCTCCACCACCTACAAGATGCGGCAGCTTACATCGCCAAAAAACATGGTTTCTACTTCCCTAGACGGATATTTCTGGAAGAAAGAACCGCCGCATTTCTGGCTGAAATGGAGGATAGGAGGGCCACCTTCCAACCGGTGGAATATTAGCCTTAGGGCTACTTTCATTGCCATTTTTAATAGGGTTCTCATTTGGCTGAGAGAAAACCCTTTTCGATTAACTTTCTGGCCCTGAAAAGACTAATTTGACCTTTTTGGCTTTGCCTTCAATAAATTCATAACCAAAATCCCCTACCATTGACTACACTTCTATATGTCGCTTAGACATTTTAATTTTTAAATTCATAGGGACCTTGTATGTACGCTCATGGTACTAGGTCCCTTTTCTTATGATAGGACGATTAATAAATATTTACAACTCGGATATTTGGCTAATTGCACAGGTGGCTTACACATTATTGGCTGTTAGGCTGTCCATTAGTACAACTGGACTGAATTTGATGCATGAGCGCGTGCTTGGCTCTTCGCCTCCCTTGCTGCCTGCAGCAGTTAATTCACGTGCATGCACGCCCAATAACTATGCAGATACAGGCGATATGAGAAAACTATTTTTCTCTCGCTTTTCTTTACTGCTATTGCAGAGGTAGGCACATACAATGAATACTGAATGGGTGGGTGTGTGTGGGTTCTATTCCTACCCACCCTGGCCTTCCAATCACACCGTGTCAGTACAATTATTGACCAGATGTGACGGCCAAATTAAATAGTGATCTCTGATCACATAAACGCCTAGTGGGTGCGCGGCACAATTCCCACCCACAGGATAATTAAATAACCTTCTTTGAAGGACAAACCAGTGCTAAGAGCCTCACGGACGAAGCACTTTAAACATATTATTCAATTCAATTCAGTCACTCGTCAGTCTCATTCATTCAGGCAGAGGTAGCGGACTGAGTAGGACGGCTTATCTGGAGCAGGCGACCTGGTGACGTCACAGTTGTAATGCGAGAGCATGAATCCCGGGCTTCACAGTTAAGGATGTTACTGTGATATTATCCTGTCACTGATACAGAAAGAAACATCAATTTGTACAGCGGTGGACTATGCAGAAACCTGAAATGGATATTTCGTAACTCCCGACTTGCTCGTGGCTGAAATAGAAATGGAGGGGAGTATGCATAGCGGCAGCGACCTTGACTTCTAGAAGCAGAGACCACGTAACTCCCGAATTCATTTTTGCGGCAGGGGTCGAAATGGAAAGAAGATATAGGACTACTTCTACTTAACTATGAATTGAAGAGAAATGGCTGCTGTAGATGTTGGTGTGCTGCTGTATCGCACTACTGGAACCATGTTGTAACATGCCTTGGAAATTTAAACAACATGGCGGACCTGGGGCGCGCTGTCTGGTGATGGCAGAATAGGAGTGAGATTGTCCCACAGGACTGCACGAGGACATAAGATGCTATTGCCAAGACAGTGAAACACTACCCCAGATATCCAGAAGTGTGATAGAATTCCAGCTATCATACAGATATAGACGTCACCACTGGCCTACGAAGAACGCTGTACAATGAAAAGATTTTCATTGCCATTACCTTTGCCTGAATAATAGGGGGCTCATTTGGTTACGAGTACCCCTCTTTGAACAACTTTTCGTGGCCCTAAAAAGCTAATTAGACCTTATTGGTACCGCCTCCAACAAATTTAAGACCAAATTTATCTACCATTGACTACACTATTTTATGTAACTTTGACATTTTAATTTCAAAATTGTTAGGGACTTATTATATGTACACTTATGTACTAGTTTTATTCGAATGATAGGACTTTAAATAACAATTCTTCAACTTATATATTTGAGTAATTGCACAGGTGGCTAACACATTATTGGATGTTAAGCTGTCCATTAGTACAACTGGACTGAATTTGACCTTTAGTATGACCTTGTCGTTTCAGGTGTGGACTGCGTCCTTTGCTGTGCTGTCTTGCTGTTTGCGTGCTCTGGTGTGTGCTGCTGTGTCGACGCCCTCCTGGACCTGGGCCTTTTCCGCCTTTGCCTTGTCCGACTCACCAAATTACTAGCGAAATGAGAAAACATTTTCCCTCGCTACCACTGTTTGCTCCGATTGGTTGTTAGGGGTGGGTGTGTGTAGGTACTATTCCTACCCACCCCATGGGCTTTCATTTCTTCCGATAGTTACCTTTTAGTAATTCGGGAGAACGCCCTATTTAAAATATAGTGCATTTAAGCACTGTAAATCCTGAGGGGGGGAGTAGCGACCCTCCCCAAGGGACCTTAAATGGCCACCGATATGGTGGCTATAAAAGTTGCCCATATGCCCCTAGAGGGCGGTGGCAACTATAAAATATCCATTTCAGTCAGACTCGTCAGTCTGGCTACCTATCGTTAACGTTTCGAGCCAAAGAAGATGAGTAGAGTACAAAAATTGAGAGAACTTCAAATGCATTTGGAGAATGCTAGGCGTCTCCTGGACGAGCTGGCAATGGAGGCCATAGCAGAACAGGCCAGGATTGATAAAGAAGAGGAGGAAAGAAAAAAGAAAGAAGAGGAGGAGAAGAGAAGACCGATCTTGACTCACCGCATGATGGTTAAAGCCTGTCGGGTGAAACCTGAGGTGAGGACGCCTTCACCACCAGAATCAGCTCGTCAAGCACAGGCAGCTTCCTCTTCACTCCCAATCACAAGAGTGAATTGGACGCAACAACCACAGTCTCATCCACGGTTGCGGAATAGAGGAAGAAATGAAGGGGCTTCACTGTCCCAATCTTCCGTTTGAAGGATAGACGTTAGATAGACCCAAATAGTTCCCATGTTAAATTCCCCTTGACGCTAGATAGGTCCACCATGTTAAATTCCCCTTGACGCTAGATGTGCCCAAGCTGTTTATGACTGGATTTTACCTTGACGCTAGAGTGCCTCCTATTGCTACTTACATACCGATCTATCGGCTGTGAAACTTAAATGTCTTAAAAATTAAATTTTACTACATGCAGTTAATAGATATGAGAGAAAACAGATAAAGTCAGGACATATGAGATTTTACAAACTTTGTCAGGAGTTTTGACCTCAAAAGAGACGATTTTCATCGACCTGATTTTTAGCATAGAATTGGATAAAAATTTCAACTATTAAATCTTTTTCATTTTTAGAGTACTAAAATATGCATACCTTTTCATCATGTCAGTCCTTTCACTTGCTGGATTATATTTGTGGCAGTACTCATCATTGCTAATATTAAAACTTACAAGATGTCGTACAGTTACTGGATCCAGGTTTCCTCTAGTGTAAGCCTAACTCTACCACAGAACGGAAGATACCATTTCATTGTCATCACTGGAATGTAGCAACGTCAGATCCGCCTTACAGAATCCACCAAGACGTTTATACGTGGGTAAATTCAGACTGAGGACTGCCTGGCAGAAGTGCTCAAGATGGGTACTGCCTGGGTCAATTGTTTTTTTAATGTTTGTAAGATTCTTCACATAAAGCACAACCACATATTTTACAGTCAGATTAAAGGCCTTAATTACAGGTTATTCAAAACTGGGTTTATAAAAACTATATTGTCCATTGCCCAAACATTTGAAGGAAGAACGTTTATAAACATTATCAATTAATTAATACAGGTACCACACATGACTCTTGAATAATATATGCAGATACTTAAGTATTGTTTCCGAATTTTGTATTCCCTGTTAAATCGATTGTGTTATTACGAGTTATCGTCATGTCCGTTTTCTTATATACCTAGCTATGTTGTTTACTTTGCTGCCTGAGTTTAATATCAATGGTAATTTTGTCTTGTCGGTCAAAAATATTTCTGAGGTTTTAAAATATCTTCTTCAGTGAATAATAGCCATATTGTTTTGTTGGTGGGATATTAACGTTCCCAATTAAATACTAGTAATAAGTTTGTGACGGAAGCGTATAAAGGAAAGAAAATTAAAGTGAAGAAAACAGAATAGACAGGAGGTGGGGTGCACGAGAGAATACATTTTTCACTGTCCGCCCCTATCTCATTTTGCATGCTACTTTAATTAGGTAAAAATGTGACCGATATATGTTTGATCTACAGAAGTGAACAAAATAGATGTAATACGACTGGACATGTAATGTACTTGCAATTATAATCTATTTCAATGGAAGAATTAGACATAATTTGATCGATGACATGACAAGTGGATGCAGATCTACCAACGGTATACATAATATGTAATTTATAAGTCCACAGTAAGTATTATCAATGAGAGTAATTTATGTTGATGTCCCTTTTAAGTATTATAAATCGGGGGATTAGTTAGGTCGATGTATCCAATAATTATAATAAATAGGCTGTAATTTATGTTGAAGTACTACACAGTAAGTAATGTATTGTGATTATTACTAGTAGCGTCTAATGCATTTATCCAAGAAAGCCGATACCTTTTCGAGTCCTAGGTCGACGTTTCAATCCGATTAATATTGATATATCTCCTCTCATAATAGAGCAGTACCCCAAGTACTTGTGTACACCGATTAAGTTTTGTCTGTCATTGCCATCGAATTGTTCAGAATATTTCTGCTCAGTTACATTTCAGTGTCGCAATGCGTAAGTTCTATTCCTGGTCAGGCATGCACTTTATTTCAGCAAACTTTGAAGCTAAATCTTTGACGTTCAAGTTCATGAGCTTCAAAACGTTGTTAAAAAGCAGAAAAGGAAAGAAAAACAGAAGTGGAGCTCATGTATTTTATACACATTACAGAGTGTTTCTAACTGAGCTAACCTCTTGCGTTAAAATGATACAAAGCATATGGGTATAAACGCAAATCAAAGTTGGTGTAAGTTAAAAGAAAACAGTTATAATCATGAACATATTTTATTAAACTTTCCATGACATGCATAGTTTAATAAAATGTTTATTCGCAGATATTGATACCCAACTGCTTGCTAGGAAAAGATTAAATGGAAAACATTAAATGGTACATTACAATATAAATATAAAATATATACAACATAGACTTGATGGACAAATATAATTCGACGAAACATTTGATTAAAATAATAATCTAGTTTCATTCAATGTCAAAAAATTAAAACGCTAAAGAGAACGTTCTTTAAAATATATAGAGTCCCTCATCCATTTGTTTGTCTGTAAAAACAATTATGAAAAGGTATGTCACTTTGACGTAACTAAATTCATATTTGTCAAATGTATGCACTTAAGGTGATTCAAAATAATATATCTATACATATCTCTTTTAAACTATGTTGATAAAAATAGTTTGTAGCATTAGATGGTAATACACTGAAGTTCCAAACAACTACAGTTATTTGAAAAGTTGGGCGTCACTTCCGAAAGAACTCACACCAGTGTACACACATTCGGGTGAGTATCCAAATCTCGCGATGTAATCACGCGTGAATGTCGCACTTGGTGTCTATTTACAGTCACGAGACATTCCAGCACTTTCATATGACACTGAACTAATATCAATATCACTTAAACTGTAAATTTACCAGTTTCGTCTTTAACTTCGCTTTGATTAAACTGTCGTGTGCTTCTTCTTGCACGTCATTCACGTGTGGAAACTGACATGGGCTCCTGTCGAATGCTAACATACGATCGTCATGATCATTTGCTATCTTTCTGGAGAGGACGTTGAAAGAAGCAGAACCTGTGGAGACGTTCCTGTCCTCACCATAACTATTAAGGACGGCGTTATTAAGTTCTTTATGTAGAAGTATCTGGTTTAAACTATCATCTGAGTCCGACACGTAGCTTTGCTCCCAGAAATACTTGCATTTATCTTTTTTACTGGAGAAAGCAGATCTTCTTTGGCACATAACCATGAATATATCACCATCAGGTCTTTTCTTCAAGCTGGAATTATATCTTGGCATTTCCTTTCGGTGAAGAAGCAAGAGGGGTACTGTGTAAAGGTTTCTCATTCCATCTTTTGCGACTCAGATCCGCAATAGTAAGTCTCCGAGTATGGGGCAAAGCTATTGTTCCAAAGCTACCATCACCTTCGCCTTTATGATGCAGCTTATCCTCCAACATCAGAACATCATTTGTTACATCTTCTAAAGTATCGTTCAACTCGGAGAAGATGGATTCGTGTACTAAGAGATTTTCAGTTGTGTAGTCCATGCGCGGTCTGTCCAATGTAGACTGCATCAGTCTCATGTGACCATGCATAACAGACCGGTCTACGCATAGTGAGGTAGGCAAAACAGACGACAGATTCTCTATCTCCTTTTTTTGTCACCACGTCACAGAAAGAATTGAATCCTTGCACATTTTCCTTATTCACAAAGGTAGGAAATTGGTCCAGACTGGTATCTGCTTTTGGATTAACTGTATCCCATTCCATTGATAGTTTAGAGCATTTAGAGGTGCCATTACGTGTCTTATACAAATCACTCAGGCGTCTATTCTGTACCTGCCCTAGTTGACGCAGTCCATTGACGCCCCGCCCCGTATTTGTTCAATGGTTTTCATTGTGGGTGTATGTTTAGATGCGTCTAATGGAGTGGATTCAACTTTTCAACTTTTACTTCTTTATCAAATGTTTTATCACAAGGACGTCTGCGTTTGGTATTCAAAATTTTAGGCAGAATTAAACGTTTTTTCTTACGCATGATAAAGTGGACACGATTGGTTTCAGACATCAACTCTTTGTCTATATTCAGAATGTTTTCTTTGTTTGATAGCTGTTGTTCCGTTATTTTATTTGACGCAAAGAGGAAGTAGGTGTCTTTATCATTTTCTTTCATTCCGTTGTAATTTAGCAACTGTTTTATAACGTCACCACAAGTTGTGTTCCTTGTAACATTCAGATAACAGTTCCTTCCCTCTACCAGTACATATATCGAATGCGTCGTTTGGCTGGGCGCTTCGTCCATCTAGAACGCACAAGAATGGAAAAGAACACATATATTATACAGAATAACCTAGATAAGTGAGGAAACATTTTCCAATACACTGTGGATTAATTTTACAAATAGTTTTCTTATTATCTATGAATAGTAACATAGCTAGCCTATGTAAATATCATGGTTGCATAATATTAATATTTAAACGTACACCTGCACTCAGAACACACACACATATATATTTATATATATATATATATATATATATATATATATATATATATATATATATATATATATATATATATATATATATATATATATATATATATATATGCAGTAAATGCAAATGTGAACATGTTACAGAAATTTACTACTAAAAATGCCATTAATGCAGTTTAATAAAATAATGATATCATAGAAATTAAATTCATACCAAGATATGATAGCCATATTTCTCATTAGTCTTCAATTATATACAGGATTTATACCATGGAATACTTGCTGTCTCTAAGAGTGAAAAGGAAAACACACGATGATCTTTATTTGCATAATGTTGCTAGATTGAATAGTTTCTGTTGAAAGAAGCAGTGTTGTCGAAACTAGGCAAATGTATGTAGGATATGTAAGACAAGTATATCTGACACAGACACACGTACGTCCAATATAATCAGCCATTTGAATTTAATTTCAACAAGAATTCAACCATAATTTGGAAACATTTCTTTGGTATGAAAGGAGATAAAATGTGTTGTTAAGCACATCCATATATATATATATATATATATATAGAGAGAGAGAGAGAGAGAGAGAGAGAGAGAGAGAGAGAGAGAGAGAGAGCTTTCCGTCCACATTCACCACGAATTCTACGAGAAAGAGTTTTCTTACTCCAAGAGATGATACAATCTTGAAACAATGAGCACAATATGTTCCAAAGATAGTTACTCTGTTCTGTGTTTGTCTGATGAAATGCTGAGGTGGGATGAAAGTGCTACAACTTTCCTACTTTTTATATATCCCGTTTTATATGGTTAAATACTCATTTAATAATCAATTAATTACGGGCCACGAGCTTCCCATTGGGCCTGGGTGGCTATCACTAGCTTCGCAATAGGCATCACCCGACAGGCATTACCTGCCTTCCGTCACGATACTGCTAATTGGTATATAAAGAGGCAATTAAAAATGTGTTATTTCTAACTAATGGATTGAAAATTGTTCATTATTGTAATGATGTATTCTTTACACTCGAAACAGAAAGCTTTAACTTTTGCGTGAAAGTTATTATGTCACCTTCCACATTACTAAGTCTTGAAATTTGCAGCCAACAAGGTCATAATTAACGGATGAAAAGGTGATTCAAACCTCTTTCTCCTCCAACCTGTATGTGTTTTTTATATTTCTGGCAGCAAGATGAATAACTGTTTTCCCCATAATAATAATTTCCGAAATTCCGCTACAAAAGTCTGATATTGTTGGTTAAAAACAGTCAATTTTGTAGGCGGAAGAGAAGGGTTAGTATTAGTATAAAAAATATATGAATGTCGATATTGAAATTATTTTTGCTAGATCAATCCATCGAACGTACACACACATTTACACACACACACACACTTATAAAACAAAATCCTCACCAAATTGTTTTAACAATTTCATTGATTTGTTTTATACAATTCTTTAAAGACGGATCCACTATGATATTGCAAGATTGTTGTTAAAACCTAAAAAAGACAGAAAGAAATAAGAAATTAATTCCTGCATTTCAATTGAAAAGTACAAACATACAAACATTTTTCTTTTCCCTAAATACATATGAATGGATCTGACATTTGAATGACTATATATGACTATGATATATAGTCACTCAAATGTCAGATCCAGTCATATCTATTTAGAGAAAAGAAAAATGTTTGTATGTTTGTACTTTTCAATTGAAATGCAGGAATTTTTTTTTTCTTTCTGTCTTTTTTTACCATTTAGTTTTAACACTAATCTTGCAATATCATAATAGATCCGTCTTTTTAAAACAAATGTATTAAAACAATCAATTAAATTGTTAAAACAAGTTGCTGAGTATTTTTTTTATTTTTATTTATATAAAAAGTTTATCTTGTTATGTTATGTATTTAATTCGCATTTCCCCTTTTCGACCTGTATAGCACATCAATCCAAGCAAAGACAGGGAAGTGGGTTGTCTGGGTAATACATTTAATCGGTTCGTCTCAATATTATGGATGAATGGTGTTTCCTTTTCATGTTTTGCTTTATGAAAGCAATTTTAAATCACCTATTAACCTTTTATTACATCAGCATACTATTTGCATAAAGTCCCAATATATAATAATGTGGCAGGCGACACAATAATCATGACCTATCCATCCCGGAAGAAGTACCTTTTCCAAATATAAAGCGATACATCAGTATAACATTATCTCAATTATTAGTCCATTATTAATAACGCATTTTCAACTTTATAGAATACTCCACAGTACCATACAGAACGGTAACACGTGTCAAGTGCTATTACAAGCCTGTTAGTGACCCCATCCAGACTTGAGGGCACCCATGATCTCTAATTAGTAAGTAATCAAAGGAGTCACACACCATAATGTGTAGGGCTTATGATATAGAACAGGAAAACAGTATGGGTTTTCATTCCACCTAAACCTTTCAAGAGTCAGGAATTAGAACTGAACAGTGATCTTAGATGCTTGTTTTGATTCATGTTGTTATGTTCAATTTCTGTTTTGCATCTTTTGGAGTCAGCGAACCCTTGGCCGTAGAGATTATCATGAATTTCAACAAAAATGTATTCTCTCCACCCCACCCCCTGTCTATTCTGTTTTCTTCACTTTAATTGTCTTTCCTTTATACGCTTCCGTCACAAACTTATTACTAGTATTTAATTGGGAACGTTAATATCCCACCAACAAAACAATATGGCTATTATTCACTGAAGAAGATATTTTAAAATTTTTGACCGACAAGACAAAATTACCATTTGATATTAAACTCAGGCAGCAAAGTAAACAACATAGCTAGGTATATAAGAAAACGGACATGACGATAACTCGTAATATCATAACATAATCGGCTTAACGGGGAATACATAATTCTGAAACAATACATAAGTATCTGCATATATTTTTCAAGAGTCGTGTGTGGTACCTGTATTCATTAATTGATAATGTTTATAAACATTCTTCCTTCAAATGTTTGGGTAATGGATGCTATAGTTTTTATAAACCCAGTTTTGAATAATCTGTAATTAAGACCTTTAGTTGAAGAATTCACATTAGCCATCCAAGTTTGTGTATTGATCTTTTAGTCGTAGTTCCACAATTTGTTTTTGACATTTAATTTTCACACATCTTTGATTTCTCCATACTAAACTAAACGGGGCCCCGAGTAGCCGAGTGGTCTAAAGCGCTCTCAGTTTATTATACTAATGACAATCATTTTCCTGATTTCTTTGTCATTAATAAACAGCGATAATAGTGATGATAACAACAAAAGCGTCTGCAAATTATGCTTAAAGTCACAATGGTCTGATGGTAAAACATATGTGTGTGTGATTTATGTGAAGAATCTTTTAGATATTAAAATAGCATTTGAACCAGATAGTACCCATCTTGAGCACTTCTGCCAGGAAGTCCTCAATCTTAATTTACCCACATTTGACCCAGACAGTACCCATCTTGAGCAGTTCTGCCAGGCAGTCCTCAATCTGAATTTACCCACATTTGACCCAGACAGTACCCATCTTGAGCACTTTTGCCGGCAGTCTTCAATCTAAAATTTACCCACATTTGACCCAGACAGTACCCAACTTGAGCACTTCTGGCAGGGAGTCCTCAATCTGAATTTACCCTCATTGAAACGTCTTGGTGGAATATGTAAGGCGGTACTGACGTTGCTACATTCCAGTGTAGACACTGAAACGGTATCTTCCGTTCTGAGGAACAGTTAGGCTTACACTAGAAGAAACTTGGTTCCTGTAACATTACAACATCTCGTAATTGTTAATATTAACAATGAGGAAGATTGCCACAAATATAATCCAGCAAGTAAAATGACTGACTTGATGAAATGACGTGTAGATTTTAGTACTTAAAAAAATGAAAAAGAATTAATAGTTGAAATATTTGTCCATTTCAATGCTAGAAATCAGGTCCATGAAAATCGTCTCTTTTGAGGTCAAACCTCCTGACAAAGTCTGTGAAATCTCCTGATCTGATATGTCGTGACCTGAACTCTGTTTTCAATCATATCCATCCTCTGCATTTCATAAAATTTAAATTTTATGAAATATTTAAGTTTCACAGCCGATAGATCGGTATATACTTTGAAACATTGATTTTGTTACAAGAAAGGTACCAGATGGTCATCATTGTCAATATCTATGTTGTATTTATCATTGAATTTCTTAAAATCTATCTAGAATTCATCTAGTGTGTCTAAGGTAATATAGGGTTCATTGCTTGTTTTTCAAACTGTTGATAATCTTCCCAAATGCTTTAGGATGCTTTTATTTTTAGCTTCCTTCGTCGACTTGTTTAGCGTGATTAAATTTGTGTGAGGTATTATATGATTCATCGCTTGTTTTTCAAACTGTTGATATTCTCTTGCGGAAGTGGAATTGTTGCCACCACAAAGAATTACACGATAAAATGTCTTAAGTACAACACAACGTTCAATTTCTGCCACACATCGTTTGAACTAGTCCCAACAAAATTCACTCTGAAACAAAGGTCAGACCATTTTTTCTGAATTTACCGCCCTCCCCCATGTAGAAAAAAAACAAGCTGACTATATCTCGTTTTGGACCAGTTTCCGAATCGTCTGGAGTATGGAAATTCGATAGGTGGCGACCTAATTATTCTTTGAGATTTCAACTTTCACTTTGACTGTCTTGGAAACCCATACAGGTTAAAACTAATAGATTCCATTCATGTTTTGAACCATAAAAAATCAGTTAACCCACCCATCCATAAACCTGGTCACATTTTAGACTGGCTTCTTTATGGACCTGATGATAATATTCTGCAATCCATCCCTGTATCGCACAAACTTGCATAAGATAACCTCTGCATTGTATGCCATCTCGACGTATCAGTCCCTAACCCTCCACCTCTATTTGCTACTAAGAGAAACCTCCGTATGATAAATAGAACCAAATTCATGCATGATATCCAAGAAAACCTAACAACTTTCTTACATCCAACAACTTGATAACTGCCTGCGTTCATTGCTTGAAAAACATGCCCCAGGCACCAAATGCGGAGTATCAATAAAAAAAAAAAAGTGTTCCCCATGGTATAGCAGTGTTATGGACCAGCTTCGCACTGCTAAAAGACATCTCCGAAAAGCAGAGAGGCTTTGGCTTTCCACCAGACTCACTATTCGTAAACAAATCTATGAAGCCGCTAACTATTAAAGATACGCTTGACAATAGTTTCAATTGACTCGTCAACATAGTTATGATATAGAATAATAGCGACAACCCTTAGGAGAATTTGAACCTGACTTTATGGATTTAGTACGGAAAATAGTGATAAAGAATGAACCAAAGTCTTATGAACTTGATCCAATTCCAACATCACTGCTGCTTGAATGCTTGGAACCAATATTGCCTTCACTATCTGATGTTATTAATATCTTTCTCTCTCATCTGGGGAATTCCCATCATTTTGAAAACTGCCATCGTAAAGCCTCTGCTGAAGAAACCAACACTTGACCATAACGATTTAAAGAATTACCGCCCATTGTCTAACCTCCCCTTCATAAACAAAATCTTAGCAAAGTTGTACTAACCGAACTTGTATCTCATTTTAATTCAAACAGTCTTTTTAGCAATGTGTAGTCTGCATATCGCCCTTGCCACTGAACTGAAACTACACTTCTGAAAGTATTTAATGACATTATCTCTGCTTTGGATAGCGGAAAGATTACAGTTCTCACCCTCCTTGATTTGTCTGCATCATTTGACACAATATAACATGATATATTACTTCACCGTCTGCAGCATGTATTTGACATTCACAATACAGCCTTACAGTGGTTCAAGTCCTACCTAGTCAACAAGCAGAAGAAAGGGCGAATCGGACAACTTTAGAGGGGCGTCTATTTGTTAAACCAAGACCTAGGAAAATGAAGAAAAAAAACCCACAAAAATTCAAAAATTATTATACGCGTGATTGTTTACTTTTTTACGCATATTCGATGTCGCGCCCTCTCTGCTGCTATGAATTAAATCATTTCATATAACAATAATGGTAGGAAAATTGTTAGCAACTAGATTAGCTCGAGAGCGACTATCAGGCATTAAGAAATTTATACCCGTCTGTGATTATGTCAGACAAAAAAGCTCAAGTTGAATTTGTAGAAGGCACAGAATAATTATTCAAACGCGTTACTACAACCATTAAAGACGTTATATATGGAAAGAGAGAAGGAGAAAAAGTAATAAAAGGTCTTCTTCCTGAACTTGAAAAAATCGCAGAGAGAACTGGAGAAACATCGAGACTTTTATAAAATCCTCCAGTCGGTATAGCTGCTGCACAATTACAACCACAAGCGGCAGCTGCTGACCCTATCGGATTTCGCCTAAAGAAAACGGATCGGAAGAAGTTACGCTATCTAAAATTGTTACTGATGATGCAATTACTGTGATTTAAAAAAAGTGATCCGGATGATCTAGCTGAAATTTTTAGTCATAAAGAAAGATACTTTAAACCTGAACATAATAAATCTGTAGCCAGAGAGAACTGGTATAAGTGGATAAATCACATAAAATATGACAAACATCGAGTTTCAGAGATTTATCTAACATATGTTATACAGGAATATAACAAAAATGGATATAGGTGTTCAGATTAAGCAACAAGGCAGCTCACAACCTCTTCCAACGCCACATGAACTTCCTCCACCGCAGCAAGAAATAGAAAAACAAGAACAGCGAAAGAAAGAACTAAAACAACAAAAGAAATCTTTAAAGCAAGAGCCTTCATATTAACTTCCTCCATCTCAACAAGAAAGAACAACAGATGAGGATGCGTATATTTTTGGAAGTTTGGGAATGGAACCTCCACAAGAAAAATCTTATGCTGCGCAATTTGTTACTGGTAGTGTTTTTTATCGAGGAAGTGGTCTTGATTCCTGCCCTAATAATATTCTTTCAGACATAGGACGATTAAAAATTTTTATAGGAGGTTTCTGCTTGTTGACCGGTAATAATTAATGAAGCCGCTGATATGTGACGACGATTAATTTCAAGGTGGTGTCATGGATATCGGCGCATATCGAGAATTTATCAATGAACCCGTTGATGGTTATCACAGCGACACATTGTCACCATGATTAGATATAACGATAATAAATAAGATGATCATACACTATAACCATTATAAACCAAAAATAGTCTGAGTAGTAAACTCGCGTTTACCCGTTTATAGAACAATTTATGGAGATGGTCTTGGTAATGTTATTCAAGGGTTATTTGCAAGGATGACTCCCAAAATAGCACCAATCGCAAAACAATTATCGATGAAAGCTATTATTGTTTTTGGTGAAAAAGCTCCAGGTGCTATTGGTAATATTGCTCGTAAGGCGTTAGAAAGACTAACATGATTAATACGACGATAACCGCAGTTATCAGTAAAATGGCCATCCACGGAAATCATGCCCGTGAATGTCAGAAAATAATAGACCAATCCACTAATAAAAAAACTAGCAGCCTTGATAAATCAAGGATCTGATCAAATACAAAGAAATATTACTGCACATTTAATAGCGGGAAGTAGTTTGAGATCGCGATTTAGATCGAGAAATATGTAATAAAATGTTCAAATCTTCACCCAACTCAGCATTTGATATAGACGCACCGGTGTTCAATGATGAATCCGTACGCGATTATCAGTTTTATTCTTATAACGCAGTACAACCAAATAGTCGATCAAGAATCGAACTTCAAAATCAGGATACAAGTAAATACTTTCTACCCGCTGAAGCATTGATTGAAGTATAAGGAGAACTTGTAACAAATGTTGCTGATAATACATCATATGCAAGGGGTTTGCGAGTTGGTTTTGTTAACAATGGGATTATGGCGTTGCTTAGTAGCACTACATATATGATTGATGGAAGAGATATTGAATTTATTCAGAATTATGCTAATGTTGCCACAACAATAGTTGGTTTAGCAAGATATTATGATGATTATACGAGATATATTAATGTTGGATGCGATCGTAGATTATTTTCATGTGCGATTCATATTTTCGGTTTTTGCAGAAATGTTAGAAAGGTTCTCTTTGGAGCTAAACACTCAGCAGTCCTCTTAAGAAAAGGTGATGATAATGATGCAATCTGGCGAGGTGCTGGTGTTGCTGATGGTAAAGTAATATCACAAAACTCTCATTGTTGATGCAAGTAATAACTTCAGCGATATCCGCAGAGGAAATATTACTATCATTTATGGATACAGGTGCTAAATCATTACTATCATGGCTAACAGTTAGATTTATTCAGAGTACTATTAATGGTATATTTTCATGACATATGGCATCGCCATTGGGTGTTTCTGCGCCTCGACACATATTTGATACTCTACAGGATGTTACGCGATTAAGATCTCGAGAGCAGAGTTATATGATATTTGATCAACTGCGTGTTTCTGAAGTCTCGTTAAGAATAAACGGTCAACAAGAACAATCAGAGGATATTTTCCTCAATTACGAACAAAACCAAATAGCATGTGCATATCGTCGTTTGCTGACATTTATATGGGACGAGATCTGAAAGTATATACCAGGTTGCAAATATCACAATTAGATTTTAGAAACCGATATCCGATTTATTACTTTTCGCTGGAACATCTTGATATAATCAAACAGAGTGACGTTGATATACAGTTCCGAGCTCGTGTAAATCGGGGGTGGAGGGTGTGGCTATCACCAAGTACAGAACAATAGCTGTTATTCTTAGCGACAAATCGATGTTACTCGAGGGTGTTGGTGGACGAATGAGACGATTCGTTGATGCACCGGTATAAAATATGTAACACAATTAGATCACTTGTATTATTATAAATGTCATATAGTCACGTTAGTGTTAATCTGACTCCTGGTCAGATTAAAAAGTTACAATCGGATTCAGCTAAAAAATATCGCTCAAGCACACTCAGATCACTGGTGGTCAGAATAAACTATCACTGACAACGCGTCAGGTTAAGCATTTCAATGATAAATTCTTTTAATAAAAAAACCCGGGTGTTTAACTTAATTTCTATGCACGTGGTATATTTCCATTTCTCGCGACTATACCATCATTAATTGTCGCCGCCGCCTACCGCAGTCGTGAACGCTGCGACGTTGGGGCAGTTGGGACATCGGCAGGAATGACACTAAAGAAAGCAACAGGGAAATGATATAAAATAGGGAAGGGGTTTAAGATTACCAGGCAGTCTTTTCACTCGCTATGAAAGCGGCATGAGACTACAAGGGAGTATTTATTCGTAGTGAACGATTTTAAACCGATGTCAAATTTCGAATTAAACGATGCTGCTAAAACGTTAAGAATGAAAAACCTTCTGATGTGTTTTTATGCGAGACCAGTTGCCTTCCTCACCAGACAGTATTGAAACCGGTATCATTAACCTCGATAATTCCAACAGACCTGGAACTCACTGGGTTGCATACGCGATTGATCTACGTGGAATTATTTATTTCGATTCGCATCATTTAGCCCCACCAAAAAAATTCATGTACTATATTAAAAAATTAAAAGTTCCAGTTTGGTACTCAAATCACCAACACAGACAATAACTGACCCACCAATATGCGGCAGAGAAGTGATTCATGTACTCGAATCAGTATCAAAATCAACCAAGCCACCCCATAAAGTCGTACACGAGTATACGAGTAACAACCTTTTAAAGAAATCTTAAAGTATAATGGTAGATATTTGGGGAATGTCTATCTTTAGACCAAAAAGAAAGACTGAAGGAATATTACTCGATAATGCGAAAAAAAAAGCATCAGCGACGAAATATCCGAATTACTAAATCTTGTAGATGTATATCCAAACGAAATTGTTTTATTTCAAGACAAAGAGGGGAAATTAAGAACGAGTAATCTTTCAATGAACGATATTATGGTTAGAATTAATGGAGTAACCTAGAACTCCAAAGCGTTATTTGGTTCCACAGTAAGATTAGACCGGGAGTTCTTTTTCTAACTGTATTAGATAATATCACCGCGTGAGTAAAAAAATCTGGTGACACAATAACAGGCGAGCTCAACATGAACTCGAATAAAATAACGACATTTGGTAATCCAACATCTGACACCAACTGACACCAACGCGGTAACAAACAATTATGTACATGTCGTAGACAATAAACTATCAACGCTACGGGCCGAATATGATGTTCATGTAGGCGCGTTTGATAATCTCCGTAATTTTTGTTTAGAAAACTTGATGAGACCGCGGATAATTTTAAGGGAAAGCTGCCGACTGTCCCCGTGAAACTTTCTGATATTAAAGCAACTGTTGATACGATTAAACAATCACAGAATAATATTTCATCCACGTGTATACAATACAAATACAAATAAATATCATGGGCGTGTTGTCATAGTTGATATAGTTCTGTACTTGGTTTCATCTGTTGTTGCTGGAACTAGATTATTGCTATCAATGTTAACACCATTAGTGAGTGCCTTAACGGTGTTAGCAATATGTGTTTCAGCGACAACAACAATAGCTTGTGTTGCTAATATTATCGCAAAAAAATCCACATGCAGTCAGAATAAACTAAACGAGTACATAATTAAATTACATACCGCGACGACTGCATATTCCCAGTTATCATCATTGCTGTCAAAGAGTCTTAACGACGAAATAATATCTGCTGACGACTTCACATCAAAAGATTAAAATTTACAATGACAAACCACAATTTGAAAGAGAATGAAAATTATAACAATGGCAACGCCATCGGAGCTACTGTAACAGATAGCCGCGAATACAAGAGCAAGAACAACAATGATCTCAATAAACTCATCCAACCCTGAATTTATTATCAATTTCCCAACTCCGACTCCAGTAAAATAGATCGCACTTGCGCAATTACGAATATACTACAGTTGGTCAATTATCCGGTCAGAACCATTCACGGGTCAACATTTGTATTTCATGCTCACCCTCACACACGCAAGATCAAGTCCTGGGGTAGGTGCAAAACTGCATGCACCGCGTTTTTTGAACGTGATGGGAGATGTGCATGAAACGTCTTTTGGCTGGCGCCCAAACTTTTAAGAAAAACCGCAATTACGCAACCGTCGACAATATGCCTGTTATCGGATTCGAATCTCTGATTTTCAGCAATAAAATGGGACGTTCAACCATTCCATCACCGAACTCTCTTATGTGATATATATTTCAAAATCATTATATAGTGTAGGAACCCGTAAAACATAAGTGGTTTAGATTGCAAATAAACCAACTTGAATCTAGTTCTGCTGAAGAAAAAAATACAACTTGAATCTAGTCTACTTGTAAGTCAGATTATTTCAGATATCTATGACAGTGTTTTCACATCGGTGCAGTCAAGGGAGGTAACCTCCCTTCGATTCAGATAATTTGAAACCAAATTTTTTGCTGAAATGTTTCGAAATTGCTGATTTATATACATGTTCTGCTACATATCCAACAGAAGGCATGCAAATATCAAAATACCTGCCGGCTTCTTTCATTTTCTCACTGGTCTCAGTATTTCTTGGTTTTATAGGTCTCACAATTTTTTGATGCATTCCTGTAAGACCGCGTTCAATAGTTTGACTTTGTGTGATAGCTTGAATACTAGTTTAAGAATTATTTTTTGAATCTGCGTCAATGTGTCAATCACAAAGCCATCCGGGATTTCTCCATTGAAACATTCAAAAACCATCCGATGACAAAGATATTTTTTTCCTTCCTAGCAGTAAATATTAAATAACCATGATTATTGACAAAACCCACCGGTTTTGTCAACCGAATATGTCTGACTACACCGTTACGAGAATCTTCATAATTGTTCATATGTATATGTTCTAATAACCCTACCACTACTACTTTGTCAGGGACTCTGTCAGGGTCGTTATATCATTATAATAGGCTCTCTGTATCGCTTACCACCACATTGGATACACAAATGTGTTTTACCTAGTACTCGAACAACGCAAATTATCCATGGTTTCTGACCTAAGATCCCCTTTCGCATACTCTGTGAATGATATCCGCAAAATTGGTTTCTGCAGGACTTGTTACAAGGAGTTAAAGATCCTATCATCGGCAATTTGCAATGATTCATTATATATTATTTCTTTTTTAAAAAATATTTGTTTTAATTATAATATGGAGAGGTTTGGAAGATTATCCAAAATCAAACCATGGAAAAGCTCGAAATTTAATCTCGAGAGAATCTCTATCGACACAAATAAAAACTCTAGCGGAGAATACAAGCGTGATTAATAACATTCATGATACTAATAAAAAATTTAAGAAAGATGGCACAATTCACACCTGGTCAATATTTCGAATCAATAACCGGATTCGCTCGTGTAATATCATTCGAGTTTGCTAAAGGACTCCATCCGATTTGCTATGTTTGGCTTGGTAGACATTTCTCTGAAAAATACCGGGCACCAATAGTTTTATTAACGTAGATCTTTGATTGTAAAATACTGATATCGCTGATTGTCCGTGAGGCAATTATATCATATAATAAACAGACTGGGGTTTGCTTATCACAACCTGATGATGATGGTCTTGATACAATTATTAACGATTACCAGGAAACGTTTCCTGATCTCTTAAAGACTATATTATTCAACGATCTAATGAGATCTTTGAGAGCAGGATTGAAAGCAATGATAAAAACGCAAAAGACCTCGGTAGAAGAATAATCGGTAAATTTACTTAAGGCGGAGCATATGATCAGAAACTATATTATACATGACTAATTCTTGATGACGCTGAATACGATTTTATAATCACAGATGCAACAGCGAAATTAATATTTGTCAGTCGCGAAAACGCTTACTTGTCTGATGGAACACGGTTTGGTACAATTGTTAGTTACATCGATGGCGAATCTCCTCAATATAGACATCTAAGATCATCTATGCTGGCTTATGTTTATATAAAGCTTGCTATCGATGATAAATAAATTCCCTGACACCGTAGTCAGAGTTGCCACGGATTCATTTTATATAGACAGCAAGTATAAAAAAGCAGTGCCTCGTTTTTCAAATTCTGATGCACCATGGGGATCATGGATAATAAAACATGAAATGTTACATGATTAATCTGCATTCGCAGATGTTTCGGTTGAAGATAATTACCTGAAAAAAATCAAATATCAGAATTATCAAAGGCACCTTCGTTATCAGATACAATATGTACATATAAGACCGTTCACTTAAACGCATGCGACGTTTCTGGGAAGACTTGTCGTGTTTTCTAATTATTTCGGGAGAAATCAAATTTAGTTGTCTTAACACCTACACACTGACTTGCCAGAGAGATGAAACAACAAGGTTTAAATTCCTGCACCTATCACAGTTTCTTTCGGTATAAGGGTAACGCATGGACACCGGATCAAATGGGTGATAAAAATATTCAAAATATCATTATTTGGGATGAGATATGCACAGTGTCGCTTGATCTATTAAAAATGCTTATTGATTGGCTATTATTGAAAAATACAGCCGTGATAATGTGTGGCGATCTCGGTCAACCACCGTTATTTGTTGGTTTGTCTCCGCATGATCGGCTATATCAATTTGTAGATTATAACGAAGAAATTAATACCTATCATAGAGCACTCGATCCAGAATTAAGCGAGTTCAATAAATTAATTAGATTATTAATCAGATTACATTCAGCAGCAGAAGGGGTGAATTCAACAACCTTTTATAGGCGTCGATTCCGAAACAGAGGCTTCCTCGTCAATCGTTAAAAAAGCGTCGATTCGGCAACCCGAGGCTTCCTCGAAAATCGTAAAAAAAAGCGTCCATTCGGCAAAAAACAAGGACGCCAACGTCGTTGTCACTCACCCCCCCCCCCCCCTGCTGCTATGGGTTAACAATTTTTTTTTATGATGAAATCATTTATGATCTCACGAACAGACTAATTTGTAAAACCTCACCTCGTAAATCAATTAGATTATTGGACTGATCAGTGAGTTTGAAATTAATTCTCGTTAATGAATCATTATGACATCGCATATAGCCTGAATTAGTTGGATCCTCGATTATTAGAAACCCTGGAGGAGCGGTTGGTGCAAATGCATATAGAATATATCCTTGTTGAGCTTGATTTGATCGCTCGAGATTTATTTGATAGCTTCCTTCGATGACATCACATACTAAATTCAATGCTATCACCAAGGATATATTCACATTTTGAGGGGCGATATGTCTACCACCGCCGTCTGGGTCGTTATTATATTTGACAATTGTTGTTTGTGGCTGTGGTATTTTCTTCCATGCGTCATGGATTTTTTGAAACCTTCACCGATGGCATCATTGAGAGATTTTTGTAGTTCTGAGATATTATATCCTTGTAGTTTGAGCTTGGGAATATCTTCTACGCGTATATTATATACTGTTGCAAACTCTGTTCTCGTTTTAGGATTACTGTCACCTAATACCACTTGAATAATTTGCGAATGAAATGTTTCCATGTCATTGATGATTTTATTACATATTTCTACGACGCTGATAAATTCATCTCGGGTGAGAGTGCCGGATTTAAGAGATATTAACAACAGTGAAAGATCATTATTCATCGCTGTGAAATTTTCAGTGATTTTATCTCGTTGAGTTGTGTAGTATCTTCTATTAACACTGTCATCTATCATTCCAATGAAAAAATTCAACTCGGTGTATTCGTTATAACTTTTTACTGGATTATCGGGTTTTATCCTGTCGGTAATATAATCTAATGTTTTAGGTTCGGGTATTTGATAAGATGTCCGAGGTGGATTTTCAGGCCAACCCAGTATTGTCCTTATAGAACTCTAAAAGATATCTACGACATAACTGGGTGAGTTTATCTCAATCGTGGATGATAACGTCGGCTCATGAACCGTTATAGCGATTTTCGATTCTGTTCCAGTAATAGATTTTATTCAGCATTGATTTGTTCGATTTGGTATGACCCAGATGGCAGCGAAACAACGTTCCAGTCTGGAGTTCCATCGGGTTTATTCTTATTCTTATTCACTAACACCAAGGAATTATTCGGTTGTTGACCACCAAATGCTACCGACCTAATATTAGGCCAACTATGATACACTCGTAGTTTTTCCAGCGCTATTTCCTTCACGGGAATCGGAATAGGGAAATTCACACTGAATTCAGGATTGGTTGATGTTATTGAGATCATGCTGGTTTTCACCGGTGTGCTATTTTCCGTTATTTGTTGTATCGGTTCGGTATTTTTTACTATTCGTTGAAGTAGTTCTTGCGGTGTTGTCATTGTTATTATTATTGTCCTGCTCTAATTTCGATATTGTAGAATCATACAATTGAACCATCGCTGAAAACTCACTATCTGATATAAATGTGTTATCGAGTTATGACTATAACAACGAGGACAATTGGGATTATGCGGTTGACACAACATGAAATTTAACTACGTAATCTTGCAGTTTAAGCTGGCTGCATGATGATATTTTTTTGTTATAATCGAAACAGTTCCCACTATTGTGATGTCGCCGCTGATATGCAAATTGGAACAGCTATCGGAGCAATCATTGTCACCGAGGAGAGTATAATACCAGCTCCGGTTATTACACCGCCAACCGAGTACACGGTAACATCAACTGCGGTGATTCTTCGTCGATATTTTTTATTTTTGTTTGATACTCCTCAGTGAGTGTTTTGAGTTTAGTTTGAAATTCTCTGACCTGATCATAGCGATATTGAGATACTGAAGGTATCGTCGGTGATGCATTTTATTTCCAAATAAGTTTACAATTTCAATTTAGTTGTTTACTTAAATCCACTACGAATTCCTCATACCATGTTACTGAAACCCTAACCAAATTTTTATCAGTAGATGTTATCGTGAACTGTTCAGTTGTATCTTTGTCGATGATCGTTGATATCATATTGTTGACCCCAGATGAACTCGACGATGATCTATTAAATTGAGTCGGTGTCACTAGTGTTAATCGATAAATACCTTTGATGGCCGCAGTGATATTTAATATGTTGTCTGTAGGTGTTCACGCAAATGATCCGTGTTGAATCGTGTATACTACGTTGTTGGTTCTCTCATGAGGAATTTTTGTTTTTTCAAGTATTTTTATCATCTTCGGCATATCATCCTTGATAATATTGTTGGATGTTTTAATATCAGCGTTGATAGCTTCTATTTGCCGATTAATCGCGGCTATTTCATCGAGAGATTTTTTAATATCCGCGAGTGATGTTGCGACGGTCGGCGCAGTTCCAAAGAAAGGCACGATGACGTTTCTTCGAAGCGCAGTAAATTGTTTTACATGATTTTCATGTTCGTTATCAAGCTGTATTAAATCGTCCATGGCGGCTTTTATCGATGAAATTTTTGGTGATGTTGCAGGTGGATCGCCCAAAAGAATTATAATAGATTGTTCTAAATTTAATTGTTTTCCATCGAGAGATCCTAATTTATCTGTAATCTTCGAAACAAGTACACCTGGTTTGAGTTTACCCTGATGGGAAAATAGCGCGATAGTGTCTTCTACTGCGTTGCGTTGTTTAACTAAAATATCATACAGGGAAACATTACTAGTTTTCAATTTACCCTGACGATCTTGAAATACAACTATTTCATTGGAATCGATACTTGCTAAGTTCAACATCTCAGCACTTTCGTCTTCGATTATTTTTTTATATCACCGGTTGAAGATATTTCCTCGGTTGGTTTCTTTAGCGCTGATAAAGATCTCCCCCAAAAATCAATCATGTTATTTTATATAATCTCTCTCTAAAATTTCCAGCAATTACTAGTGTATTCATTTACGACCCGATGAGGTGGTTTTCTAGATAGCGTCAAGGACATTTAATACTTCGTTGCCGCATATTGGTGGGTCATTCATTTGTTGTGTTGGTAGCGTACAATACCAACGAGGGGTGTTTAAGTGGTTTATATAGCGCATAAATTCTTTAGGTGGCGCTAATCCATATGAATCGAAATAAACAATTACACGTGGATCAATCGCGTATGCATCCCAGTGAGTACCAGGTCCGGTGCTGTTATCGAGATTAATGATACCGGTTTCGACGTTGTTTGGTTGTGCCGGTAACTGATCTTTCATAAAGACACCTCTGAAGTTTTTTATCGCCATTTTTTTAGCAGCATCGAGTAAATCAAAATTGGACATTGGAGTCAAAGACTCTATAACCAAAGGTTCCTGAGTTAATAAACCGTTCCTGGGATTTTCAGACCTTTTCCGCTGTACCATAAATACGGGGTTCCTGGTAGTCTTAGACCCTTTCCCTTTTCTATCCCCCGTCCGGTAGCTTTCTTTAGTGCCATTCCTGCCGCGGTACCAACGGCTCCTAACGCTACCGCTTTAGCCACCGCTGGGGCCGCTGCCGCAATCAACGCTGGAATCGCTGATAATAACGGAAATATAACGCCGGTGTTTTTCATATTGGCAATTGCAGCTGCAGAAAGTTAAATTCGAACTCCTTTTTCATTTTTAGACGCGTCATTGAAACGTTTTGTTTCATTAGGTTTCAACGATAATTTATTTGCCCCGCCTGTCAACGTAATTGTAGTTCCGCATTTTTCAGCTGTTTCTGATTGTAGCTTCTTAATCTGATTAGGAGTTAACGTAACACTAATAACATCATATGGCATTTTATTAATAACAGATTGATCTAATTGTTATCATAGATTTTCCACTGGCGCATCTACCATTCTCATTCTTCCGCCAACACCTTCAAGTACCATTGATTTGTCGCTTAGAATGGCAGCAACCGCTCTATAATTCACACTCCAGCGGGGGTTACACGAGCTCTAAAGTGTATATCAACGATGGACTGTCTTGTTAAATCAAGATGTTCCAGCGAAAAGTAATAGATCGGATATATATTTTTAAAATCATGCTGTGATATTTGCAGACCAGTATCAACATTTTGATCGCATCCTAGATATGACAATATACGATGATACATACGTGCAATATGATTGTTGTCGTAATCAAGTTGTATATCCTCGGTTGGTTCCTGTTAGCCGTTTATTCTCAGCGAGACTTCATTAACACCTAATTTATCAAATATCATATGGCTGCGTGTTGGACTGTCTAATCGCGCTCTATATTGTAGCTCAATAAATATATGACGCGGACTTGAAATGCCTTGTCGCGCTGCCAGGTGCCATGTAAATGTACCATTAATATCAGAATCTATAGTATCGGTGGACAACTATAACCAACTTATCAGTGATTTTCCTCCTTGGTCCATAAATGATAGTAATCGCTCCTGTGTGGTGATTGATGGAGTCATTACTGGCATCCACAGTGATAATTTTGATAAAATAACTTTACCTTCAGCAAGAGCAGCTTCATCACCACGCCAGATTGCATCATTATCAGTACCCTTTCGCACGAGTACTACCGTATGCTTTGCTCCATAAATGACTTTTCGGACATTTCTGCAAAATCCAAATATATTATGCAGTGGAATCGCGCATGAGAATCTTCGTTCTCCTTGTAACATTGATTTGCGTGTTGCATACCCTAAATTGTAATTGGGATTAGCTTCTCTAACAATATCAAGTACAGCTCCTCCTGCTGGTCTAGCTCTGTGTTCATAGGTATCGGGTTGTGGATCAGTTGCAGTATCTAGTGGTGTTCGTAGTTTAATATACGGGGTGTGAATAGGGTGATCAGTAATATCCTTAGCAAACATCATAGATGGACCTGCCAATCTTGTATAATCGTCGGAGTATCTTGCTAACCCTATTAATCTTGAGGCAACATCAACATCATTTCTTTTCCATCGATGAGATATCTTGCGCTACTAAATAACGCCATGATCCCATTATTGACAAAACCAACTCGGAGAATTGAGTCATTTGCGTATGGTGTATTCATTACAACATTTGTTACAAGTTCTCCTTCTACTTCGATAAACGCTTCACACGGTAAAAAGTATTTACTGATATCATGAACTTGAAATTCGATTCTTGATCGAAGATCTGGTTGTATTGCTTGATAAACATAAAATTGATAATCGCGTACAAAATCATCCTTGAACACTGGGGCGTCCATGTCAAAAGCTGTATCTGGATTCCGTTTGAACATTTTATTATATATTTGTTGATTTAAATCATCGTCGTCGTCGACCCCGCCGTGGTTTTAAACCACTTCCCGCTATCATATTTGCGGTTATATTATCTTGGTCACTTGCTGTCAACGAAGTCGCTAAAGATGCTATTTTCTGATCTACTGCATTATTTATTATTCTACTAACACTTGCAGGCATCGCCGCTGTAGATGGTAGTGGTCCCAATTGTGGTTTCCTTCGCCGCCGAACTAGTGCTGTTAGTTTATCCCGAGCAGCGGAAAATGCTTTCCAGGCAAGATCTCCAACAGCGCTAATACCCTTATTACGAATAAATCAATGGCTTTCACTGATAATTGTTTTGCTAGCGGTGCTATTTTTGGAGCCATTCTTGCAAATAACCCTGCAATTGTATCACCGAGACCATCACCATAGTACATTTTATAAACAGGTAATCGTGAGTTTACAACATAGACGCTGGTTTGTTTATCATGGTTGTAGTGTATGATCATTCTTATTTAAATGATATTTATCTTATGCGGTGATTAATCACTATGATAACCATGATGCTCAACTAACTCATCAACGAAATCTCGATATATATCAATGCTCATGATACCGCCTTGAAATAACCGCCTACAGATATCAGCTGCTTCATTAATTATTTCTGGTGAGTTATTTCCAGCTCGTTTCCCTCTGATGAGAACTTCTAATCGTGCTATATCACTGAGAATATATTACCAGGACAATTAACTAGACCACTACCTGAAATTCCACTTGGACTGCTCTGAGAAAATCCCTCCCCCGCTACTGCTACTATAACCAGTTGCACCTTGTCAATCTATTTCTCGACTTTCTAAATCAAAAAATTCTTCATCATCTTCGTCTCGATCAGATGGTATATTCATTGGTTCAGGTTGTGGTTTTTTAGGTGAGAAAGATATTTTCTTTGAAGGCTGTTGTCGTTTTCTTTGTAGTTGCTGCGTTTTTTTCTTGTTTTCGCTTTTAGTTCTTCATATTGATTATATATTGTACCCACCGCATTGAGGTATCCAATGTATGATGCATTGTCTTTATCAATTTGACTTGTTTTAGTCTTGATTTTGTAGAATACATCAGCCCAATGTTGTATACTTTTAATATACCTGTGTTGTTCTGGTTTCAGCATTTTTTTCTGTTTTCGTAAGTCGTAACAACAAACGCAGGAACATCTTTTAGATCAATCTTATCAATTGTTGCTAACACCTCCTCGTTAAATCTCGCGTGTAATTTATCTACTGTTTGGTTCAGGTGGTGGTGGACTAATATCAATATCACTTAGTCGTTCAACTTCCCGCTGAATTAATATATCACCGTGGAGTTTTTGTACAGACTTTTGTGTTTGCTCAGTTTCCGTTGCTATTTTTTCAAATACATTAATCAGAGGTTTTTCTTTTCTTGGTGGCTTTCCTTCCTCGGGAATGTCTCCGTACATAGCTCGCTCAGTGGCTGATATTACCCCTTTTGTTGCCGTGGTAATTGGTCTAAACAACTCTTCAGATCCTGCAGAAAATAGGTCTGAAGTTTCTGTCTAGCTTAAAGTTTTTCCCGTACGGAGTTGCGAATTGGTATATACTTTCTAATCGACGCTAATTTCTCACAAGCCAATCTACTCGTTAATGATTAGTTTACCATTATTGAAACAGTAAAGCAATTTCCAATTAATGTACGATGTAGTGATTTTGTTATCATAAAATGATTTCTACGTTTTAACCCGACTCAGATAGGCAAAATAATAGACAAACATCAATGAAAAATTACCCAAAAATGACAACAACAAAAAGAAACACTCACTAAAATATTTTTCAGTTTATTTACTTCCTCGTAGCAACGTGTTTATTGATCAAAGTCGGTATTGATTACAGTTGAGCGCATACTTTTCCATTGTATTTGCAACATCTGCCCATTCAGTGAAGTATTTATAGCGAGAATTTTACTAACGCGCTATACATGTTAAATCATTAATTTCAACCTACATACAGCAGAGGTAACTAAGGGTTTTTCAATTTTGAGATTTCAGTTATAATCCTATTGATATTTTCAGAATTCATATATGATATTACATATTTCTAATACAAAAGTATTTTATTATATTTTTCAAAAATGAACTCTGTCCGTGGTAAAGTGTTATTACATCTTACTCACGTCCAGAGATATTATGCGATTATATATGATGATAAGTGAATCATGTCCGTTGCAAAGTATATTATTACATTTTACTCACGTCCAGAGATATTATGCGATGATATATATATATATATATATATATATATATATATATATATATATATATATATATATATATATATATATATATATATATATATATATATATATATGTATATATATATATATATATATATATATATATATATATATATATATATATATATATATATATATATATATATATATATATATATATATATATATATATATATATATATATATATATATTGTAAACCCCATTGAGCGCCTCAGGTGTATTTTCATCAGAGACGCTCAGAGGTTACATATAAGACAGCACATCTCATAGGGTTCGGTCAGGTGTCTTTACATCTAACTGGGCACAGAGGTCATGAAACGCATTCCCCTGAGAGTAGGTCTAATCCGCCAAATAGCGGGTTAGACCCACAAGAGGATACGTTTGATGACTGGACGTCAAAAGGCAATTATATATACATATATACATATATACAAACAACCCCAATTTCGAGTTTTATGGCGGTTGTACAATAAATGACGTCAATGGTGTAGTATTATATACACAATGAATGAATAATTGAATGGATGGATATATACAATGAATGAATGGATCAATGAATGAATGAATGGTAAGGGACAGTACAGGACAATACGACATATAACAATGAATGAATGGATGGATGATGATGATGGGCGGGTCTACATTCATACGTGACCAATCATACAACCCAGATAAAATCCCAGGTTGTAAGGATACAAAAAGTATCCACACATTGTGGATAGTGTGTGGGTTGTATGATTAGTTCACATATGATCTTCGACGCTAAAGACCAATTATATAGAGAGAAATTTCGCTTATATATGTAACTTATACAAATTGGCGGAAATTAATAAAGAAATAGGTGTGTGATCGTTATATCTTTCGTGTACTAATACTGATTATTGACATTGAAACAACACCGAATACTTGAAAAAATACTAAAAAAAGAATACAATTGTTTGTAAACGCAGCGTATTTGATTCATTTTCTTACAAAAACAAATAATTGATTATCCTGTTGAGAATTATGACAATTATGACCAGCCAATCAGAAATCAGATAACACAGTGTTTCAAAAAAAAAAATAATGAGATTTGTAACGCTTTCATAAGCCGTCACATACCCGTACGAGTTATCTCCCTTGGTGTTATATAGAATAGTACAAAATGGAATTCAAGCATATGTAAACTTAATGCTGTTTTTAAAACGATTTGAAAAAGCCGAATGTTGTACTCGTTCTGCAACAAATTGTACTGAGGATGCACAAATATCGAAATACCTACCGGCTTCAGCCATTGATTGGAATACTATTTCCTCGTTAGTTGTTGTATTAAATGATTTTATAGGTCACGATTTTTTCGAGTATTTCCCAGTCTTTCCTCGTTTTAAATTATCACTTTGTGAAATAGCCTGTAGATTTGATAAAGAATTGTTTCTAGGATCGGAATCAATGTGATCGATAATAAAACCATCCCTGATTATTCCTTTAAACATCTCGAAGACGAATCTGTCACAATAATAATTCTTCTTCCCAGCAGTAAACATCAAATACCCTCGATTAGTTTCAAAACCAACTGGTTTCTTCAGTCTGCTGTGTCTAATAATACCATCACAGAATGCCTCATAGCTTCTGATCACGGGATGAGGTCGAAATTCTTGGTTCATTTATATACAATACTATTATTTGTCTAATTAATTATTTGCTTGAATGATTACGTTACTTAAAAATCTTTCAATGTAGTCTTGAGGAGTTCTTATGATCTTGTCGTTGACATAGTCAGAGGCAGAGTCATTGATGGAGTTCTTAATTCGTTTATCATAGCAGCGCTTTAACTCTTTGTATCGCTTACCACCACAACCGAGACACAACTGCGATTTATCACGCACCCTACCCCACATCTTATACAAGGAATCGGGCCAAGGCTTCCACGCCGAAAACTTTGCATATGATATCCACAGAACTCTTTTTTGCATGATTTGTTACACGGGGTTACTGATCCAATCATAAGCCATTTGCAATGATTCATTATATAATAAGTTCTCTATTTCAATACCTGTTTAAATTATAATACGAAAGAGTTCGAGAGATTATCGAAAATTACACCCTGGAATTATGCTAAATTCAATCTCGATAGAGTCTCCGTAGCACCAAAGAATCTAATAGGTGATAGAACCATGTTGGGTAAAATTGGTGATTGTTTTAATGAATTCAAGCGTGATGGAGCATCTCACTGTTGGCCAACATTTCGAATTGATGGTAGTGTTGATGATATCATGAACGATAAAAAAGCAGCAGTGATAATCTCACATCTTGGGCGAAAAAGATATTATTTTTAGAATAAAATTCATTATCCGTTCAGACACTGGAGATTGGATTATCAGAGATATATATGAACCCATCTTGAAGGATTAAAAAACTGTCACTGTGAGTCAAGATTCCAAACCAGGAATTTTGACTGGAATTGACAAACCATATTACGAAAGATCTTTTCCTATAACAGCAGTTGTTTATGGGATATATCCGTTAAATGATAAAAACTAGTATCGAAAAAATAGTACCGATGAAATTGTCATCGCTGAATTGTGTAGCAGAACGAATAATAGAACACTTCACAAATGCGCTGCGTGGAAACAAACTGACTGATCTAAGACGCAAAAAATAAACGAGTGGAGGTTAACAGTGAAGGAGCACGGGGCAACGATTCAGGATATAACCAAATTGGAAACATCATTAAAATTCCCAATAACCATAGTGACGATAACAGGCAAGATATTACACGAATCAAATGTTACGGCTATTGGATTTAATTAATTTATTTTTTATTGTTAAATCCAAATTTGTCATTTAGGGTTTAATATTTATTCATTAATTGGGAGATTTTTTCTAGAAAATTCAGATTGACCTAGACTCTAGTTGTAAACAGGCTGACCTTGGCTCGGTTACCTCTTTATCTGACCTTGCTTTAGATTGATAAACAGATCTTTAATTGATATATATATATAGGGGATAAAAAAACAACACAAACGCCGATAAACTTGTGCGACTAGTTTCGCATTTATGCTTCTTCAGGCACAAACTTTATTTGAAAGAAACTGATATATATATCTGTGTTTTGGAAGCTAACATTAGTAGAATCTCTGGGCTTTAAGATATTAGTTGTGTATATTTATTTGAGTTATAATTATTCTGGACATTGTGTCAATTCATTGAAGAAAGAAGATTTATTTATCTATTTGGAGGAGAAAACATGTGCTCATAATTCATTTGGATGAAAATTAAACAAGAACTGCATCACGTGACATTGTCAGCCATTTTGGATTAAATCGTCAAGATTCGAACCTGGAACTATTAGAACATTTATTTATCAGGACTCTTACAATTCCATTAGTGGATTATTATTATGAATTCTATATTGGATTAATGTTGGATTTGATTCTCTAAAACCGTAAGTTTATTTATTTTATGAAAATAATTGTACTTAATAAATTCATTGTTCAATTTATACAAGCTTGTTAGTTTTCACTCTTTCTGTGTTGCTGCTTATTCGAGCCTAAGCACGTAACACAAAATATAAATCAAATGGAGCTCCAATCAAAATTATTGATCATAACGAACACGCATGGACACGTGCAGTAACAATATTTCCGCGAGATAGAACAATAAAATATATACCCGCTGAGTTCTCCCCGGAATTCTCTGAGGAGAAATTATTTTATTTTATTTACCAGTTGAGTAAAAACGATCCTGAGTCCGTGTAGTTACTTCACAGTTTTGAGCACGAAGAGGGCAGATTCGATCAATTTGTAAGACCCAATGGCGAATTATACCGCACTGAAGCACTCCATGATGCGATGAAAAAACTAGCTAGTAGTTTTTCAGGATGAACAATTATTAACAAACTGTTTTACAATTCCGTCAGTTGCAGCTCATTTTGCGAGAAAGAGAAACACGTGGAAACCAGCAAGAGCTGAATTTCTCACAGACATCAAATCAAGATGCGTGGAATATAACCATGCGGATTATAGAATACAAAATACGACCCCGAAAATATTATTTCGGTTGATATGGTCGCGAGTTATCACCGGAGTTTTCTCGGGTACGGAGAATGTGCTGAGTACTTCAAGCCATTTGGACATCCCATCCATGAAATGACTCGTGTTGCGATTAATGGGCCGCTGCCCGATTTTGATTTAACTGGATTCGCTCGTGTGGTATCATTTGAACTAGCTACAGGACTTCATCCGTGCTGTTATGCTTGGATTGGTAGACACATGTCTGAAAAACACTGGATGCCAATAGTGCTGTTACGCTATATGATTGATTGTAGAATGCTGATATCGCTGATTGTCAGTGAAGCAATTATATCATATCGAGCTCAGACTGAAGCCTGGTTACCACAACCTAATCTAGATAACCTAATCAGCGAAAATAGAAAACAATTTCCCGATCTCGACGAAGAATATATCGTAAAATGGTCCAAACAGCTATTTGAAGTTAGAAATAATGACGCAAAAGAACTCGTTAGAAGAATAATCAGTAAATTCTCTCAGGGTGGAAAATACGACAATACAATATATTCTTCACGATTGATTATAGATAGTGTTAAATTCGACTTTATAATCGCGGATGTAACATCTAAGGGTATATACGTGGATCGTAAAGACGCTTTCTTGTCCGATGGAACCAAATTGGGTACAATTGTTACTTACAACGATGGATACAGTCTTCAGTATACACATTTGAGGGCATCTATGCTGGCTTATGCTTCTATCAATTTATTTTCGATGATAAATAGATTTCCTGACACCGCAGTTAGAGTAGCTACTGATTCATTTTATATAGACGCGAAACACAGCAAAGCAGTGGCCAAATTCACTAATTCTGACGAGAGTTGGGGATCAGGGAGAATTAAATACTGCGTGACTATTCCAAATCAGCAGATGTTACGATTGAAGATAAGTATTTGAAAAATAATCAGATATCAGAACTATCTAATGCACCGCAGATATATGATCCAATATGCAGGCATAAAACCAGTTATTTAAACGGTTGTGGCGGGTCAGGAAAAACGACTCGTGCGATTGAATTATTTCGTGGGTTATCAAATGTGATTGTACTAACATCAACACACAGACTTGCCAGAGAGATGAAACAACGGGAATTAATGCCTGTACTTATCACAGTTTCTTCCGATGGAAAGGTGACGAATGGACTCCTGAACGAATGGGCGAGAAATTTATTCCTGAAGTCATTATTTGGGATGAAATATGCACGGTGTCATTAGATGTATTACAAAGATTTCTCGATTGATTATTGCTAGCGAATACAAAAGTAATAATGTGCGGCGATCATGGTCAGCCAACACCATTTGTCGGTTTATCCCCGCATGATTGGCTAAAGAATTTTGTAGATTATTATGAAGAAATTAATACCGATCATAGAGCACTTGATGAACAATTACTCGAGTTCAAGAAACTAATCAGATTACAACCGGATAGAATCCAATGTGACATAGCGCGTGAAATAATTTCGGAAACACCATTAAATGATTTGTGGGAAGCGTGGAGACCAAACGATATGATAGTAGCAAGTAGAAAGATAGTCAGAGACACACTTCAGATGAAGTTATTTGAATTGCATAAAGAAAAATTTGCAACACTTCCATCTCCGCTGTGTTATAGACCTTCGGATACACAAAAACAAAATATCGAAGCTGATATTCCTGGGCAAAGTGAGAAGCAGAATTTAGTATTAAATGATATTGTGCTGGTTGATATCAGCGGCGTCGAAGATGCATTGCGTGCTGATAAATCCCCATGGACGCTAGGTTACGCAGCAACAATACACTCTTCATAGGGATTGACTATATAAGATACAGTTGTTTGGATCATAGATAATCACATCGAGTGGTCGAATTTAGTTTATCTCACAGTATCCAGAGTACGAAGAATAAATCAACTTCGAAGAGTTGTTCTAGATGCTAATGATACTACAATAAGTGATATTGTCAGCGATGACATAATCAGAAAAAAACTATCTGGTTATAAACAGCAGGATAAAAAAATAATAGAGAATTTGACATTGATGCCGAATTAATAATTACGCTGAAGCAACAACAGAATAATCACTGTGTGAGTTGCAATTGTATGATGCGTTGGTGTTGGTCGGATAAAGATCCTCGCCAATTTACCGTGGATAGAAAAAATAGCAGTATTGGTCATACCAAAGATAATGTGATGCTGACTTGTCTTGAGTGCAACAGACGAAGAGGTGCTAGTTAAAACCACGCGGCGGTAATTGAGTATCCTTGGGTATCACTTGCAGTTGTTCACGAGTAAATCCTCGCTGAGGAGCAGTTGAATCTAATCATAGATTGCATGTATACCCGTGGATCTTGTTATGTTCGATATTTTGTGTGTGGTAACACTCCATATAGGACCAGAAGCTCTGTTTTTACCTCCCTAGAACTCACCAGGTTCATATAAATATCGAAATATGTCACATTACCAAGTATGTTTTATTTGAAAAAATCATTTCGTGCGTGTATATCCTGTTTTGTGATCGCGCTATTAGATTTCATATTGATTGTTCAAGTATTTTTTTTTATGCATTTATCACACTTGGTAATCTTGCAACCCATTCACGAGATCTCGTCTTGAATAAATTCCTTCGCGTCTTGATATCCAAATAACCGCTCAGCAAGAGTTCGATTAAATCGTTCAACAATTCCTTCATCACGGTGTATTGCAGTATGTCATTATCTAAAGGTGACGTTATGTTGCTTCATCAGCGATGATACTGCACCTTGAAATTCCTTGCCAAGATCAACCTGTGAAAGATTTGGCCATTGCATAGGTCCTCGTCCATAAATTAGTTCAAACGCAGAAGCTACTTCTTTGTCAATAATGGCTCAGCTTCTTTGTATCTACTCGCAACATCAACTACAGTTAACGCGTACTTGTATGTTACTCGACGTCTAGTATCATGTTGTAAGAATAATATATCTGCCTGATGAACTTCATTTGGAACGATGATGTCAAAATGAGCATACTCGATTATTTTAGGCGGTGGTACATAAACATACCATATTGCCCGTCTTGATAACCAATCTGCTGTAGTAACTTTTTTTAACCTTTGCTGCTTTGGAGAGTTTATTAATAGCTGATTTACCTCTCCAGTAATCCCCTTGGGGAATAATAAATAGATTCCATAATATTAATTACCAGCCCCTAATACTAGTTTACCCTTCATTGTATATCTTACTAATTAGTTAGCTAATGATTCCTTGAAAGATTTATTCGTAATAGAATTTAACGCGTGAATCAATTTTACATCTGCGAGATGTATATGCTGCAGATTGTTACTTTTATAAGACACATCATGAGCATGACAAGCTCGATCAATTTCATTTATAGGATACTCGCCGGGTTTTGGTTAGTCTTGGATATCAATGCTATTATCAAGTTTGGTTTCAGTGTCGCAGTAATTATATCCTGGAATATGTTTTTCTCCTGGGTATTATCCCACGGAGTCCTTGGTAATTTTTTCAATTTTGCTGCAATATCACCTCCTCATTTATTTTAAATCGTCAGCTGATTTTGCATAAATAAATCTTAATTTCCCTGTACCACATTGTGCACATTTACCGGCAACTGCTGATCTGTTATTGTTTGTTGTAATTGTTGTTACGTCGTTTGTGCTAGTACGCGTCTTGCATTTCACACACTATTGGTCTATAATTTGTTTATAATAACATGAATGTAAAATTGAGTTTTCAGCTATAAGAACGTGATAACCTGTTAAGCAAATTGCTGCGCTACCAAATTATAATTAAAATTATAATTGGACCATCTTGAAGTGGAAAAACGCAATGCTGCTTAATCTTATAATGAGATGGAGGAAGTGGGATAAGATGTATTTAGTAGCACCATCTGTAAATTATCAGCGGTGTTATGATGTGTTTAAAAAGATTGTAATGAAAACGCGAAATCGTTAAATGAAGATTGGGATGATGACATCGAATATGTTTCAAAAAGTAAACAATCACGTGTGTAATAATTTTTAACGTCATTTTTTGTTTTCGGTTTTGGAGGAGACCTTGGTTTAAGAATGGACGCCTCTATAACATTGACCGATTCGCTCTCTCTCTCTGCTGCTCAACATGACACAACTTGTATCTGCAAATTGAATAAACTCCAACACAGTTGATCTATGTTGTAGTGTTCCACAGGGGTCTGTTCTTATACATGTTCGCTTCATTCTATACACTCAGCCCCTCTCAAGTGTCATATATCATGACCCAGTGTCTCACTAATTGTTCGCTGATGACACCCAAATATACAAGTCTAATCACCCAACTGAAGTTGATGATACCATCCAAAGAGTAGAGAGGTCCATTTCTGATGTGAAATCATGGACGACATGTAACAAGCTGCAGATGAATGATGATAAAAGACTTTCTCATTCACATCCTTTATCTCAAATAATAAATATCAGCAACGCCAACATTAAATTCAAACAGTCAGTACGAAACCTAGGTGTTACTCTAGACAGTACCCTCTTATTGCATCAACGTGTCATGAACATCTGCAGGGCTGAGATGCATAAGATCCATTCGTAAATATCTTTCAGTTGATGCCATTAAAACACTTGTGTGTTCATTAGTACTTTTATTTTACTAGGATATCAATTTTATTTTTACATTTCTGGATTTGATTTGTTAAACTGCCATTTCTTACTTCTCATTTTTTTCACTTTTATTTTAGGGAAATATATTTGTTAAAAAAAGTTTAATAATGAGCATTATCAGTGCTTATTAATTTAAGTTGTTATCAAGCCTTTTGTATTATACTGAATTATGATATTATTTTACATTCTGAATTATTTTTGAAGAAATAAAAAAGTTTTCTGTGGATTCCGGTACTAAATTACTTAGTCTCTATATAGGAGACTACTCGATAGAATACAGTTTCTCAGTACACAGAAATGGCTATTGGACAACTCGGACCAAACACAATTCGACCCAACTTTTACGGAAAATTAGACAATTCGGCCCAACTTTAAAGACAATTCGGCCCAACTCGAAAGACAATTCGGACCAACCAAAGACAATTCGGCCCAATTTTAAAATACAACTGACAAGTTTTATTTGCAACATATATTTTGACAATTCTTATATAATATGTTTTATAATAAAATTTGGAACATTTTGTGAACAAGATGAATATTTTCCGAAGTTATAATTGTTAGGAAAAACCGGAGAAAGAAAGGAATATAGTAGAGCTGTACGCTTGGTCTCCAAAACTTAATTATCAAGCAAAACATGAGATATTTTCGTTTTTGAACGTATTTGTTTACAAATAAATATCTACAGATAAAATGGTTGAAAACTGCATAATTAGTTATTTTGCGATAATCTGACAATTTTAATTCAGAACATTATTCCGTTTTGCTCTAATATGTTACAAAAAAGACAAATAAATGTGCACAATGAAAGATGCATCTTTACCAAAATTTCTTGTATTTTAAATTTCATTTAATTTGATATAAATATTCAAAACACCACAAACATTTTAAGTTGTCAAATTAATACCATTCTAAATATAACATTTTTCGATTCAAAATATTAGCGCGAAAGTTTACAACGTGTATGCCTTTTTGGTCAATCCAAACATATAACGTATGTATCAGAGACATACGAGAAGAGACTGTTCATTAAATATGTAATCGCTTTCACTCAGTTTTCCCTTTTGATCCTAAAAATATAACATTAAATTATTACGTATCTTTATGTATGTATGTATGTATGTATGTATGTATGTATGTATGTATGTATGTATGTATGTATGTATGTATGTATGTATGTATGTATGCATGCATGCATGCATGTATGTATGTATGTATGTATATATGATTTTGTGCGTGCGTGAGTGTGTATAGATATAAATGTGCATTCAAGCTGGTGAGTCTTATGTATACGGGCTGATGTATTTTGCTTTGTTTCACTTTGTCACTTTCAGGCAATTATTTTCTTTTTCATTTGAGAGAGAGAGAGAGAGAGAGAGAGAGAGAGAGAGAGAGAGAGAGAGAGAGAGCGAGAGAGAGAGAGAAAGAGAAAGAGAGAGAGAGAGGGAGAGAGAAAGAGTCGCACACGCATACAGACACATTCAAATGTAGCAGCTTACAATGGAACAAAGAAAATGAGTACCATAATTAAGATTAGTAATCAGTTTTTTCACAACTAAGCTGGCAAAATGCTCTACATTTCTCTCTCTCTCTCTTTCTCTCTCTCTCTCTCTCGCAGACACACACACACACACACACACACACACACACACACACACACACACACCTGATATGCAAATAATGTGACTCAGTTCTTTAACTGCGTGGTCCGTAAATCCTACCGCACATGCGTAAAAGATTGTTCACGCTAATTTCCTTATTGGCGTACATCGTCAAAAAATTAAAAAGTTTTCCGTGCATGGTACGGATCTGTTTTGTTTGGGGTCTTGTTAGCTTTCCTTCCGATATCATCTTTACTTGAGATGGTATCATCTGAGGTTCGTTATAAAGTAAAGTAATCATGAGGTAAAACTGCAGATTGCTTTTGCGTGCTTTTCGATTCAAACGACTATGCCACCCCTCCACGTCATTGTTTGTCCGTACACTTTTGCCAAAAACACTCCACGTGGATACCGGCCAAATTGTGCTAGATATCCACCTCTCAAAAATGTAGTCCATCCATTGTTCTAACGCGTCTGTTCTTGCCTTTCTTTTTAATTTTGCGAATACTGAAGGGATATGCTCGGCTGGAAGAGAGGCCAGAGCAAAAACCTTCCTACACAACTTGAATACAGCATCCCGCTGGTTGTATGCCGTCTACAAATAAACAATATAAACATATTAGACTTCAAATTGATCCAGATAATGAGATCATTCAAACAATAATTATTAAAAGTTTTAAAAAACACCGTGAACCATCTTATCTCTAGGTTAAAACAGTGAAGAACTGATAAAAATAGATATGAAGACTTAACGTGTCACAAACCAACAATGAAAAATATATAATAGCCGTCATATATAAAAATTAAACAATACCTGAAGACCTTTTTCCTGTAGTTTTCGCCATAGAGCCTGGGCCCATTGGAACGCACATCCACTTATATGTGGATTATCGAATACCAAGCGGAGCGCCTTCCATATTCCACTTTCAAAGTCTGCTACAAACGACTTGACGGAAGGTTCTTTGGGTAGAAGTAGAAGTAGAGCCTGGAACACCTAATAATGAGACATTATGTTACTTGATTTTAATATGGAGAAAAATTATATAGCAAACAGAGAACATGTAAAATGTAAAAGAATGTTTGTTTTATTCATAGTTTGCAGAATGAAGATATTTTAAAGTTACTCGCGTTTTTATTAATAGTGAATATTATTTATAATGGTGAGTTGAGCAAAATAATAAACTACCTTCTTGTAATCTTTTTTGTTCTTGCCGGACATCACGATGAACACAAGTGGTACTTGCTTCATATTTCTCCTGACTTCAAAAAACCGTGAACCGTTAGTAACTGATAAAACGGTTTCTTCACGATCTTAAAGGTACCATCGATGTACCATGTTTTAGCCTTGCTCAGGAGTTTCAGCTGGTAGTTCGTTGCAAATATTAAGTGCCGGTTGTCTTTGCGGATTACATCTTGTCTGAAGAAGGGCTCTGTAATTGCATTCGACAAGTATTCTTCGTCCAGCTGCAAATTGAAGAGGAAAAAACACCGTCTTAAAAACACATATTTGATACGATCAAACGTAAAATTGAAATAATTTATTCTGTAAGGTTCTGATTGTATTGTTCATGTAATATTCGATAGAGAAAAATAACGAGTTATGTAACGTCATTTATGTTCCTCGAATGACAAGTCTGATGGATCTTTAGGTCTTTCTCTTTCTCTATATCAGTTTCGAATCATGTTGTTGTAAGTTGGTCTTGATGCTTCCGGTTGTTCAACATCTATGTGCTCCTGAACTACGCCATCTACAATTTTCTGAGCAGGATCAAACAAATCGTATACAGCTTTGACTCTCAGCTGGAAAAAAAGAAAATCGATACATTTATGCAACTACACATTTGCCATGAATTTTACTCAGTATACATAATTACAACTAAGCGAAGTTTAGAACATAGTAGAAATCATTTAGAACAGAGTATATGTTAGCAGATATATCATGTTTATGTATTATTATCGTGTTGTCCGGTTATTAATATTTCGCCAATAAATGTATGAAATATAATGAAATCGTACCTCCTTGCCAATATTAACTGCTGTCAGAACACCCGATTTAGCAGCATGTAAATGTTTCTGGAGAGGCTCGATGAACGATTCACCGTGCTGTCGGATGACGACAGGACAGACAGTACACTTGCGGGTGCTGCACTGCCATTCCGTAGTTCCTTTGTTTAGTCTCTTTAACGTATATGTATAGCCATCGCTAGAAATGAGCTTTCTTTTCTCTCTCTTGGTTCCCATGTCAACAACTGTGTACGTGTCGGAGAGGTCTCTGTTTGGATTCATTCATCTGTCAGAGATCTATGATAAGAAAAATACATGTCAATGCATGTAATGTACCCGTACATACAGCTGTAAATAAACAAACGCGCTGGGATTTCGAGTTACAAATATTTTCAATGAGATCATACTGATTTATTTATTAATTCAGTGTTCACAAATCGTTCCGGTACGAGTAATAAGTACTCATTACAAGGAGTATTTATTTAATAATTCTTTATGTTGTTCATGAAATGAGTCTGCTATAAAACATATTATATAAGAATTGTCAAAATATATGTTACAAATAAATACTTGTCAGTTGTATTTTAAAATTGGGCCGAATTGTCTTTGGTTGGGCCGAATTGTCTTTCGAGTTGGGCCGAATTGTCTTTAAAGTTGGGCCGAATTGTCTAATTTTCCGTAAAAGTTGGGCCGAATTGTCTTTGGTCCGAATTGTCCCTAAGCCCACAGAAATCAATAACCAGGTGATTAGACTGTTGAAAAATTGCAGCAGTTATAATTTCCATTTTGTTCTTTTTTTTTTTTGACCAATAATGTTGCTGGAATTCAAAGTTCTGGAATTGGCTTGGATGCCTTATTTATTGTCACTGGACCTTACCGGTTGTTAAAGATATGCATAGGCTTATTGAAATACTGTTAACAAGTGCATTGTCCCTGCCATTCCTCTGGATAAAATTGTTAATGGGTGGACATTTCTGAGTAAGGATCAAAAGTTTGATCATTTAACTGGTTAAATAATAATGCTCTTTGAGTATGGGCAAGATATGTGGTGAACTTGTACACTAGATGATATTTTTATGAACTTGTATACTAGATGATATTGTCATGAACTTGTACAAAAGATGATATTGTCATGTACTTGAACACAAGATGATATTGTCATAAACTTGTACACAAGATTGTCATAAATTTGTACACATGATATTGTCATAAACTTGTTCACAAGATATTGTCATAAACTTGTTCACAAGATATTGTCATAAACTTGTATACAAGATATTGCCATAAACTTGTATACAAGATAATATTGTCATAAACTTGTACACTAGATGATATTATCATAAACTTGTACACTAGATGATATGTTGTCGTGAATGCCAATAGAAGTTAATGATGCTTTGTTCAATGATCAATTAATTATTTTTATAAATTTCATCCTATATTTGTTGGATTTGTAGAGCTTGCTTGATATTTGTTTGTCCTTTTTCTTTCCAGAAACTTGTTACAGAATGCATGCTGTGGCTCCAAAACCAGAGGTATGGCACCATTTTACTCAGATTTTCCCAATAATATGTGTATTTGACTATTTATATCATGCTAATGGCTACTAAGGGGACTATATTCTAAATCAGCCTTCATAGATCCGAAATAAAATGTCTTTATTGTAACTTTTTCCTATCAAATCATCAGGAATATAGGGATGTCTAACTGAGCCATCCATTCTTTCACATCTCTGTGAACCTGAAAATTAGACTAAGAGATTTTAAAGTAGTTACTTGGGGTCTATTTTTCAATTTTTTTAATAACATTAATTTGATCAGAAGGTGAGTAGGTTATTCCATTTAATTTGCTCTAAATATTTAGAGGAGATATGTGTGAGTGCACATTAGAATGATCTAGTATGGATTGTTAAAGTTCAAATAGTGAAGAAAAAAAATGCAGAAATATAATGGCATCCCTGCTATCAAGATATTGACAGAAAGGAAAAATATATTTTGTTTTTGTTTTTTACAGTTAATTGTTATCATTTGATTTTTCCCCACTGATTACTTTATAACCATTGTAAATCTGAGATGTGTTTTATTTAGTATTATGTAGTGATTTCCTTTAATAACTTATGATGTGATTTACATTTTCAGATGAGCGAGATGCTTGCCCAGACATTAATTAATCGCTTCAAGTCCATGTCTGAATTGGACCGTGATGAATGTCGTGCATTGCGCAAGGTAAGCATTGCTAAATATGGGTCTGTCGCATTTCATTCTTTGAAAAATTAGTATAGTTATATTGATGGTATTATTGGCGGTGTTTAAACTTTGACAGAGATAAGTTAGCCTATATAATCCATTTCAATGCCAGATTTACCTCAGATATAATCTTGTGAAGTAATTCATTAAAAAAAATCAATGGACAAATTGATTGTCTTCATGTTTTTATAATCATTTTAAAGGTTTATCGAATCAGGTTTCACGAGAACATGTTGATACACTATGACTGTATTACCATATTATCTTTTCACAGGATACAATAAACATATTAAGAGGCCTGCTTTGTGAATTCCCAGAGTTTCTCTGTGAGTATCATTATGAATTCATTGGTGCAATTTCACTACAATGCATTGACATGCGCAACTTAATCTCATGTGCCTTTCCACGGAATATGCATATGCCAGATCCATTGACACCGGGTTTGAATGTTGATATGCTACCAGAAATCCAGGAAGGTCCACAGATTAGACCCATTTATATAAAAATGATGGAGTCAACGCATTTCAAGCCGATAAGATATCTTTATTTACTGCGTTTTATGATTTATAGATACTTGATAAATTCTCGATTTGTGTAACATACAAAAGTGGTACTCGTGTACCTTTGTGAAGGCTAAAGAGGTAGTCTTTCTCTTTATTTATTATTATAACCTTTTCACATTCTATGCATTTTTTACCTTTGTGTAATTGAGAATTATGTTTTCCTCAATTAATAACATGTTAAGGAATGTTTTACGTCCAACTTCTGTAAATTCTCCTTTTATATGTAATCAGTTGTCTGATAGTTTTCTTAAAACAGAGATCTAATTTATGATAATAATTGTAATACAAGTATAAAAGGTATAGTAGTGGCATAAATAAACAGAATAACACTTCATGCTTTTCTTGTTCACAGCTTTTGGATACCTACCTGGAAATAGGAACACCAGTATCAGTCTTTCCTAATGTCCTGAGTTCCATTTTGGTAAGCATTAATATCCACTAATTACTAAATTAATGCGTTTTTATGTGTTTTATTATTGCATTCCTCACAGAATAAAACCCATTGTAAGATTACCAGAATTCTAAATCCAGAATTCTGGGATCAAAATTTACTCTTATAACTTTATTAACAAAGAAAGACAAAAGAGCAGGCATTGATAATGTTTTGTACTTTTTATGAACATGCATCAATATTGTTTTTATTTGATGTGTGAACACCTTGTGTTGGTTATATGTCATACGAAATACTTAACATGATAATTAAGTTTTGATTAACAAACTACAATGATTTTTTTATATAGACTTTTCCTTTGATTTGCTGATAATATACCTGGCAATGGTCAGCACAAAATTAACTGCCATGTCCAGTCAATTTAGAGTTACAGCCAATGTGTAGATTTAAATGTTGCTTGGTTAAATGTAATGTCATGTGTAATGCATGTGATGTATGAAATCTGTTATTTTCTTCATACTTTGAAAGTTGTTGTGTTGTCATGTAGGTGGCATAGTGCCTTCACCTATGGCTCTAACATCTGTAATTAACAAGGACCCTTGACCCTTAATTGCATTAATGTGATGATGACCAAAACTCTTACTTCATGAGTATGACCCTGACCCAGACCCTTAATTGCAAGACTGTGATAATGACCCAGACCCTTACTTGCATGACCATGACCCTCATACTTACCTACATGACTATGACACTGACCATCAACATTACTTGCAGTGCAAAGATCCTGAGTTTGACCCATAATTACATGAATATAACCCTGAACCAGACCTTGATTGCATGATATCACCCTGACCCCGACCCTTACTTGATGACTATGACAATGGCCTTGACCTTTACTTGTATTACTATGACCCTCATCCAAATGCTTACTTGCATGACTATGATCCTGACTCAAATTCTTAATTGCATGAAAATGACCCTGACCCAGACTCTTAATTACATGACTATCACCATGATTAGATTATTAAATGCATGAATATGACCCTTGACCAGACCTGAATTGCATGAATATGACCTGACCCAAGCCCTTAATTGCATGACTTTGACACTGGCCTTGACTTTTACTTGTATAACTATGAGCCTGACCCAGATGCTTACTTGGCATGAGTATGACAGCTTACTTGGCATGAGTATGACAGCTTACTTGGCATGAGTATGACAGCTTACTTGGCATGAGTATGACAGCTTACTTGGCATGAGTATGACAGCTTACTTGGCATGAGTATGACAGCTTACTTGGCATGAGTATGACAGTGACCAAGACCATTAATTGCATGAATACGATCCTGACTCAAACCCTATCGTTTTGCATGTCAGATGTAGTGTTCTTTCACAAAACATTGAGAATGCTATTTTTTCTTTCAGACAAATGATCCCGATTGCTGTTTCAATGTCCCACGGATCAATGCAATTGTGCTTTATGTGGGAACTAAGGCCATTGATTACATCAACAGCAAAGATCTGACACTCAGCGTGAGCACCATAGCTACATCAGGCACAGCAAATTCTTTTCTAATCTTGTATATAGATTAGATCCCATGGGTATGTAATTCAATAAATATTTTTATATCATTTCCCAATTCATGTTTTGATTTTGAAAGAAAGCATCGCCAATTGCTCATGCATTGGGCTTTTAAGCATGTCAAATGAGTCATGTCAGGCCCTTATGGGACTCTTGTTTCTTGCTCTTCATTCATGGCAGTGTGTCTGTTATTGCTAGTTTTAGCATACTGATTTAGGTGATTTGTACTTCTCATTGATTACTTAAAAAATTTCCTGGTTGGACCAGTATGATTAAAATTGAAGAATTTCCTGATGATTTCATGTATAGAGTAAATTCCTGGACACAAAATATTGAAATTTGTTATTGTCAATTTCACATGTATTGTGTACAGTTTTTCTCTCCTATGAGTAAGAATGTTGTTAAAGAAGACTAATTAAAAAATGGGTGGCCACTTATTTTTCTTCACTCTTTGCTTTGAGTTATAGTTGTGTCCAACATTACTTTACAATTCAAATTTTTTCCCCAGGTCATCGATTGCTCCTCACGGCCATGTGTAACCAGCTTACAAGCATCTGACTCACTGACTGTCCTTGTTACCCTTTAACTGAACAAAAATTCTGATCCAAATTTGATCAAACTTGCAAACCAGAATGAGAAAATTGACTTGGCTTATTACCTCACTAAAAGCTACTACTCTAGACTGTATTTCCGATATGACTTTCATAAGACTTGGAATATGACCCAAACTTATCAATCTTGGAATATATCCCAATCGTATCAATCTTGGAATATATCCCAGTCTTATCAATCTTGGACAAGTTCATAATGAAGGAATGAGGGGATCGTGGATGTCATTGTCCTGACTTATCCCTCTGGAAGCCATATTTCTCATCCAGTTTTATCCGATTTGAAATACAAGCTTTACAACATCCTTATCTTGGATGATTTCAAATATGAATGACTGGCATAGTAATATTTTTTTTATATATCTTACTTTGATCAAACTTGACATTGGACTAGATCATCTTGGATGAGTTTGATGAGGTCTAACGATGTAATAATTAAACTGACTTGACTCAAGACACCATATTTATACTCTTGATTTTGATCAAACTTAAATGTATTTTTCTGTGCATAATAACATGATTTTAACTAAATTTAATTTCACATTAAAATGATTTCAGTAATTTTTAAAAATTATTTTTGTTTGTGAAAACCCTACAAAAAATAGATTTTGTCTAGAACAATTATTCATAACTGGCTAAAATGAATGCTATTAAAGTTAATTTAATTACATAGAAAATTAAAGGCAATTAAATCAAAACCGAGTAATACAATTTCAGGTTATGTTCACACTTTTGGAATACACCTATTGCATAAGTTGAGGCTGTATTTTATTTTTGGACAGAATAACCTGAAATTATTAAATGGATAGTACAATTAGTTTCTTTGAATTCATATTTGAATTTTATGTCTTTTATAAGATCCCCATTCTTTCCTAACAGTGTCATACTGGAGAGGGTGGCTTTTCAACCATATCCTTGGGGTCTGGCTTTCACAGCTGCGAAGCTCATAAAGAACCCCCTCATTGAGTTCTATATTGGTGACTTTTTCCGAAGTTCTCCAGTGATAGAAAGGTGAGTACATAACATTACTATTGAGTTATATCATGTAAAGATTTTTCCCTAATGGACAATTGACTAATAATGTGTCAGAAAGGCCATGAGATAATCTTTGTTGACACTATTCAGTTACATGGTATACCATGAAGTAATCTTTGTCTACACTACAATTACATGATAGGCTATGAAGTAATCTTTGCACTCTAGTTACCTGATATTCCATGACGAAGTCTCTGTCTACACTACAGTTACATGGTATGCCATGAAGTAATCTTTGTCTACACTACAGTTACATGGTATGCCATGAAGTAATCATTGTCTACACTACAGTTACATGGTATGCCATGAAGTAATCTTTGCACTCTAGTTACCTGATATTCAATGAAGAAGTCTTTGTCTACACTACAGTTACATGGTATGCCATGAAGTAATCTTTGCACTCTAGTTACCTGATATTCGATGAAGAAGTCTTTGTCTACACTACAGTTACATGGTATGCCATGAAGTAATCTTTGTCTACACTACAATTACATGGTATGCAATGAAGTAATCTTTTCACTCTAGTTAACTGATATTCCATGAAAAAGTCTTTGTCTACACTACAGTTACATGGTATGTCATGAAGTAAAATTTGCACTCTATTTACCTGATATTCCATTAAGACGTCTTTGTCTATACTACAGTTATATGATATGCCATGAAGTAATCTTTGTCCCAACTATAGCTATGATAAATCAAGTAATCCTTGTCTTTACTATAGTTATGGTGAATCATGAAGTAATCTTTGTTACATAATGTCATGGAATACACGCTTGTCTCATTAAGATATGTTTGACCTCACTCAGTTAAACAGTACTTTTACATTTCTGATTGAATTTCTGTTTCCATTGGAAATACTCAGTACCCAGAATGATTGTAGTTTTATTACTTTCTCCCTTGCACATATTCAATTGTTGCTACCTTGAAATGTTCATTAGAGTGCTTCCTTGGCGGTACTCACATGGTTTTTTAACCTTATTTTTTATACAGATTTGATATTAAGCTCCTATTATATATTGTTGTACTTAAATAAAAGTAGTTCCAATCTGTTCTTATGGTTTTGACTAAATTATCTTAACATTAGGACAATGTAACTGGTCCTGAATGAAAATGGTGCCAATCTATAAACCAGCATGGCACCACAGTGGTTATCTGAAAAACAAATTGTATACTCCCAAAGCCAGTGAGTGTTCGCAAGTCTTCTATGTATCAAATTCCATGACATTAATTTTGCTACTGAGCTTTATATAGTGGTATTAAATTGAAGAATACAAAGTTTCGATACCAAATTTACTATGCTGGAATTTCTCAAGAACATCTTAGATGGTTTTAGTAGTGGGCAATTAAACAAACTTAAAAGGAGTTTAGAGAAACAAATAATTTTGACTGTAGATTCTGACAGATTATTGTTGACAGATTGATTGTATATTTTGACAGATTCCTGTTGACAGATTGATTGTAGATTTTGGCAGATTCCTGCTGACAGATTGATTGTATATTTTGACAGATTCCTGTTGATAGAGTGATTGTAGATTCGGACAGTTTATTTTTGCCCAGTAGAGCATCCGTCACTTTCTTGATATTATTATTAAAAAAGTTTTATCACACAAGCTCTTTACTGTTAAAATTTGTCTAACATTTTCGGAAGCTAATGCATTGGTGGTGGATATTTTTTAAGGCTAAATTACATTTAACAAGTTGCATCATTTGTCATATGTACATATAAAAGTGTGTATGGCATGTAATGTTCAACATTTCCTATTTCTGTTGCAGAGTAATCATGCCTATGGGACCAAATCACGAGTTTTTCAAAAAAAACTCCTGGCATGTACAAATTAATGCCTGATGTGTCCAAATCAAATGCAACCACAGATGAACCAGAGAAAGCTAAGAAAGAGCCCAAATAAAATTATCACAGATGAACCAGAGAAAGTTAAGAAGGAGCCCAAATAAACTTGTCACAGATAAACCAGATGCAGCTGAGAAAGAGTCTAAATAAAATTATCACAGATAAACCAGATGCAGCTGAGAAAGAGCCCAAATAAATTATCACAGACAGAAGTGAATGAGATACTAAAATATGTCAAAGAACACTATTCTACATTTGACATAACATGTCATGAGCTGCATGGTTTTAAAACTACCTGATGTTGAAGGAAAGTCAAAACTTTTGTATTAACAATTGAATAGGTAGTACAACATCATTCTGACTTTAGTTCAGATGCATATACATACCAATTTTTATTGTAAATTTTACAGAAAAGGAAATAAAATTACTGTTTAACTTTGTACCTGTTTGTAAACTTTCTGAATTTCTAAAAATCTAAGATAATAACATTTCTCCCATTTCACTGCTGATTGCTGAAACTATTTGGTTTTTTAGGGATTAAGCACCAAATTGTTGGAATAAAGTGCCTTGCCCATTTTGGAATTGAGTTGGGAGAAAGGAAATTTTAACTGATGCTCAATGTACGTGTGTGTTTGTGTGTGTGTGTGTGTGTGTGTGTGTGTGTGTGTGTGTGTGGTCATTATGAAACATATCATTTGGAAAACAGTTAAAGTATAGTTTCTTTCACGTCCCAAAAAGTCGAAAGCAGACCAGACACTTCTTTCTAATTTGCTACATCAAAACAATATCTTATTTCTTAAGTTCATGATATTTAGTGATTAACAATACAATATAACTATAGATATCTCATTATTGCAAGGATTCTATAAATATTTATTTATAATAAGGTCTAATTATTTATCCTAGTACACTATATTAATACTATATAAATTCAATCAACTACAGTTACTGATAACCGCTCCGGTGGCCTAGTGGTTAGAGCGTCCGCCCCGGAAGCGGGAGGTCGTCGGTTCGATCCCCGGCCGAGTCATACCAAAGACTTACAAAAAATGGTACTAACAGCTGCCTCGCTTGACGCTCAGCATTAAGAGGTTAGTGTTAGGACTGGTCGGCCTGGTGTCAGGATAATGTGACTGGGTGAGACATCATGCTACATGTCTGCGGCATGATATCTCAGTGCTAGACATCACTATAAACTGCCTCACTGCAGACATCGTAGCGATATGACTGAAAAATTGTTAAAGCTACGTTAAAAATCCTAATCAAACAAACAAACAGTTACTGATCAGTTTAATCGTCTCTCCCGAAACAACTCGGATCAGTGTCTGGCGACATTCGGGCGAGTATCCAGATCTCGTAACGTAATCAATTGTGAATATCTCTCATGATGTCTATTTACAGTCACGTGACATTCCTACACTTACACATGATATGGAACTAATACAAGTTTCGTCTTAAATAAATTTGCTTTGATTAGACTAAATTCTTGCACGTCATTCACGTGTGGAATTTCGTGGGCTCCTTTCGATTGCAGGCATAAGATGGTTAAGATCATTTGCTAACTTCCTGGAGAGGACATTGAAAGAAGAAGAATGTATGGAGACATACATGTCGTCGTCAAACGTATTAAGGACGGCGTCATCAATTTCTTCATCTAGAATACTCTGCTCTGACCTATCATCCGAATCCGATGGGTAGCTTTGCTCCCAGAAATACTTGCATTTGTATTTTATTTTACTGGAGAAAGCAGATCTTCTTTGGCACACGACCATGGATAGATCACCATCATGTCTTCTCTTCTTGACATTTCCTCTAGCTGAAGATTAGATAATCGGTCCAGAGGCAGCCGACTGCGTCCAAACTGCTGTATCGTTTTCGTCGGTTTTATAGATTTCTTTCTCTGAACTGAACAATGGTTTTGAAGATGTAACACGTGATGTTCTGATGTTGGATGTTGAGCTGTATCATAGAAGCGAAAGCGACATGAGATTTTGAACAATTACTGTGCCGGCTAGTCGAAGAGATTCGAGTCGCACACAATGGAATGAGAAAACTTTACACAGTACCCCTCTTGCTAATAAAACCATAACCTACTTTTAAATAAATCTTTAAAACCAACTGGAATGGTGCATAAGTTTGGAAGCAGTCGGATGCCTCTCGATTGGTTGACTGGATGTCCAATCCAATCAGTTGGGGTTTTATAGCTACCACCGTTCATAGAACATATGGGCAGCTTTTATAGCCCGCATATCGCAGGGCCATTTATTGACCCTCGGGGAGGGGTCGCTACTCCCTCCCCTCGGGCATTTTATTGTGCCAACGAGGGCACTTATTAATTTGGGCGTTCATCCGAGTCACTAATTAGTGGCTATCGGAAGAAGTGGAAGCCCGTTTCTTGGGTGGGTAGGAATAGTACCACTCACACCCACCCCTAACAACCTATCGGAGCAAACAGTGGTAGCGAGGGAAAATGCTTTCTCATTTCGCTAGTAATTTGGTGAGTCGGACGAGGCAAAGGCGGGAAGGGTCCAGGTCCAGGAGGGCGTCGACACAGCAGCACACACCAGGGCACGCAAACAGCAAGACAGCACGGCGAAGGACGCAGTCCACACTTGAAACGACAAGGTCATACTATAGGTCAAATTCAGTCCAGTTGTACTAATGGACAAGCTATGATCCAATAATGTGTCAGCCACCAGTGCAATTGCTCAAATATTAGAGTTGAAGTATTGTCATTTACTTTCCTATCTTCCAAGAGAGCTAGTACGTAAGCGTACATATGATAGTTCCCTAACAATTTTGATGTTTTAAATATGTCTAAGTGACATGTTGTAGTGTAGTCAATGGTAGGTTGATTTTTGGTCGAGAGTTTTATTTGGAGGCGGCACCAATGGGGCCAAATTAGTATTTTTAGGGCCACGGAAGAGTTGTTCGAGGAGGGTCGCTCTTAACCAAATGAGCGCCCTATAATACATGTAACACTTATGGACAGCACAGACGAACACACAGGGCTTTAGGATAGGGTAATAATGGGTCGATCGGCTACCCTGCGGGAGCGACCGGGGTAGGCACAGAGCTGTACTGAGCTTTACAGTTGTGCGGGCACCAGCCCAGGCGATTCCGGGGAAAGAGCCTGTTCCCGTGCAGTTACACCGATATTCCCTTATTACCGGAGGTATAAAAGAATAATATTAATTAATAACTGGGGAGAGATAAAAAATAATGGGGGGGGGGCGGGTTCTAGTCCTACCCTTAGAGTATATATATATGGTATAAGAGGGGTGAGAGAAGGTGGAGGAGGGTCTTATTTTTGGGCTTGCTTACTGGGGTGGTCGCTCAGACGTACCAGGCTGTACGCCCATGCACCCTCCAGTGTCCGGAAGGGGAAGGGTGGGAGGGCTTTAGATTTAGGTTTGAGTTACTGATGGATGCACCAGGCTGTGCACCCTCCAGTATTTGCAGCGTTCCGGGGGTAGGGTGGTGGGTGTGTTTTTATTAATTAATTTTCTGGCTGCACACTGGTCTTCGCTTCCATGCTTTTCTGCATAATCCCTTGGGTTGCCATCATCTAGAAGTCCCTGTAGTTGTTGTCTCCCCTGTCGGTATGCTTGCCGCTTTTTAGTCCTGGTTTACCTGGTTTGTTTATCTATACATTGTGCCATTTGTTCCCTACACAACTTAAGTAGTACTGAAAATTTGGATGGCCCACCCCAGCAGCCCGGGTGTATATGTGTGTCATTTTTATTTAAGGTGGTATGTGCATGTACTAGGGTGGTTATATTGCTGTGGCCTTGTGCCACCGGGCCTGATAGCTTTGGGCTTGAGCCACCTTATATATCATTGATTTTATGGGGTCCTATGCCCTATGTATAGTGATATGTTTGGTTGCAGCCTTGTGCTGCCGGTCCTGGTAGTCTGGTCTTTAACTACCTTATGAGTTTTATTTGGGGCCATAATTGTTGGTTTCGTTTGATTTGTTTTGTCTGTATGGTCGTTTCTATGGTTTGTATTGTTACTTAGCTAGATGTTAGTTATGTGACACCGGGCTGCTGAGATAATGTTTACGTCCGTTAGCGCGGACGTGGAAGTAAACACCCCTATTGGTCTTTATTAAAACCCTATGCTGTCTAGTTAACGGCATCACCAAATCTTCTTCATAAAATTACCCAAATACAACGCAAAGCTCTTCTCCTTGCAACTAAAGCCTTACCATCTACCTCAACAGAAGAATTGCAAATACTTACTGGTGAACCATCATTACATCTGAGAAGACAGGAACTCATGTTAAGATATGTTGCTAGACTGTCAACTCAAGATGATGCGCACCCCACTTTGAAGGCAATTAAACAGTGCACTAAACCACTTATAAAACGGGGTAAATACTCCACTTCCTTTGGTAAACAAATTTACCGACTTAAAACAAATTTACCTACTGACATATTTAATGTGCAAAAAACTAAAAATTCCATTATAATTCCATGGAGACTAAAAGCAATAAAAGTAGATATCTCTTTACAAGATAAAGGCAATAAAATACAAGATTCTCACTATCTTAAAATGCATGCTAATGAAAAAATAAATAATGTGTATAAAAATCATGTTAAAATATATACAGATGGCTCAAAAAAAATAGATCCTGCAAGAACAGCAGCATCATGGGTTGTACCTGAGTTAAACATTAAACAAGGCAGGCGACTACCAGATTACTGTTCTATATACAGTGTGGAGTTCTGGGCTATCCTCCAGGCACTAAAATGGATACAACAATATAACTTAAACTCCACAAAAGTCCTAATTGTCAGTGATTCTTTAAGTGTTCTTAAAACTATCGACACAAACAACTCCAACAGCCGAAAATTTTTCTTATATTTATTACAATATCAAATAACTAAACTCAGTACTCAAAATATTACAGTAGACTTTCTATGGGTGCCCTCGCACATAGATATAAAAGGAAATGATTTTGGCAGATCAAATTGCAAAAGAAAAACTAAATGAATTACATTATGAACCAGTACAGTATAGCCATACAGAAGTATATAAATTTATTACTGACATGATTAATAGTGTATGGCAACAAAACTGGAATTTGTCACCTAAAGGGAGGCTACTATATAATATTATTAAAATAGTTAAAAGGAAAAATATTCCGTTAGGTACAACAAGAACACAACAAATTAAAATGAATAGAATAATGGTAGGAAAAACAAAACTGGCTAACAGTTTTGGTAAATATTTAGGACCTTTTCCCCATAATATTAACTGTTTTATGTGCAACCAAGTAGAAGATTTGGATCACATTTTTAATAAATGTTCTAATAACACAATAAATAGAAATATTCTTAAAAATAAGTTAAAAATAAATAAAACAACAAAGTTATATCCAAAATTACTTAATTTAAAACAGCCAAATATACAATTAGCTACTACAAATATTATGGATTTTCTTATAAACTCTAACTTAATGCACAAAATATAATACTGACTCTCTATGTACTTAACTGCAAGGGAATTTAAACTGGCCTGTGACTCTGATCGATACATGATATGAGTGGGTGTCGATACTGAGTTCATAATGAACTTATACGTTTATCACGAGTCTACATTCACTCAGTATTGTGTTCCACAGAGATTACCGCTATAAATTACTTATAGAATAGGCATATACATCTTATAATATTACTATTTAACTTAAGGACTTTAAACTGGCCTGTGACTCTGATTGATACATGATATGGGTGGATGTCGATATTGAGTTCATAATGAGCTTATACGTTTATCACGAGTCTACATTCACTCAATATTGTGTTCTACAGAGATCACCGCTATAATCTATTTATAGAATAGGATTATACAACATTGACATAGCCTGTAACCCTGATGGGACTGTAAAAAAGATGGATGTCGATACTGAGTTCTCCATGAACTTATACGCTGATAGCGAGTTTACACTCATCTAGGATTATAGACCTGTCAGGGAATACCGCTTGAGTGTTAATTTCAAACTGTAGTCTGTATTCAAACAATTAACACCACTACTTACCACTTTCCAACTGTTAGAACAAAGTCATTGGCACTTGATATTCAAAAAGAACAATAAAAACTTTATACAAAGTGTGGACAGCTTAAGAATATCAATGGAATTCATGGCGCTATCTTTGATGACGATGGAAACGTGGAGGACGGACTACAGATTCTTAGGATTATACAACAGCCCTTTTCAGGGCTATTTATTCTTGTTATGTTCCTGTTACAGTTAATGTTAGTATAGTTGTTTGTATTTATGTTCATTTTGTTCTTTTTGTTACGCATGTTCTTGACTAATATTGTTATTGCTGAAGTTGATACTAATATGTACTATTGCTGTTTATGTTTATCTTGGTGTTCATCTTATTATTGTTTCACTAATATTGTTATTATGAAAGTTGATATTAATACAATTGTTTAATTTCATTGCTATTGTTATGTTAAAGTTGCTGTTATTTAATGTTTTTACTGACGTTCATTCGTGTTTTGATTGCTTACTAATATTGTTAGTATTACCTTTAATATTAGTATAACTGTTACATGTCCTTGTTGTACTTGTGTTGTTAATGTTATTGTTGTACTTGTGTTGTTAATGTGATGTATCTATTCCCTCCCTTTGTACCTCTTTGGGATTTGGGGAAGATCAGTGGAACAGCGGAGATGCGGGTTTTCCTCTTGAGGGCAAGCCTGGATTGGAGATATATATGTGTACAGCCTAGTACACCTCTGTATTTATCCACTCAATCAGTTTCTCGGGGAAGCTGGTGTTGACCCTTTTCCCTTTCATCATTCTGAATACTATGTATCGGTTTCTTGTTACATGTTATCACAAGCTGAATTCTCATAATCTCGATTGGTACGAGAATTCCATTTGATTAACCATCATTAATATCGATTTGAACCTTTCGGAGCACACCTAACTAAATTAATAACTTTGAACAATCCACCCTGAACAACTGATACAGTCACTCTGACATATTAGTGTAGGTTTTTTGTTTTTTCATAGGGTGAATCACCCTCGAAAGAAGGGCTTTTCACCGGCCAAAGGATGGTGGCGACTCATATAGTACACTCTGTACTTACTTACTGATATAATGTTAAGTTTTTTGAAAATTCAGTAACTTATATATTCTTGACACAATTACATAGGTGGCTTACACATTATTGGCGAATAGGAACATCCATTAGTACAACTGGATAAATTGTCACAAGTCTAAGGGAATGCAACCTCATGGACAGCACACACATGCGTACATGCACATATGTCCCTATTAGCTAATATAAGGTAGTCTTAATCCAGGACTATCAGGTTCCCGCAACACAATGTTGCAAATTAATGTAACGTAATAAATAACATCAAAACAATGCATAACACAACATATATAGCACATACACTCTGGTACATGTCCTATGAGGTTGTAAATTAGCCAAGCACCTAGGGTGTGCCTCGGGTTTCTTCGTATTGGGTCCGGATGTGCGTTCGCCTCCTCTTCGTGTTGGACGACGATTGCAGTGCCTTGGAACTTCCTAGCCTGGACCTTTCCGCCTTTGCCTCTTCCGGACATGTACATTACTAGCGAAGTGAGAAAACTCTCCTTTGCTACCATTGCTGCTGCTTTGATTGGTATTTAGAGTAGGGGTGGGTGTGTGTAGTGCCATTCCTACCCACCCTATAGGCTACCATTTCCCTTGATAGTTACTTTTTAGTAATTCAGGGGAACGCCTGTCAATGACTAAAATATGGTGCAATTAAGCACTCGAACCCTAAGGGGAGGGAGTGCATACTTCCCCTCCCTGAAGGAACTAAATGGACACCGATATGGTGTCTATAAAAGCTGCACATATGTCTCTAGTAGACGGTTGCAGCTATAAAACATCCAGGTCAGTCAGTCAGTTAATTGTCACATCATGATTCAGGCAAAGACTGCAGACCGAGTAGGACGGCTTTTCTGGAGCTGGCGACCTGATGACGTCACGACGGGTGCGAAAGCACATTTTCCCGGGCTTAACAGTTAAGGACGGTTCAACACGTTATCAACTCACTACCACTAAGAAGAGAAAAATCATGATGTGGGGCGGTGGACTATACAGAGGAAATATTTCGGCGAGTTTATAAGTCCCTTTAACAAGCGGCAGAAGTCAAAGATATATGGAAACTGAGTGGCCCACTATAACCACGTGGTGAAGAAAAATGGCGGGCACTGAAGTGGACTTGCTCCTACATCGAACTACTGGAACCACATTGTAACCAGCCATGGAAAACTAAACAATGTGGCGGACCTGAGGCGCGCTGACTGGTGATATCAAAGTATTGAGTAACCCGCAGGCTGCCGTAGGATGATATCATCAAGTCAGCGAAATATTACCTTAGATAGCCAGCTTTTTGATGCAACTACAGCGGTCTTCTGATGTGTCGCCAGCATCGGACTACTCGGATGAAGCAGTTTTCAACGAAATGATATTGCCATTTATCTTTTCATTGCCTGAATAATAGGGGACTCATTTGGTTACGAGTACCCCTCTTTGAACAACTTTCCGTGGCCCTAAAAAGCTAATTTGACCTTATTGGTACCGCCTCCAACAAAATTCAAGACCAAAATTACCTACCATTGACTACACTATTATATGTCGCTTAGACATTTTTAATTTTCTAAATTTGTTAGGGACTTATTATATGTACGCTTATGTACTAGTTTTATTTGAATGATAGGACTCTAAATAATAATTCTTCAACTTAAATATTTGAATAATTGCACAGGTGGCTAACACATTATTGGATGTTAATTTGTTCATTAGTACAACTGGACTGAATTTGACCTTTAGTATGACCTTGTCGTTTCAGGTGTGGACTGCGTCCTTTGCTGTGCTGTCTTGCTGTTTGCGTGCTCTGGTGTGTGCTGCTGTGTCGACGCCCTCCTGCCTTTTCCACCTTTGCCTTGTCCGACTCACCAAATTACTAGCGAAATGAGAAAACATTTTCCCTCGCTACCACTGTTTGCTCCGATTGGTTGTTAGGGGGGTGTGTGTGTAGGTACTATTCCTACCCACCTCATGGGCTTTCATTTCTCTCGATAGTTACTTTTTAGTAATTCGGGAGAACGCCCTATTTAAAATATAGTGCATTTAAGCACTGTAAATTCTGAGGGGGGGAGTAGCGACCCTCCCCAAAGGACCTTAAATGGCCACCGATATGGTGGCTATAAAAGTTGCCCATATGCCCCTAGAGGTCGGTGGCAACTATAAAACATCCAATTCAGTCAGTCAGTTAATTGTCAGTCGTGGTTCAACTGTCGTTTAGAATGCACCTGCTAGTCTGTGGTCACAGTTTTGTGAGACGTCTTAGTCGGCTTGACTGGTTATCCGATGTATGTCGTCAATGTGTATGTTGACTGGATGTTGCTTTTTGAATGTGTGTGTGTGTGTGTGTGTATGTGTGTGTAAGTGTGTTTGTACGTTCGATGGATTGATCTAGCATAAACAATTTCAATATCGACATTCATATAATAGGTATACTATTACTCACCCATATCATCCGCTTACTATATTGGCTGCTTTTAACCAGCAATATCGGCCTTTATAACGGAATTTAGGAAATTATTATTATGGGGGGAAAAGAGCCATTCATATCTTCCTGCCAGAAATATAAAAAAAAACGCCCACAGGTTGTAGGAAAAAGATGCTTAAATTATCTTTTAATCCGGTAAGTATCACCTTGTTGGCTGCAAATTTCAAGACCGGGTAATGTGGAAGTTGACATAATAATTTTCACGCAAAAGTTAAAGCTTCCTGTTTCCAGTTTAAAGAATACATATTTACAATAATGGCCCAATTTTGAATCTAATAGTTGAACTTCTTCTTTATATACCAATTAGCAGTATCGTGACGGAAGACAGGTAATGCTTGTACAGTGCCTATTACGAATCTATTGATAGCCGTCCAGGTCCAGTGGGAAACTTGTGGCCCGTAATTAATTGTTTATTAAATGAGTATTTAACTATACAAAACGGGATATATAAAATGTAGCAAAGTTGTAGGGCTTTCATCCCACTTCAGCATTTCGTTAGACAAACATCAGAAAAGAATAGCTATTTTAAGAACGAACTGTGCTTCATGTTTGAAATTTGTATCAACTTCTTTTGGAGTAAGAAAACTCTTTCTTGTAGAATTCGTAGTGAATTTGGACGGACAGGTCTGTCTCTCCCTCTCTCTCTCTCTCTCTCTCTCTCTCTCTCTCTCTCTCTATATATATATATAGAGAGAGAGAGAGACAGACAGACAGACCTGTCCGTCCAAATTCACCACGAATCTCTCTCTCTCTCTCTCTCTCTCTCTCTCTCTATATATATATATATAGAGAGAGAGAGAGAGAGACAGACAGACAGACCTGTCCGTCCAAATTCACCACGAATCTCTCTCTCTCTCTCTCTCTCTCTCTCTCTCTCTCTCTCTCTATATATATATATATATATATATATATATATATATATATATATATATATATATATATATATATATATATATGGATGTGCTTAACAACACAATTTATCTCCTTTCTAACCAAAAAAAAATGTTTCCAAATTAGGTTTGACTTCTTGTCAAAATGAAATCTACAAATGACTACTCACAGACAAGCGTGTCTATCCAATATATTATTCCTTGGTATACGACTTTCAAAATGTCTTAATGTTTTTTGTTTTTTCCACATGAAAAGGTTGGCACTGATACTATCTTTACCACCTTGATGAGTGTGCCACCGTACGCAGGTCATGTCTAGATAGAATTTATATGCACTTGAGACATAAGGGACTTGAAATTTTGTCATGAAGGGATTGAATATGAAATGGATATGAATCCTCTAACTAAGATTTAAATACCTAGATGATTATGTTGGACGTACGTGTGTCTGTGTCAGATATACTTGTCTTACATATCCTACATACATTTACCTAGTTTCGACAACACTGCTTCTTTCAACAGAAACTATTCAATCTAGCAACATTATACAAATAAAGATCATCATGTGTTTTCCTTTTCACTCTTAGAAACAGCAAGTATTCCATGGTATAAATACTGTATATAATTGAAGATCAATGAGCAATATGGCTAGCATATCATGCTATGAATTGAATTTCTTAGACATCAATATTTTTATAACTGCATTAATGGCATTTTTAGTAGTAAATTTCTGTAACAGGTTCACCTTTGCATTTACTGTATGTGTGTGTGTGTGTTCTGAGTGCACGTTTAAATATTAATATTATGTAACCATGATAATTACATAGGCCAGCTATCTTAATATTCATGGCTAAAGGAAAGCTTATTACAAAATTAATCCACAGTGTATTGGAAAATGTATTCTCACTTATCTAGGTTATTCTGTATAATATATTTGTTCTTTTCCATTCTTGTGCGTTCTAGATGGACGAAGCGCCCAGCCAAACGATGCATTCGATATCTGTACTGGTAGAGGGAAGGAAGTTATACCTGAATGTTACAAGGAACACAACTTGTGGTGACGTTATAAAACAGTTGCTAAATTACAACGGAATGAAACAAAACAAAAAAGACTCCTACTTCGTCTTTGCGTCAAATATTATAAAGGAACAGCAGCTTTCAAACAAAGACAGCATTCTGAATATAGCCAGAGAGTTGATGTCTGAGACCAGTCAAGTCCACTTTATCATGCGCAAGAAAAAGCGCCTGATTCTGCCTAAAATTTTGAATCCCAAACCCAGACGTCCTCATGATAAAACATTTGATAAAGAAGTAAAAGTTGAAAAAGTTGAATCCACTCCATTGTATGCATCTAAACATACACCCACAATGAAAACCATTGAACAAATACGGGGCGTCAAGAGACTGCGTCAACTAGGGCAGGTACAGAATAGACGCCTGAGTGATGTGTATCAAACACGTAATGGCACATCTAAATGCTCTAAACTATCAATGGAAAGCGAGACGGCTAATCCAAAAGCAGATACCAGTCTGGACCAATTTGTTAACAATGTAAATAAGGAAAATATGCAAGGATTCAATTCTTTCTGTGACGTGGTGACAAAAAAAGGAGATGGAGAATCTGTCGTCTGTTTTGCCTAGATCGCCATGCGTAGTCAGGTCTGTCATGCATGGTCACATGAAACTAATTCAGTATACGTTGGACAGACCACGCATGGACTACACAACTGAAAATCTCTTAGTACACGAATCCATGCTGTCTGAGTTGAACGATACTTTAGAAAATGTAACAAATGATGTTCTGATGTTGGATGATAAGCTGCATCATAGAGGCGAAGGTGATAGTAGCTTTGGAACAATGACTTTGCCCCCTACTCCGAGACTTACTATTGCGGATCTGAGTCGCATAATGGAATGAGAAACCTTTACACAGTACCCTTCTTGCAAATAAAACAATGACCTACTTGAATAAATCTATAAAACCGGCTAGAATGATGCTGCAGTTTGGAAGCAGTCGGCTGCCTCTAGATCGATTGACGAATTTTCAGCCCAAAGGAAATGCCAAGATGTAATTCCAGCTTGAAGGAAATAAAATATATCTATTAGTATAACTGTTTTCTTTTAACTTACACCAACTTTGATTTACCTTTATACCCTCATGATTTGTATCATTTTAATGCACGATGTTTACTCGCAGTTAGAAATACTCTGTAATGTGTATAAAATACATCAGCTCTGTTTCTGTTTTTCTTTTCTTTTCTGGTTTCCAACAAAGGTTTGATGTTCATGAACTTGAAAGTCAAACATTTAGTTTCAAAGTTTGCTCTTCACCCAACAGAGCGCAAATCCACGAAGATCCGAGCTATGGGGACTTTTGCTTGTGTCATGCAATGATGTCTCTGTACTTATGAATAATGATAATGTTAATCAAGTCGTGTAAAGCGGGTGGGATTGATTGACTGATTGATATTCTTTTATTCCTTTATTTTCTGAAGCTTCTGAGACAAAGTATAGAAATATAGTGAATAGATACAATCACAAAAATAGTGGCGTCGTTACTTATGAATTCCATTGAATATTTCACATTTGATCACATTTACCCATGCCTCAAGTTCTAAACGTTCTGATATGTCATTTAAGCCATCGAGTAGTATAATCAGTATATCATCATCGAACTGGTCACGGAAATCACGGTAAATCACTGGAGGCATATACGAAAAAAGACTTTCCATCAAGTGGTTTCTGTCGTCTAAGTTGAAGGCACAATTCATCGAAATGTGCAAAATACGGCCATGACTCATCTTGCCAAATAAGAGACACAGTCCAGGTCTTGCAAGCATTCCTGCAATACGAATTAGTGTCTCATACTTCTTTTTCTCTGATTGAGCCAGTGCAAGCTATTTTCCATAGATGGTGCATTTTTAGTCCTGGATTCATTTTAAAAAATCAACAGAATCCCTCTGCTAGAATTATGTTACTCATCTCATGTTTTCTCTCCTCAGATATCTGTATTCTTGACCCAATTAAGATTTTCCATGTAATTTTTGTCTGTAAATTGTCCAGTAAAAATAAAGTCGTTGAGATAGTCTTCGAAGTCTAACTTTTGGATTACAGTATTGATATAGTATATAATAGAGTTGTAGCTATGTTGGGAGTCACAAATCAGTTAAAGGTCTACTAGTGCACTCACACGACTTTCATTTATATTATAAATTTAACCTTCACGAAGCGATTTGTATAGGTAAAGTTTTATATACCTCATCAGTATTGAAAATAATGACTACTGAACATGGATATTTTTTGTCCTTGGAGACAAAACGCTCCTAGCTGATTTCGCGCTCGGTAATTTCCGTACAGCAAGCGGAAGTGACGCAGTCTAGGGAACATAGCTTTCTAATTTCCATTGTAGTTGCGTTCAACAAGTGGAGCCGTATGTGAAAAATGGTCAAATGGTTAATTGTTGGAGGTTGTAGCAATACCACCACGAGAAGGAGTGAGTTTGCATTCATTTCCTACTAATCCTGTTTCAAGGAAACAATGGATTAAGCAGACAAGAAAAGGATGGACTGAGATGACTAGTGACAGGCGAGCTAGTCAAGTTGTTGGTAGTGACCACAGATAAGACGATTTCGATCCCACCTCTAAACTGAAACAGTGATTTGGGATTAAGACCATTAGACGACTCCTGCTTTTTTGTTTGTTTGATTAGGATATTTTAACGTAGCTTTAACAATGTTTTGGTCATATCGCTACGATGTCTGCAGTGAGGCAGTTTATAGTAATGTCTAGCACTAGGGCATCATGCCGCAGACATTTAGCATGATTCCCACCCAGTCACATTATCCTGACACCAGGCTGACCAGTCCTAACACTAACCTCTTAATGCTGAACGTCAAGCGAGGCAGCTGTTAGTTCCATTTTTGTAAGTCTTTGGTATGACTCGGCCGGGGATCGAACCCACGACGTCCCGTTTCCGCAGCGGACGACGACTCCTGTAAAATGCAGTTCCATGTGTGTTTTCTCACCAGATAACCCAGAGTACATGCACACCAGAGCACAAAAAAATTCGCTAGTGTCGTCACTACCAGCCATAATCACCACATACGCTAAACTTGAGAGACTTACCGACTGCTTCATTTCCAGAAATCCAATTTTTCACCGGAAATGTACAAATATTTCCTGAGCGTTTACCGTAAAACATCGATTTATACTCAAAAAATCTAAAGTTTCTCCTATGTGAAGAAACCTACATCTAAAATGTACATTTATGAGTTATTCAGCGAAAAAGGAACATTATGATATATAATATGTATTTGACGCTAGTATACCTTTAAGTTTGCTGATGTAATACACATGCGACCAAGGAATACGCGTTTTTGCTTATCTGAGCCAGCTTCCATTGATATCATCCCCGAGCATGATGTCGTATATCCAACTGGCGATCTTTGAGAAAAACCTTGTACTCTCTGGGTGAAATATCATTGTATTTTCTATTTGATTCAATGTCCTGATATGACATATTAAACCAGAGTTCTGAGCCATACAAAACAGACCGCAATATAACTATTTCCCATACTTTAACAAAAAATATAGGATTCATTCCATTTGCATTTAAACCAATTGAGAATTGTGAGTTTGTTACACGTTTAGCTTTATCGAAGGAATAGACTATACGATCATTAGTTTTCATTGGTTGTGAAAAGGTAACTCCTGCATGTTTCAAATTTGTTTTTGCTCTAGGAATATTCTATGATCCCAGAGTAATTCCATTTGATGAGTATACTTTGTTTTTTTTTAATACTAAATTTCATCCAATTACTCTTGTTAGAGTTATATTTCAATTTCCACTTATGTGCATACTGATAAGCTGTATTCACGAGTATTTGTAATCCATTCAGCGTAGAGCTTAGTAGAATAGTGTCGTCTGCCCAAAGCATGCCAGGTATGTTCATCTGATTCACTGTTATCCCGCAATTAGTCAGAACTAGTTCATTCAATAGGTCATTTATGTACACGAGAAATAGAAAAGCCGACATTACACGCCCTTGACCAACTCCTCTCAGTAACGGAAATATGTTCGATATACACGTTAAACAGGCTGTGTGTAGAAATGGGCGATTATTCTCCATACTTCTGCATTAATTCCTAATATTTTTAGGTTTTTTTAGTATTCCACAATGCCACTGTCTATAGAATGCCTTTTCATTATCCAGAAAAACAGCATATACATTAGAGTTATGATTATTAAAGTACATCAAACATTCTTGAAGAGTAAATGCAGTAGAGATAGCTCCAGCCTCCTTACGAAATCCAAATTGATAAGGATGTGGAAAGTTTATTTTGTCTAAATACTTTTGAATCCTGGTCATAATTATTTTTTCCCAGTTTTCCCAGACAAGATGTCAATGTTATACCACGATAATTCACCAGATCCTTTTTATCTTTACCATTTTGTTTGTATATCGGTATAATCATCACACATCTATATACATTAGGCAAATACTCATAATGGATCATGTCATTAAAAAGGGCAGTTATATGTCTGATTAAACATTTTCCACCATATTTTAAGTGCTCATTCGATACGCAATAAATGCCTGGTGATTTGTTTTGTTTTTAGAGACTTGATATGCTGCAACACTTCTTCCTCTGTAATATTATTACATTATATGTTGTCAGTCTCTAGTTTGTTTTCGTCGTACATATTCGTTATTTTGACACAATCATTATGTTCTTCATATGTTGTACCACTTAATTCAGAAAAATATAGTTTCAATAGATTGACACGTTTTTGCCGTATGACAGCACATAATTCGTCTATTCTCATTTACGCACTCTCTTCTATCTCTTAAAATATGAACTCTTTATATACCTTTTTCTCTAGCATATGTTTCTTTCTAAACTTTTGCTTTTGCGTCCTTATATTTTCATTTGATGGTACACTCTGTGCTTATAGTTTTTTCCTGCTTTGAAACATTCTTCTCGCGCTTTTCTCATATTCTGATGTAATATTTAAAGCCCACTTTTTTCCCAATATGATTTAAATTTCGATATGAATTAGTACTTTGGAATATATCTGTCTGTCGCAGTTATTACACACTTAGTTATCAATTAATTATGCTCTCTATATCTTCTATCGTTTTACACTCATAGGAGAAATTGAAGAATGCACTAGCGTAGATATATATATATATATATATATATATACATGCTCCTTTATAATGGATTTGCCAAGTTCCATTTCATTTTTGGAGATACATGTGTCTTTTTATTTTCCTTCAGTATACATTTTGCAAGTGCCGTTGTAATAGATAGGTGATCCGATCTTGAGATATCAATTTTGTCATTTACTATGTGTTTTTTTAACAGCACCTCTAATTATTTCAGGCATTAATATATAATCAAGTGTGGACGTTCCTGACAAGTATTTTGATCTATATGTGATGTAATAATGTTCATGTGGTTTTATCACCAGCGTAGCAACTGTGTTTCTCAATCTATTCTTTTGTCTTAAACAAGATCTCTTCTTGATGGATTTGTACACACAAGATCTGCATTCATGTCGCCTATAATTATGCATATATTTTCAGCAGAATACCTATCATACACATCAAAAACATTTTCACAAAATTTGTCATATGCATCATCAGTTCTAGTTGTCGAGGGAAAGTAAGCTGCAATCAAAATTATAGGTTCCAAGTCTCTCACTAAGATTTTCACCGCCATAATATTTGGAAACTTAGTTTGTAAGGTGCTTACTTTGCAGAGTGATGATCTATAAAATACAGCAACCTCGCCAGTACCTTTATAGCATCGTTGTGTTTCTGCAGTATGTAGTGCAACTACTTTGAAATCACCATGTAATTTATCTAAATACGTTATATTCTTTGTACAAAGCCAATGTTGAGTCATAACAAATATATATGTGTGTCTGGTAACAATTCAATTAGTTCCTGCGTGCTTGACATTATACCTTGTACATTCCATGTTGAAATAATAAGCCATCTGAGTCACTGATTTCATAAGAAACCATAAATATTTGTATGCAAATAGACTTTATTAAATTCCATCCAAATTATGGTCTAATAAATGATTAGAGACGTTAGGGAATGTAACAAAAACTTTATCATTCGGACAGCTATGTCATACATCCTCAGTTTGGAGATGCTCATTTGTTCGAATATATATATATATATATATATATATATATATATATATATATATATATATATATATATATATATATATATGAATAATGTAAAGAATGTATGTGCTGAATGTGATGAACTTATGCGATTGATGAACAGGATAAAATTACATGTGAAATAATTGTGATGAATTTGTATGTGCGATGACTTTGTAAATTTGATGAATGGGATTAATTTCCATACGTAATAACTTTGATGAATTTCTAAGTGTGGTGATATCTGATGAATGAGATGAATTAGCACATGCAATAAAGGTCATGAATTTGCATATATTATTACTGTGTTGAATTTGCGTGTTTACAAATATAATGAATTAATACACGTGATGAATGTGATGCATTTACACGTTTGATGACTGTGTTGAATTTACTAAATGTTATGAATTTACAGATTCGATGAATGTTATGAATTTACAGGTTCGAATGTTTATGTGTGGGGAATGTGGAAAATTTACATGTGCGCTCGATTTAATGAATTTACATATGTCATAGATGTTTATGTGTGGGGAATGTGGAAAATTTACATGGGCGCTCGATTTAATGAATTTACATATGTCATAGATGTATATGTGTTGGGAATGTGGAAAATTTACATGTGTGCTAGATTTAATGAATTTACATATGTCATAGATGTTTATGTGTGGGGAATGTGGAAAATTTACATGTGCGCTCGATTTAATGAATTTACATATGTCATAGATGTTTATGTGTGGGGAATGTGGAAAATTTACATGGGCGCTCGATTTAATGAATTTACATATGTCATAGATGTATATGTGTTGGGAATGTGGAAAATTTACATGTGTGCTAGATTTAATGAATTTACATATGTCATAGATGTTTATGTGTGGGGAATGTGGAAAATTTACATGGGCGCTCGATTTAATGAATTTACATATGTCATAGATGTATATGTGTGGGGAATGTGGAAAATTTACATGTGTGCTAGATTTAATGAATTTACATATGTCATAGATGTTTATGTGTGGGGAATGTGGAAAATTTACATGGGCGCTCGATTTAATGAATTTACATATGTCATAGATGTATATGTGTTGGGAATGTGGAAAATTTACATGTGTGCTCGATTTAATGAATTTACATATGTCATAGATGTTTATGTGTGGGGAATGTGGAAAATTTGCATGTGTGTTAGATTTAATGAATTTACATATGTCATAGATGTTTATGTGTGTTGACTTTACATTTATACAAATGAAAATCGTACAAAAACGGAAGTGCAGAATATTTATTTTTCTTACTATTCAACTGTTGTTCCTCTAGTTGGTGCAACTATTGCTGTTATCTTTGTCCTTGTGGATGTTGTTGCTTTTAATGTTGATGATGATGATGATATGTGATGGTGCGAGTGATGGCGAAAGCTTATAACTAGTCTACTATATCAACGAGGATGATGATGATGATGACGATGATGGAAGAAAATATCCGAAATGTCATTGAACACATGTATGTATGTATGTATGTATGTATGTATGTATGTATGTATGTATGTATGTATGTATGTATGTATGTATGTATGTATGTATGTACGTACGTACGTACGTACGTACGTACGTACGTACGTGTGTGTGTGTGTGTGTGTGTGTGTGTGTGTGTGTTGTGTGTGCATGCGTGCGCGCGCGCAGCATGCATGTATGTATGTATGTATGTATGTATGTATGTATGTATGTATGTATGTATGTATGTATGTATGTATGTATACACAGAAATTATTAACATATAAGAATTTTGTTTTCAATAGTGGTTATTTATTAAGAAATTTTCTTATTTTCTTATTCTCAGAACATTAGTTTCCTCGTAACATAAATGAACAAATCCTGGGCGTCAAGAGACTGCATCAACTAATGCAGGTGCAGACAAGATACCTAACAGGTTAATAAAACATTTAATAGCACCGCAAAATTCTTTAAACAATCGGAAATAAGACAATTCACTTAGAAGCAAATTAAAATAGTAGTTATGAGGATTTTGTATATCGCTTAATCTTTATAAGCTCTAACTCTAAGCGCTTTACAACATCTATAATGATATGACTACGAAAAACAAAAAACAAAACGACACCATAAATAGAAGAAGAAAAAAAACATGCTGAGAATATTCAGGTAAGACACATTATTAGGTCTTTTAAGTTTGTTCTTGCAGTCGAAAAAGGTGATTTTTAAGAGCACTCTTGAAAGGGATCACTTTGTCTTTGTGTCTAATTTCAATGGGTAGTTCATTCCACGTTGCTGAGCCTTGGTATGCAAAAGAACGTTTTCTATATGACTTCGTTTTCATAGTGGGAATAATGAGTATACGATTGTCAGAAGAGGAGAGTAAGCATATTGCTAGCGCGTACACATGGGCGAGGCGAGATAGGTATGTTAGACTGGAATCCGTCAGTGAAACGTAGCACAGACAACAAATTTTGTGTTTGATTCTGGATCGAATGGATAGACAGTGTAGGGTACAGAGAAGCGGGGAGTTGAGGTCTGATCGTGGTACTCTAAAGATGATCCGAGTAGCTGTGCTTTGAACGTTTTGAAGTTTCTGGAGTAGATATTTAGACAAACCAGACATAAATGAGTTACAAAGGTCCATTCTTGAAAGTACTAATGAACACACAAGTATTTTAGTGGCATCATCTGAAAGATATTTGCGAAATGAGCTGATGCGCCTCAGCTCAGGATATGCAGCCATGCATATGTTCATCACATTTTGGTGTAATGTGAGAGTACTGTCTAGAGTAATACCTAGGTTTCATACTGACTGTGTGAATTTAATGTTGGTGTTGCTGATATTTATTGCTTGAGATAAATGATGTGAATGAGAAAGTCTTTGTGTTGTGATCCGAATGGCCTCAGTTTTATCACCATTCATCTGCAGCTTGTTACATGTTGTCCATGATTTCACATCAGAAATGCAACACTGTACTCCTTGGATAGTAGCATCAACTTCAGTTGGGTGGCTAAATTTGTATATTTGGGTATCCAAGAACAGACCCTAGTGGAACACCACAACAGATATCAACTGGGCTAGAGTTTATTTCATTCGCTGATACAATTTGTGTCCTGTTGACTAAGTAGGACTTGAACCACAGTAAGGATGTTTTGTGAATGCCCCATCCATGCTGGAGACGGTGCAGTAATATATCATAGTCTTTTGTGTTTAATGTTGCAGATAAATCAAGGAGGGCGAGGACTGTAATCTTTATGCTATCTAATGTCATTAGCTACTTTCAAAAGAGTAGTTTCAGTACTGTGGCAAGGGCAATATGCAGACTGCACATTGCTTAAAGAGTGCTTGAATTCAGATGAGATACAAGTTGGGTTAGAATTTTAAAAACATTTGTATAAGATGTATATGAACGGGATATTAGAAACTTGCCGGTAGTTCTTTAATTCGTTATGGTCAAGTGTTGGCTTTTTCAGCAGAGGCGTTACCATGGCAGTTTTGAAAAATGATGGTTATTGAATTCCCCGATGAGAGAGAGAGAGAGATATTAATAGCATCAGTCACTGAAGGCAATATTGGATCTAACGACTCAAGGAACGGTGATGTTGGAATGGTATCGAGTTCACGTGAGTTTGGTGCACTCTTGATCAGTATGGATCAATTTATATTTATAAATATATATATATATATATATATATATATATATATATATATATATATATATATATATATATATATAAAACTCAAATAAGGACAATATGCACGGATTCATTAATATCTGTCACGTCGTGGCGACAAATGAGATTGAGAATCTATCGTCTTATTTGCCTACCTCAACGTCCCTGGACCGGTCTGGTATGGATGGTCACATGAGATTCATGCCACCTTTTGACTATACATCTGAAAGTCAACTAGTAATCGAGACCAGCCTCTCTGAACTGAACAATGCTTTTAAAGATGTAATAAATCATGTTCTGATGTTGAATGCAAAGCTGTATCATAGAAGCGAAGGTGAAGAGAGATTTTTTTATAATTACTGTGCCGGCTAGTCGAAGAGATCCGAGTTGCATAAGATGGAATGAGAAACCTTTACACAGTACCCCTCTTGCTAATAAAACCAAGACATACTTTAACAAATCTATAAAACCAAAACTGGAATGGTGCGGAAGTTTGGGAGCAATCGGTTGCTTCTAGATAGTTTGACTGGATTTTACTTTTGAATGGATGTGTGTGTGTGTGTGTGTGTGTGTGTGTGTGTGTGTGTGTGTGTACGTTCGATGGATTGATCTAGCATAAACAGTTTAAACATCGACATTCATATATGTGTAATACTATTACTCACCCATATCATCCGCTTACTATACTGGCTGCTTTTAATTGGCAATACCGGCCTTTATAACGGAATTTAGGAAATTATTATTAAGGGGGAAACAGTCATTCATCTCCTGCCAGAAATAATACAAATGCCCACAGGGTGTAGGAAAAAGACGCTTAAATCACCTTTTAATCCATTAATTATCACCTTGTCGGTTCAAATTTCAAGACCGGGTAATGTGTAAAGTGACAAAATAATTTGCACGCAAAATTAAAAGCTTCCAGTTTCGAATTAAAAAATACATCGTTACAATAATGACTCAATTTTGAATCTATTAGTAATAATATGTTTTGAATTTCTTCTTTAATTACCAGTCCGCAGGATCATGACGGAAGACAAGTAATGCTTCTACAGTGGTGCCAATTACGAATCAATTGATAGCCGTCCAGGCCCAATGGGAAACTTGTGGCCCGTAATTAATTGATTATTAAATGAATATTTAACTATACAAAACGAGATATATAAAAAGTAGGAAAGTTGTAGCACTTTCATCCCACCTCAGCCTTTCCTTAGACAAACATCAGAAAAGAATATCTATTTTTGGAACGAACTGTGCTTCATGTTTGAAATTTGTATCAGCTTTTGGAGTAAGAAAACTCTTTCTTGTAGAATTCTTGGTGAATTTGAACGGAAATATCTCTCTCTCTCTCTCTCTCTCTCTCTCTCTCTCTCTCTCTCTCTCTCTCTCTCTCTCTCTCTCTCTCTCTCTCTCTTTCCATATATGGATGTACGTGGCAACATATATGTATCTCTTTTCACAGCAAAGAAATGTTTCCAAAATATCATCGAATTCTTGATAAGATTAAATTACAAACGGCTACTCACCGACAAACGTGTATATGCAAAACATTATTCCATGGTCATGTCGCGATAAAATATCAATGCACTTGAGACATAAGAAACTTCATACATCGTCATGAAGGGATTGGATATGAAATGGATATGAATCCTCTAACTAAGATTTAAATACCTAGATGATTATGTTGGACGTACGTGTGTCTGTGTCAGATATACTTGTCTTACATATCCTACATACATCTACCTAGTTTCGACAACACTGCTTCTTTCAACAGAAACTATTCAATCCAGCAACATTATACAAATAAAGATCATCGTGTGTTTTCCTTTTCACTCTTAGAAACAGCAAGTATTCCATGGTATAAATACTGTATATAATTGAAGACTAATGCGCAATATGGCTAGCATATCTTGGTATGAATTTAATTTCTATGATATCAGTATTTTATTAAACTGCATTAATGGCATTTTTAGTAGTAAATTTCTGTAACAGGTTCACCTTTGCATTTACTGTATGTATGTATGTATGTATGTATGTATGTATGTATGTATGTATGTATGTATGTATGTTCATGTCTAATAACAAAGCTATTCGCAGAATTAATCAACAGCGTATTGGAAAATGTTTTCGCACTTATCTTGAAACTTTCTAATTAGAAAAAAATAAAATCGGCCACTATTCTTTTACATTCATTAAACTGCTTCGTTTCTTTCATAGGTTACTCTGTATAATATAAATCTTCTTTTCCATTCTTGTGCGTTCTAGATTGACGAAGAGCCGAGCCGAACGATGCATTCGATATATGTACTGGTAGAGGGAAGGAACTGTTATCTGAATGTTACAAGGAACACAACTTGTGGTGACGTCATACACCAGTTAGTAAATTACAACGGAATGGAAGAAAATGATAAAGACTCCTACTTTATCTTCGCCTCAAATAAAATAACGGAACAACAGCTATCAAACAATGAAAACATTCTGAATATAGCCAAAGAGTTGATATCTGAAACCAATAGAGTCCATTTTATCATGCGCAAGAAAACACGTCTGATTCTGCCTAAAACGTTGAATACCCAACGCAGACGTCTTCGTGATAAAACATTCGACAAAGAAGTAAAAGTTGAAATGGTTGAATCCACTTCGTCAGATGCATGTAAACATGCACCCCCTGCCCCCAATGAAAACCATTGAACAAATACGTGGCGACAAGAGACTGCAGATGCATGTGCAAAAAAAGACGCTTAAGTGAAGTGTATCAAAACCTTAATGGCACAGCCAAGTTCTTTAAGCGATCAATTGAAGAGGAGACAGTTGACCAAATGCAGATACCAGTCTAGATGAATTTTGTAACGATGTAAATAAGGAAAATATGCAAGGATTCAATTCTTTCTGTGACGTGGTGGCGACAAAGGAAATGGAGAATCTCTCGTCTGTTTTGCCTACCTCACCATGCGTAGACTGGTCTGTTATGCATGGTAACATGAGACTGATGCAGTCTACGTTGGACAGACCACGCATGGACTACACAACTGAAAATCTCTTAGTACACGAGTCCATTCTCTCTGAGTTGAACGATACTTTAGAAGATGTAACAAATGATGTTCTGATGTTGAATGATAAGCTGTATCATTGCGGCGAAGGCATCATGAGATTTTGAACAATGATTTTTCCCACTAGTCGGAGATCTACTGTTGCTGATCCGAATCGCATAAGATGGAATGAGAAACCTTTACACAGTACCCCTCTTGCAAGTAAAACCATGGCCTACTTGGACATATCTCTAAAACCGACTAGAATGATGCGACAGTTTGGAGGCAGACGGCTGCCTCTAGATCGATTGACTAATCATCAGCCCAATGAAATGCCAAGATATAATTCCAGCTTGAAGAGAAGACATGATGGTAATCTAATCCATGGTCATGTGCCAAAGAAGATTTGTTTTCTCCAGTAAAATAAATGCAAGTATTTCTGGGAGCAAAGCTACGTGTCGGATTCGGATGATAGGTCAGACCAGAGACTTCTAGATAAAGAACTTGATGACACCGTCTCTAATACATTTGATGACGAAAGGAATGTCTCCACACATTCTTCTTCTTGTTTCAACGTCCTCTCCAGGAAGTTAGCAAATGATCACGACCATCGCATGTTAGCATTCGACAGGAGTCCACGTGACTTTCAACACGTGAATGATGTGCAAGAAGAAGAACCACAAGATAGTTTAATCAAAGCAAATTTAAAGACGAAACTGGTAAATTACAGTTTAGTGATACTGATATTAGTTCCGTGTCATGTGAAAGTGATGTAATGTCAAGTGAATGTAAATAGACACCACTGATCCGAGTTCGTTCGGAAGAGACGATTCAATTGATAAATAACTAATAGTTGATTTAATTTACATGGTAGTAAATTAATTTATATGGTAGTAATTTAATTTACATGGTAGTAATTTAATTTACATGGTAGTAACATACAGTGCTAGGATAAATCATTAGACTTTATTATAAATAAATATTTTTAGAATCCTTGCAATAATGGGATATGTATATTTATCTTGTATTGTTAATTACTAAATGTCATAAACTTAAGAAATAAGAATCTATCAGTCAATTCTAAACGATATATATTTTAGTGATGCAGTAAATTAGAAAAAAAATCTGGTTTGCTTTGGACATTTTAGGAAGTGAAAGAAACTTTACTTTAACTGTTTTCCAAATTATATTTTTCCTTATAATGTCTTCCTAAGATCATGTATAATCAGCAGCAAGCAATGTAAGTTGATCAACCTTGACCTTAACCTGGAAATTTTAATAAACTATTTGTCTTATTTTGATTGTTACGTTTAACGTACAAATATTTTATTTCATGCTTTGATCCTCTTCTTAGTAAACGTTAGCTCACGATTTAAAAAAAAAAAATATTTAATTTGAATAAATGCATTAGCTCCACTTCAAGAAAAACGGTTCTTTTCTTTGAAATCTCTGAACTATCAGAGATATTTTTTTTTAAATGACTGTTTGTCCAAATTACAGTATTATGGGATGGAGTATTGTAATGTGTTATATTCTATAAGCCTTCTGGTACTGTTACGTCTTTAGAGTCTAATAAACAGTAACTCAGAAAATATGAAAACAACAATCTTGTAAAATTAAACAAATAATTTTTGTCTCTGGAAAAAAGATTGTAAAAATGGAAACAAAGTACAGCTTTAAGAATCAAACCCAAAAAAAATCCCAGTAATAATCTAATACTTTAATTAAAAAAGTCCTAGCAACGAAATGTTCTAATAGATTCAAGTTTGATTACTGTTAGAAAATCCAAGATGGAAGACGATGGCGTATATTGTAGTAGGTTTTGTGCTTATGTGTTCGTTGTAGAAACACAATATTTTATAACACTATGGTGTTGGAAATCCATATAAAATGTCGATAAACAGCCTTTGTTCAAGATTGTGTATGAGGACATCATATATTTCCAGAGATATCAATTAACAATTTAAATTCCAAATGAATTGAAGAAAGATTAATATGGATTCAAATACTGGATATAAAAAAGAGAATGACTTAAAGTCAGATGTAAAAGCCCAAAACTAAAAACATTTTACTAAAACAAAGATTATATCGTATTCTAATACGCAGTTTCGAAAAGTACCCAAATTGCGAAATCGACAAAAGAAGGGGGGGGGGGGTCAGGTGATCACGTATTTCTATAATGACCCTGCCGTGAACCAATCATTTTACTTTCAGAATAAAATGTATTTACTTCTTAATTCACTAGTAACATCCTGACATTGATAACAACCAATCATTTTAAAGTTAAAATAAACCTGCTTACGTGGTTTCCACTAACCTTGAGTCAAGATCAGGATCTAGGTTAACATTACTTGCTTATAAAATAATAATTTACGTCAACCGATTTGGTGAAGAAACCCATCATATCTTGTGAATACAGTTCATTACAACAGCACGTAATGAAAAAAAATAAAAAGATTTTAAAATTAATATAATATTAAATATAGAGTAAATCAGATATACGTAACAATATAAACTCATAATCCAGTGCTGATCAATCATAGCATCAGAAATGTAACTTCCAGTTTCAATAAGTTCAGGGAATTTAATGCAAGATCTCTTCATGTGTGTGTGTGTGTGTGTGTGTCTCGCTCATTGCTGAAAGAGCTTAAAGTAGACCAGAAACAAAAAAAATTCTTTTATGTATGTAATTCTCTACAAATTTTAATTAGACTGCAATGTTTATAAATTCAGTATCATACGCAGGTAGTGATTATATTGCGCGGAAGATACCACGATCCCGTAAATTGCCGATTTTTGTTTTTTGATAAGACAACAGATCACGTGGTACCGTGACGCAATACTAGCCATTCCTCGAATACAAACAAAACATTGCTAGTGAGACAGACAGGAGGAGACCAGATTTGGGTTGCACATTCAAAAGTTGAACCTGCTTCCGACATATGCTCATAACTATATATGTTGAAGTATGTTTTAACAATATGTTTAAGACATGACAGCAGAAAAGTACAGCAGTAAGAAGGTGCACATATTTCATATTTTCGAATTTAGAAGAAAAAACAATGTAATTTGAAAATAAATACTGATGCATATAGATTAATTTTTTGCCACATTGCAATAAATACATTCAAGATAGATAAGGTTCAATCGTATTATATGTAAATAACATATTTGTTATCTACCCACAATACTCTCTCTCTCTCTCTCTCTCTCTCTCTCTCTCTCTCTCTCTCTCTCTCTCTCTCTCTCTCTCTCTCTCACACACACACACACACACACAAGGACTGATATCTTGTAAAATATACATCCATGAGAGATAAGACTGAATTATGGGTAAAGAGACTTGATCGGGGACCAACTTGTGTGTGAAACAATATCTATTACCGGACAGGTGTAAAGGGCATTGAGAACGGTTTTCATCGGACGTAATTTAATCATTAGTTTTTCACACACAAAACAAAAGCACCCAACAAATAAATATGCAAAGCGGAAATCATAAATAATTAATTATGAAGCTTTCTTTTTATGATTCAATTACAATGTATTTTACATGCACGATACAGTTAGCATATTGACAAATCTAATAGTATATACATGTCGCGTTAAAATAGAGTATGTGCTGTACTGGTCAGTGCTGATAGAAATGCTTTTAAGCACAGGCCCCGGGCTGATGACTTAAATAAACTCACTAGCCCTGACTGAAATTCAACAAACCCGAACAGTTCATATCTGCTAACTCTCAAGCTGGGAGAAGAAAGAAGAAAAGAAAAAAATCCCAAATTTGGGGGTATTTCTTCACCTACCTTCCTGTCTCGTAATATCTCCTGATTTTTCGCAGAGAACTCCCGATTATTTCAATATGTCTGTCAATTTTCAGTTTTTAGAAGTAAAACCATACATAAATAGATATCAAGTGTGCAATCCACTGACGCCATATGCTATTTCATCACTTGTGAATATTGTAGTGACGAAATAATTAATATCACACAACAGTTTTTATCTTCAGTAAACATATAAAAATCAAACAGTATTCACGTAAATTTCAGATTTTGTAACCACTACAAAGGTACTATAGTAAAATAAATTGTCAATAATTATTTTAAAACCCATGAATGATCACAATGAATGCTGCGCAATTTTCTCAACAAACAAAATCTCCATTTCCGCCAAAGAAACTCGGCCAGTTAACACCTAACAGTCCTCTACGATTTATGTAAAGTTTTACTACCATGATTAAATTAAAAGAAGGAATAAAACAAATTATACGACGCAGTATATGTGCCCTCAAAGAATGAATTCAGAATAAATATTTTTTTTTCAGTAAATAGTGTTACATGTCTTAAGACTTAAACGAAAAGAAATAAGGCTGGATATAAAATGTAGGAAAACAGTTGCAACATACATGTACGGTAACGTTTGACTGCAGATTTGAACTGTCAAAATGCAGTCTTTGGCATCAAAGTTACAACAAAATTGGGCATAGTTTATTTGCCAATCAATTTCTGGTGTTTACATACACAAACAATTTCAAAATCATGATATGAAAGCTAGACATAAATTATATGAATATCGTACATTGTTTGCTTAGATGATGCCGATATAGAAGTTTAAAATAAGATTTTTGACCTGATTACAAATGTTAAGGGCTATGATTTTTTTTTTCCGAAACAGATCGGAAATCATTAGAGTAAAGCAAAATGTGTGTAATTAATATTCTGATATTTTCGGTAACCAAATGTGATGTAATGATCTGCACATACAAGAAATTGAAAAGAAGCAAAAACAATTGTAGTCCATTGGCATCTCAAATTTCAGCAACGTAAAAATCCGTTTTCATCTCTTATTTCTGGCGTATGCAATGTATGTATATCAACTGTACTCTACTAACTGCATGTGCCAGCTGAGTATATTTTCCATTTTAATTTTGCCCCTTATTTGAATAATTCACAAGGTTTGCATTTGTTTTCAAATTCAACATGCATTACTTTTAAAGTCTAAAATCAGTCTGGAATCACACACGCTCACACACACACACACACACACTCACACACACAGGTTAATCAATTAGGATTATTTCTTTAACAGCCAAAACATTTTATCATTCCCGTCGATGTTAGAATAATTTTAGACCACCTTTATTAATAACTTTTCAGGAAAACAGCATTGTAGGACAACTATTTCAAATGGCCCACGACTTTCTAAAAGTTACCCTGGTTCGTCTCATTTTACCGCTATTGACCTTGCGTTAGCAATGCATTCTATCTAGCTCAAACCGGAAACCGCGTGAGTCCTAGATAAAATTCAATTCGTTCCCGAAACATAACAGATTCTATCCATAGCAGTCATTAATTTATGGCTAGTCTAACACATACCTCAAACTAAATATTTAACTGTCACACTGGGGGCCCCGAGTATCAGATTCGGACAATGTGGGTATGTAGTTGTAGTTGTTGTAGGGATTAACGCCATTTTCCAGCACACAATAGGCTATACAGGTTGTTGTTCTTGTAGTGTTTAATGCCATTTTCAGCACATGATAGGCTATACATGGCGGCCAGTATTGATGGTGGAGGAAGAACTCGGGAAAACCCCCGGAAAGAACCAATGACCCACGAGAAGGTACTGGCAAGCTTTCTCACATACCCACATTGGCCGAATCTGAGAATCGAACCCACGCAGACAGAGGTGAGATGGATGTAATCCGTAACGGAGAGCAGTTGAGACCACTCGGCCACTCGAAGCCGCTTGTTGTGACAGTAATGCAGTGAATATAGTAATGCAGTGAATATATACCATCGAGTAAATGCGACTATAAGATAAGTTTAATTCGCTTCAAATAAAGTAATCAGTTCGGAGGTGGTGGCGTTTGTTTGTTTTAATGTCGCTGAATACATTTTTTTTATTATCTCGTTTTTCAACCCGCTATAATGTACGACCGGTATTATTGCGTGACGAAAAGCTCACAGATGATGTTACCGTATATACTCGCATATCAGTCGTCAGGCTGTAAAACAGCATATACATTAATCTATTGGCGCACTATGCTACCACAGATCTAGGTCAATGCAGTTATTAGCTGAGTCCGATTTATTCGTGCGTATATAGGGCAAATTCCTTGACGCATTACATTACTCTTATCAACAATTTCATGTGCTTGGAATATCGAACATTGGTTCGCTTCTTTGATAATTGACTGATATAATATCACATTTCGTGCAAAATTGGACAAATATAATTTCGAAACTCAGACTTCACTACTTGTCATCGATAAAATGTCCAGTGAAATCTGTACTTGTCAAAAATAAAATGTATGTCGAAAGCCGTACTTATAAAATGTACAGTGAAATCAGTACTTGTCAATAATAAAATGTATATCGAAATCCGTACTTATCAAATGTACAGTGAAAGCTGTAGTTATCAATGACAAAATGTGCAGTGCAGTGAAATCTTTACTGGTCGATGACAAAACATACAGTGAATTCTGTACTTGTGGACACAACTATATAAAGACACATGCTCCTTTTTGTTAATTATTATATAAATGTACCTCCTATGTGACGACTAAGTGTCTTAATATATGTAACAGAAAGAAAGTGAAACCAACAATTTAAGTAAAATCAAGAAAGTTTATCTCTGTTACAAAGTGAAAATTTAAGTGATACATACTATTGTAAATTAATTTCCAACTAATCGTAAATGTCTTATCACAAACCCAAACGTATGGCATGTTCCATACAAATTCCAATATTCTTCAATGTGTTGATGTATTGCAATGATGCAATTCAGAATGATTTCGAATCAGTTCACAATAATTCCAAAGTAAGGAGTTAATCCAAAATCAACATACTTAGTAATTTAAATGAACAATTTAAGTAGATAATTTATTTCGAATCCATGTACAACTCAAAAGATTGCAATAGACTGATCTTAAAACCGGAATGAATTACTTGTTTCCCAAGTCCATATTTATATAAAAATATTCCAATCAAATTATCCACAAGACTGCTTCTGGAATATCCTAGACTAATACAATACACGTGTTTTTTCAACTTACAATCATGGACAAAAGTTAGACATCTAAACATAATTGTTTACAAATGACCATTATCTGAAAGTACAATCTGTAATCAAGGACAGACGTTGAAAACATACTATAGATATACAAAACACTTATAAAGTACACCCGTCCATAAACATTGTTTTTTATTTGATGTGTCCTTTACAGACCAAAATAGAGCAATGAAAGAAACACACACCCCCAGAGCAAATCGTCTAAAACACCAATAATGGAATCACACACACGTAGAGCAAGTCACTAAAACAGAGCAATAATGCTATCACACACACGTAGAGCAAGTCACCAAAGCAGAAATGAGGCAAACACCAACGCAGTGAGCAAGTTACCAAACAAGCAAAGATAAAAACACCCACACGCATAGCAAGTCATCAAAACAGGCAATAGAATACACACAAGCACGCGCACGCACGCAGATCAAGTTATCAAATATTGCTGATGCAAACCAGGATAGTATTATGATCTGTACAATAGTATCGCTTACTGTTTTTAACAATAATTTAGCGAGAATTTATATGCCATTGGAGAAAGCTCTGTCAAAAAGAATATGATATAGACTGGTTTTTAAAGGTTTATAACATGATATATCTGGTTTGTGCAATTTTAGCACATGTTATAGTCTGGTTTATAAAAATTTTAGCACATGCTATAGTCTGGATTATAAAAGTTATAGTACTGGCCCTACTTGGATACGTTCAGCGTTAAATTACACCATTTCACCATACTAACAGAAAAACATTTAGTTAAATCGAATAAACATTTTTCAAGACGAGGTTTAGAATGCACAATTTTGTAAGTTAATTCACTCGATATTATTGGAAAATTTTAATTGTAGTCGTAGACTTTTATTATAAGAAAAAATAGAAAATATGACAAAAGTAGTATCATATATATATATATATATATATATATATATATATATATATATATATATATATATATATATATATATATATATATATATATATATATATATATAATTTCGAATTTAATTTTATTTGCATTTTTCAATTTCAGAGATATACATATGGTGAATAAAACGTATAACCACGCGGTTGCGACTCTTTCGTGGGGAATGTTTGGATTTAAACCTCCTCAACTTAAAGTTCAATTTATTGACGCAACAATATCGGTACATTATCTCATTACAAACTCTCAGTATTTTTCTTCGTACTGTGAAGAAACATACATTTGCATTGTAGAAGTCAGCTTAAAAACATCTTTTCAACTATTCCATCCATTCACAGTCTTTTATAAAGGATTAGACAATTAACTCCACTATTCTTGTTTTTCTCTCAGAAAACTGCATACAATTCACCAAACTTAAGGAAACTATGTACCGGTTATATGTTATGTAATTATTGTCTTGTTAAAAGTTTGCATCTTTTATCTTTTTGTTTTATGCATTATCTATGCCTTTCAGATCAAAATAAGGATACAGCGTGCTTGGAAGGCGCTGTATTTATTACAGTTACCACAGTGCTCGCTCTTCTCATTATAATACTTTTTGCTTTAGCCGTCTTTTCGTGTGTGTTGTTGGTCATCCGGAAGAAGACACCCAAAGTGTAGTTAACTAGAAACATGTCAAATATCGGCACGATGTCGAATAAATTATTCAAAGACTGGGAGTTTTATTTATCGACAGAAAATTTATGAAGTTTTCTTAAGAAAATCAAATAAGTCAATAAACATCCCAGAAGTGGTTTTATTCAGCAATCATGATTTTTCTATGACAAGAAATAAAATAACAATCATAGTTCACTTTATATACACACACTTTGATTGATTCAAAGTATTTTCAAATATTACTTAAATAAAAATGTTTATTGTAATGCATCTGTAGATTTTACTCGTGCGTGTGCGTGCGTGCGTGTGCGTGTGCATATGTGTGTTGGGGTGGTGAAGCTTTCGGAGTAAAAATGTATGTATATCACCCTCAGGTATATAATTTCAACTTCATACATCTATTTGATAGAAATATATAAATTATGTCTTCATCCAATGCAATACATTTTTAAATACTGTTTGGCGTGAATCTCTTTGCACACACAGTCAAGTACTTCTTTCATTTTTTTGAAAAACAAATTGTATGATATATACAAAATGCCCGTGATTTGGTATCATAGTTCCGATTGGCAATAATGAAAAGAAGAAATACTAAGATTTTAAATCAGTATTCTAACATCATCTAGATTTAGGTTTTAAACAAATGCAGTCATGATAGTTTATTGTTGTGACTTTTTAACACTATTCATTCGTGGGTCTGGAATTGTTTTAATCGTAGCTTAGGAGTTGCTTCCGGTATTCGTTTATGACTCAGGCATGGAATGCTTTCTGAAGATCTTTTTAACATTTCCTTTATTTTGCTCCCAGCGAATGAACACATTACGAACCATGAATATAATAGTTTCAGAAGAAGTGTTCGTGTAAAAAAGTGAAGCAACCAAATTACTTGACGCATTTAACGGGTCTTGTGCAAAATGCCTCGATTAAACATTATCAGGCAAAATTTTGCCTTTTGTTAATTACAGTCAAACAGCCGTCTGGCTGGCTTCGTCTTGCTATTCGAAATTATCTGGCAGTTTTTGCCGCAAGATAAAATGAAAGTAATAAAAGTGATACATGGATCCAATGGATATCTACCAGATAAAACAATTCATTCTGAATAACCGTAACGTTATCCATGAAGAAACGAACAAAAAGAACGCCGTTATAAACTAGGCAATTTTACACTCCTACTATTTAGTTAATGTTCTAGACAAAGATAATAAACTGCAATGAGGTAGCCCTCGCTTTCAGGAAGGCATATGTACTATTTATGCCTATTTGTAAATAAATCGCACCATAAATCAAATAGTAGTCGTTTGGTAGCAACATGCATACAAGTTGTCCTTTCCATAATGTTTAACAATGGCAATAGAAAATATCTTTCCACTTTAATGCATGCTTCATAAACGGGTCACCCGAGCCTTGAAGGCTTTGACAATGTAGAGATCCTGTGCATCATTGTAAAGGTGTTTTGATTTCTTACGCCTGTACTTATCACTAGTCATTTTTAAAACGGTTTACTTTACAAGTAGGCATATTTTAAGAATATTAACTTTAATCTCTAATTTTGTGTTTCCGTAATACTTTCTAATTGAGCAGTTTATAACGAGTATATGTAGCTTGTGCTTTCACTTGGAACATCGTTCATAGTACAGCTGGATTTGCAGATAAAGTAGATGTAAATGATCGCACATGTTATGCCCACTATGGTTTATAAATATACGTAATGTCGGGGTAGGGGGGGGGGCTCTGCAATTTACGAGAAGTTAGACATATCTAGCTAATTTTGCATCGAAGTTCCTTATCATTTGCTATACCGTTTGACCTGCATGAAATCGCGGACAAAACAATTCTCATTACCTTGATAGTTTTCTAAATCTAGTTTAATTTTTGTACGCAAGGTAATAACTTCAAGAAATGTTCAGGAATAACGTTTAATCTTAATATGTTATTAGTTGACAATATCAATTCTACTATTTGGGGCTCTGTGAATTATCACATTCAGGAATATTATTATTTTTTAAAAACATAATGAAATCATTATTGTGTGTGCGATTTTTGATATTTTTTATGGAGCTTTATCATCTTACCGCTACAGTGAAATTGTACGTTTTTGCCTCGTTATCTGTGTTCTTTATGTATATTGGTATTGGTACTGCAGCCAAAGAAGTTGCCATACATAACTATTTATCGTGTCACTGGACTCCGACATTTTGCGGCCGAGATGGTGAGGTCGCCCCAGCGCAACAGGTTCTTCACCATAACCTCCTTCACGCGCAGGTTTTTCTTGGGAAATGCTCTTCACTCAAACCCTTTGTTACATTCGGGTTTCAAGGGCACACAAACACCAAGTAAGGGTATTAAAACTTTATATAAAATCAAGCTAAAATCTTTCACAAAAACTAGATACAAACAATTCCAGTGTTCCTTACAGTACCAAGCCCATAACTTAACTGCCTGTTCTAGCACTCTGCTGTTGTTTTAGAAAGGGTTACATACAATGGATTATAATTAATTAAACATGTGTGCCTTATCAGAAGTCAAGAAGAAGTCCAAGCTCAGTTAGCCCCGGGGAGATAAACAAAGGCTGGAGGTGTTGGCAGTCTCTGGTATCAGCTATCCAGAATGCTGGGATTAAAGTTCTGGCCAAATGTCCTGCTAACAGGCTGAAATCTGATACAGCACCTAGTGTGACATCATACTTATAATGCCCTGGGTCCTCTTTCTTTCTACTCTGTGCATCTTCCACGTCCAACGGCAATGAGAGAGGGACGAAGCGACAGATAGAGGTTACTACTGGCAGTCGCAGTTCCAAACCTACACGGAGGCGGTATATAGACAAGTGAGTGTTTTTCTTTGAACCAGGAGATCAAAGAAGTCCGGCAGCATCCCAGATGACTGAGCTGCTCTGTTTAGGTCAGCACTATTCACCTTACTTAGGGAAGGGACTAGAGAAGGTGTCCTAAATATTAACTCTCGTATAAATTAACTGGTCGGCGCTTAAAACTTAATGAGGTCGACACCATAAGCATAAATCAAATTATCTCATTCTCAGTACATGGATTTTTCACGTGACTCATTCTCTACAACGGGAATGTCTCTGTGCCATTCGACGTTTCTAACGGCGTAAAGCAGGTTTGCGTTCTCTCCATATTACTGTTCAACCTATTATTCACATGTGTCCTGAACCTTGCTACACGTGATCTCCAGAAAGGAGTGTACATACAGTACAGGCTGGATGGCTCTCTCTTTGACCTTCGCTGATTGAATGCCCGGTCCAAAGCAATACACAAACTTTTTCTTAGAAACATTTTTCGCAGGTGACTGTACTCTCGTGGCACTTACGGAAGCATATCTCCAGATCATCGCTACTCTATTCGCGGAAGCCTCTTGACTCTTCAGACTCACTATCAGTCTGAAGAAGACAGGAACTTCACCACCGTGTCCCAGGCACTATAGACCGCACCCCGATTGTGTTCATCGATGACACATGGCTTAAAGTTGTCGATCACTTCAAGTACCTTGGAAGCATCATATCTTCCCATGGATCGCTAGACAAAGAGATAACGGCACTCATCAGCAGCGTCAGTCAATCTCTAGGACGTCTCTGCTCTCGCGAATTGCGTCACAGGAAAATCAGTCTGTTCACCAAGACAATTATGTATAAAGCAGTTGTGCTAACAAGCCCCCTATATGGATGTGAGACCTAACAGCACACAAAAAGTACATCATTCAGCTTCAGAACTTCCACATGAGATCTCTTACCTGGATTATTGGCGTCCGATGGCAAGACGGAATGACGTACCTAGAAGTACTAAATAGAGCAGATGTAACCAGTACTGAAGCAATGATTATGAGACCCCAACTCCGGTGGACACGTCATGTCATCCGTATGGAGGAGTCTCGAATACCACGTCAGATTGTGTATGGAGCTCTATCTAGTAGACACAGAAAGAGTGGTCGCCCGAAACAAAGATTCAAATACCCTATCAAGGACAGCCCGATATGCTGCTTGATATCTGTGACAAACCTCGAGTCCTGCGCTACAAATAGAACTGGCTGGCGTGCCATGTACTTCAGTTTGAACCGGTAATGCTTACCTTTGTTAGTTATATATATATATATATATATATATATATATATATATATATATATATATATATATATATATATATATATATATATATATATATATATAGATAGATAGATAGATAGATAGATAGATAGATAGATAGATAGACCGGTTTAAATTGAAGTACACGGTGGCATAACGTTCAGCACTAGACCAACTCATATTGACAGACACTGACCTATTCTGTATTGTACATCTAGCCACTGTCTTTCAGTCGTCTCAGTTGTTTATGCATATCTCTGTGCCCTCAGGTCATTACAACTGAAATGGAATTAATTTGGAAGTGGAGAGGGGTTAAAATCAATATATATATATATATATATATATATATATATATATATATATATATATATATATATATATATATATATATATATATATATATATATATTAGTATATATGGTGGCGAGAGATCCCGGCACGAACCACTGACCACATGAAAGTACTGACAAGTTTCTTACGTACATATATGTTGGTCGAAATCAGACTCAAACCCACTCAGACTAAACAACTAACTTAGACTATCCGAGGCAAAGAAATTGAAATGCTATTCATGTTTGCTTTGTAATTTGTATACGTAGGGTTAAGATATTGTATTCTGCCTTTGCCAGATTAAAGGATATTTGACTATGGCTGCCAGATTATACCTGATCGACCCGGATACTCCATATTAGCAGATTTGTTCAAAATAATTAGTAGAAATGACTGCTATATTTCTTAAACCACATTAATTTTAAATACGGTTATCATATAAAATCTGATCTATCCAAGCTTTTCACAACTTTGTCGTCTATAGGCGCTTCTAAGTCGAGTCCAAATCAATATACTTTGATTCATATCTGCCGTCTTGTACTGTGCCAGAGGAGCAGGGATTATGTTGTTTCCAGTTGAGCAAAACTTATAAGCGAGTATAGACGGTATCTTAAGAACAATGCTTGCTTAATTTTCTTTGGTTCTTTGGATGTCAAATGGTATCAAAACACGCAATTCTTGGAAATAATGATTTGCCTGTATGCATATATTTGATTGATGACCATATATAGTTCTAAGTGTCAATGCAATCCACTAAGAACTGGAACCAGAAGAGTAGTTGCCTTCACAAAAAGCGCACATTGCGTACAGCTGTAAAGCAAAATGATTAAGTATATTGTACAAAAATCAAGGGGAAAACAATAATTTGTCAGTATGTACGTCTTTATATAATGGCCATAATATGTTTCAAGTTTCATTTCTGTCCTTTAAGATCTGCCAAAGACAAATTGTGTGAATGATTGAACTATCAAAATATTTTCATACAATATATTAAGCTACAAGACACAAAGAACAATATAGGGATGTGGATATAAAGACCTGCATGTTCTTTTGCTTCCTGTGTGTAACAATATATTGTTAACATATTTTTACCGCTCTACGTTTTTCATTATAAACACAAGTAAGTTTAACATGAGTTTCTTTATGCCAGGATTAGGAGGTAGTGTCAGTTTCATATCAATTACCTTTAGTCAACCTTAGGTGATAATATCAGTTAAACATCAGTTCCCTTTCTCAAACTTTGGTGGTAATGTCAGTTTAACACCAGTTCACTTACGTCAGACTTGGGTAATAATGTCAGTTGAATATCAGTTCCTTTTAAACACCATTGGGTGGTAATGTCAGTTTAACATAAGTTAACTTTTATCAACGATTGGTGGTAATGTCAGTTTAACACCACTTCCCATAAGTCACCTTTGAGTGGTAATGTCAGTTTAACATTAATTATGTTACGTTAGGCTTGGATGTTAATGTCCGTTGAGCATCAGTTCCCTTTAGTCATACTTGGGTGGTAATGTCAGTTTAACAATAGTTCCCTTTAGTCAACCTTAGAAGGTAAAGTCAGTTTAGCATTAAATCCCTTTTTAGCCTTTGGTGGTAAGGTCAGTATAACACCAATTCCATTTACTCAACCTTGGATGGTAAAATGTTGTGTTCTTAACGCAGCGTGTGCTCTGCTTAACCAGACGTAAACTGATTAGATTATTAAGTCACCTTTACTGCAGAAAGACAGAAACAATACTTAAAATACGAAGTACTTATTAAATTAATCGATATATATATATATATATATATATATATATATATATATATATATATATATATATACACACACACACACACACACACACTGAGATAAGACCATCAGTTCCAGCGATAGTGAGAGATCGATTGATTTATTTCATACAAAAAGTGCAATCAATAAAATGTATACATGAACAAGCGAAACTTTTGCAGTAATGTGAAAAACAAATCCACATCAAATACAAAATACATTGTTAATAAAGTTGTAAGCTGCACATTGAGCATGTAAATAAAGGCACAATGCATTATATCCACTTGAAAAAACGAATTCATATTTTCCCATACAAATGAAGTAACCTTTTTTATTTTCTTAATCTATCTATCGCTTAATTAAATAAAGAAAAAAACACTTCAAAAAAACAAAGTAAATGAAGTTTTGACGCATTTTAAACTAAATACCAAAACAGATTTATCAGTAAAAACAATAATATTATTGCGCACATAACTCTGCCCAGATAAATTTGAACTTTATCGCGAAAAAACTCAAAATTGAAATTTAGATTTTATATTGTGAATGAATGCGCATTGCAACAACTTTTCCATATAGTCTCCAATGAATAGCTTTGGGTACTTTTGTCGATTCCACTAAATTTTGGGATTATGGACTGGAATTATCTGTGTTATTTATACATGAACAGCGATGGAGCAGCGATTTGACTTATCTACACGTGTGTTTCGATTCTGTTATTGAATGTTATGAATCATAATGTGGGGAAAATATGAACTCTTCCAATCCTAATTATCAAACAAACAAAATCGAATGTTCATTTCATGTTGAATACAGCAAAAATAATGCTATTGCACTTGGAATCTAATCGAAATTACAATACAATTTCAAAACGTCAAATCACGCTTTGGAACACACAATATAACTCATGTAATTGATTTGCAGAATGTAGAACGTACATTTGAGGAAATTCAGGAATTAAAAATGGAAGTACATTTGTTACTTGCATGCTATTTGTTGAGACCCCAGCAACTGTCTGGCGTCTCACACTAGCCTAAATCCCGAACATTGTATGTTAAAAGTTAACGCAAAAATGTCAAAGCAGCTGGCATGTGGCAGTCGCAAACACAACTTCTTTAGTTCATTTAGAAACAGATTTAATCAACACAAACGTAAAGCGTCTATTACATTAGTGTGCACGATTTGTTTAAGGTCCTAATACACAAACGTAAAGCGTCTACTACATCAGTGTGCATGATTTGTTTACAACGTAGGTCCTAATAAACTATATTAATATTGAGCACACGTGTAGTTCAATATGGAAGTGTTCAATATCGTAAAATATTACACGATTTTGACAATGTAAAGATAACGGAGAAAACAATGAGCATATAATAAGAATACTTACTTCATCATTCTGCAGTCTACACCAAGAGAAAGTAAAGGTAGCTATAAGATACAATTACACAGTATGACGTAAGTTATCTCACTATACATATTTTAGTTGGATCTCTGAAAATAAATTTAATACAAATACATACAAAGTCACATGCTTTAATTTATTTCAAGAATGAAAAACAATAAACTATACGATACACTTATATAAGTTTTGTCCCTTTCAAAGTAATATGTATTCTATTGGATACCTTATTATATCCAACATAATTTTTTGCGGACTTTACAAATCCACTTTTTCTAATAGATCTTGCTCTTGCTATCAAACTTTGGAGATGGGATGCTTTATACGATATAAAATTCTAAAATACGTCATTAGAATGACGATCTATTTCAGATAACGTCACAGTGTTTGTCGAATAACTTGTAATAGGGTACAGATGAGTATGACAACTTGATCTGTAGGATGAGCTATCTTTCGTTCTTGGTCTGGTCAATCGGTCCCCATCTACGTAGAGAGGAAATGAATATATGTATGTTAAATTCACAATACTATACGATCCTTTTATTTTTTCATTTCGCATTCTAGGAAATAAATTAATGGATTACATTTACCAAACTTGTTGGCTTTGCTGTTTCTGTATTTAGTTTAAGATTATACAGTAGCTGATACATATACATACATACATACATACATACATACATACATACATACATACATACATACATACATACATACATACATACATACATACATACATACAGACAGACAGACAGACAGACAGACAGAGACAGAGACAGACAGACAAGACACGACAGACAGATAAATACATGCCCTGACTGACTATGCATGCCCGCACATATGCACATTCGGATGGACTATACATGAATGTGCATATGCACCCACGGATGGACCATACACTCACTCACGTATGCACCCACGGATGGACCATACACTCACTCACGTATGCACCCACGGATGGACCATACACTCACTCACGTATGCACCCACGGATGGACCATACACTCACTCACGTATGCACCCACGGATGGACCATACACTCACTCACGTATGGATTATGCAATCACACACATATGCACACAAGGATAGACTATAAATGAACTCTCATATGCAACCACGATGGACATAAAAGTGTTAGATAAATATATAATCATTGAGTACGAGATTATAGATCTTGATGTACATCATTGCGATTTCGGAACCATCCACGGCTAGGAAACAAAGGTGACATGTTGGTTTGCATACAAAAGAATTGCACCGATTCCTGTGCATCCAACCGGTAAACTGTCCGGACAAAAGTGATTCACGAACATACCGTTCTATGGAATAATGTTTTTAACCTTTCTAGATTGAAATGATAATTACATTATAGCTAAAATACTTAAAACTAACAAATATAATGCTACTAGTTTTTTAAAAATATGATCGTCGGATATAATGAATGTCGGAAAGAGTATACGTCCCAATTATCACACGTTGTTGCCACTACTAAAAGCTATCGCTGTTTCACTGAAATGTATTTGTTCCCGGTTTTTATCTCTACTATTAGACATTATAATTCTGGTTCATTGGATGACCAAATTATGTAACTTTCACTGTATGTCTCTCTTTGGATCTCCGCCTTTTAGTTATGAAAATCGTTTACTTTTAAATTTCATATCGACTGAAGACTACCTAGACAGAAGGGAAGTAACTCTTATTGCTCAAACGTCTTAAATTGAACATATGTGCATTCTAGAGGCAAAATTAAGTGAACAAGATTAATCGTTCATTAAATTTACAGTATAAGGTTTTTCCAAGGATATAGATTTGAATACCTCTCACGGCTTATTAAACTGGATACATTTGAAACATTTTAGTACCCAAACCGCGATTCCTGCAATTAATTAAACCGAACAAAATTAATAAGCAGCGCTGAAAAATCTTGAGACAGAAAATATTGATGTGCAAGTTGATTATTTGAACGTGATCACAATCTTTCGCGTATTGTCAACAACGCATGAACAAAATTAGCCGATGATGAAAAATATGGTTGACGAGATAAAATCTAAATAATACAGTTTTCTGGATAAAAGAGCCACCATTCAAAAAACTTCATAGTGATGGATTTAAGGTTAAACAGTGTTTAACAAAATGTTAAAATTTGCAACAAATTATGTGTAAGAATAAAAAGTGGTAGTAATTATTTAATTTTTTATTGATGACTATCCTTTGAACAAATTTGCAGGACCGTTTGCAATTTACTAGGGTTGTTTTGCAGGTGCTTTCACTGTTAACATATTATGTTAGGTGAGTTGCTGATTTTCATGTAAAATCAGTGATTAATTTTATTTAGAAGAATATGAAAACAACTGGGATAGCTAATGTTAAAAAATATCATCGAATATGCGAATTACACCAGTACTATGAAGAAAATCTTATAAAAGAGGAAAAGAATAGTTTAAATAATGAGAAATCATCGTATTATGGTAAATACAAATCTTTATTGAGTGAAAATGTTGGTTTGCCAAAGCAGTAAAAATAATATAAACAAAAAAAATATCTTTTACGTATTTCTGTATCGTGCTTCATCGTGTGTTTTGTCCTGTGTGTTGCATTATGATAACTATCCGTTACTTCTTTATCAATTTGCCATTAGTTTGCAAAGACCACACAAGGTCTAAGTGAATCGCATTCATCGTCCTGTGAACCATGTCACTAATCTCCTCCTCCATTATGATGAATCCTTTTTAGTTTGAACCGCATCGATCATCACTCTGAAATCATGAATTGTTTTTCATCTCTTTTTTCCTCATTGCATGAACAGATCGAAGATTTTTTTTCCTTTTCGCGATCAATTGTAAACGTCTCTTGATCAGGATTTCCATGGTCTTTCAACAACGGATATGAAATAGTATATATCTCATCAGTTAATACTTGTCCATAAAATGATTCACACATTTCTAATAAGCTAGCCATTATTTTAATATTCACACAATATTATAAACTTGGTCGCGATGGTATAAATTTGAAAGCATTTCAATTTGCTCTGTACCCTACACTGGCTATCTATTTGATCCGGAATCAAACCCATACTTTGTTCTCTGTGTTACATTTCACTGGCGAACTCCAGTCCAACATATCTATTTGGCTTCACCCATGTGTGCACACCAGCACGATACGCTCCTTTTCTGACAATCGTCTACTACTCATTATTCACACTATGAAAATGAAGTTATATGGACAACGTCCCTTTGCATACCAAGGCCAGAAACGTGGCATGAAATTGCCCATTGAAATTAGACAGAAAGACACAGAGATCCGGTTCAAGAGTGCTCTTAAAATTCATCTTTTTCGACTGCAAGAACAAACATAAAGACCTAATAATGTTTCATACGTTAAATATTGTCAGCGATTTGTATGTTTTCTAATGTCATGGTGTTTTCTTTTTCTTTTTTGTAGTCTAATAATTATAGATGTTGGAAAGCGCTTCGAGCTTATAAAGATTAGGCGCTATACAAAGTCCTCTTTATTATTATTATTATTATTATTATTATTAGTAGTAGTAGTAGTAGTAGTAGTAGTAGTAGTAGTAGTAGTAGTAGTAGTAGTAGTAGTAGTAGTAGAGGACCTTATTCGGATAAACCTTGTAGATTATCAATGGTTAGGCCTAGCGACCGATTGACCTCTTGCTCAATCCTCTTCCGGAAAGTTCGATTATGAACGAGATAATTTGCTGACATTGTCAAAAGTAGGAATTTTTCTGTCGCAAGGCGTAAAGATCTATATTGAGACTGACGTCTTGGCCTTGAGCTGCGACTGTCAATTAAATGACTCTTAACAGAACATTTAAATGATCCACCGACAAATATCGTTATCAAGATACGGGTCATTTTGGAGATATCTAAGCGAGCCACCACGAATACGTTTCATGTTTTCACTACCAACCCGAACTGATATCAAAACAAAAACATATGGCCAAACAAATGTTGGGCGTGTCCAGCCATTTTTATTCTTGTCTACTCTTACTTCAGAAGTGATACGTATTCCCAACCCAAGAAGGATGTTAATGACCTTTCTCGTGAAAGACTATTGGCGTTAGGACATGATGAACTACAAGAAACTTGTACTTGGGTCAAGAACCTTGTTATCGTGTCTCGCCTAAGGACACCACGTGCATAAATATTTTACCTGATGGCATTTTTTTCATCGCAATTTAGATTGGTCAAGTGTATGTGATACAGTCCCACCTGTTCAGGTTTTTCTAAATATATAATTCATACAAATTCAACTCTTTATAACTTTAACGTATCTCTTCCAATCCGCAAAACTGAAACGTCACCTACCAATGATCATGATTCGTTTAAAAGCAATTTGTAAAATCCTGACTCTAAAGAAACAGCTCGTATAATTGGTTGATTAATCATGCTTATCAAATAAGATAGTTTTGAATAAAACTGAAAACATATTCCTTAAACAAATTGTTTTGCCACTTGAGTCTATGCCATATTTTATTCAAGCGTTGAAGTCATTCAAAGTGCGTATGATAAAAATTGTATTCGGAAGCATGTTCTTATCCCATTCGTGCTTGGTATGAGCGCATACATAGAACTTCAGAGTAAAAATATAGGTGAAGGTAAATTGTGCATATTTCAGTTCAATATTATTTCTTTGTTCAAAGATAACTTTTTACTGCTCAAAGAGAGCTAGTGTATTATTTATGTTTAGAATTTCATAAGAATGAAATAAGAACACAATAACGTACTTAGTTATGGTAGTATGTACGTCATTACTTGTTCGTAACATGAAGAAGAACATGAAAATAATGTTTAATGTTTCAATCCTTATCACGCAATGATCACAAGGGTAATTATTGACACTTAGATCAAAATTTGCAAACTACTTTATTTATTCGATATCATTCTTTACCTCGTTCCTGTTTATCAAACATTGGAATAAAGTTCAAATATGTTTATTTCAGTGTAGCTATCATCTCAACACGACCACATACTCTCTCTCTCTCTCTCTCTCTCTCTCTCTCTCTTTCTCTCTTTCTCTCTCTCTCTCTCTCTCTCTCTCTCTCTCTCTCTCTCACACACACACACACACACACACACAGAGGCATAGAACATATTTTATCGACATCAAAGTTCGGTTGAGAACTCTTATTCATGACGTCCCTTGAGAAAATGGTAGTGTCTTGAGTTTTATCCCAAAGTATACCCTTTGGGACAATATTTAACACTGAGCGTATGTGCATCGCCCACGACGATATTTTTCAAGTGGATGATCAGAATATCTATCCACGATTCCATTTTCTATCAGCTATGCTACCACTATTCCATTTTATATCAGCTATTTAATCACTATTAATAATTGTAGATATTAATGAGTCAATTACGTATGTTGTTAGACCTGAATTGGCAATCAAGTCCAGTTATCTTCTGCTTTGTATGCTCCATGTTTGAATTTTAAGCGTATAATTGCTTTAAGGATGAAATATTACTAAGTATAAATTGTTTAATATCTGTATAAAAAAGTGAGAGAAAAAAATCCCAATCCAGTATGCGTGAACGCCTCTTCTGTGTTAATTCGTCTGTATATTTTCGCCAAAAACTATTTCCAAATCAGAATTTTATTTTGATATGTTTAATTGGACTGAACATCAAATAAAGATTGTATGTATTAAGACAAATATTTTCTGAATGTGGTGTTTGCTTTTGACACCATAAAGAATAATGGCGTATGCGAAGAATTTGCAAAACTAGGGCAATTACATGGAGATAGGGAAATGTAAAGTGAAGTGGATATTAAAAGGGCATTTGAATTAAACAAGTGTCTAAAATTTGATAAACGTTGAAATATTAATAAGACAGAACTTTGTAAATGTGTTTCTGACAAAATGTGTTCATATACAGATTTAAAAAAAAAATTAATTTCTTGGGCATTTCAGGTTTTCCTGCACCTTATTATAATATTCGAGTCCTTGTTGTCTGACAGACTTTGTTTTGGTTTCTTACGTGTCTGATAGAAACTCCTATTATTAGATATTCCGTCCGTGCTTCCGTTCAGTTATTTATTTGAAAACATCATTGTCTATTCAGACTGTGTTCGCTTTTCTGTGCATTTCTCGGTCTATTTTCCTTATCAATCGGACCATTTAACGATATGTTCACCCGTCTGCACAATCTTCCTTTTATCGTGTATCTTTCTATCAACACCTTCAGTCATCCGCCTGCATATGATTCATTCATATCTTTGTCATTTGATGATCCATCCATTTGTATTTGAATCCGTTCGTCCTAATATTGTCTTGATTGTTTGTCATTTCGTCGAAGACACAAGCAAAGCACGAATAACAGCTATGTCATGTACGCGATTTAAGAAATACAGCGAAGGTGAGAAGAGGCAAAATTATATTGATACATTAAAGTTATGTTTATGAAAAAGAAAATTTGCAAGCGCGTGTGTAATTCCACTGGAAGAGAGTAAGTGTGTGCAGGGTTGTGTGTATGTTTGTTCTGGAGATGTTGCATCGATTAGACGATAACCAATAATATTACACTGGCGTGTAACGCGATCAGGCGTCTTTCTATAATTTACTTTCACTTGTTATGAATATCGATATTGCGTGCTTAACGTTTATGCGTCATTGTAGGTTGTAACTTAATATAATGGTCATTTTGTAAATAAATGTTTTGATAGCTATTGTCCCTGGTTGTGAGTTCTACTTTAGGATAATATTTGTAAACATGTTGAAATGTGTTTTGATCTTAGTCATTCTGGAAGCAAATGTATGATTCACATGCTGGTCAAAGTATTGTGTATTAGGTTTTTATATAAGGTTCATAACTCAGACCTGAATAAATGTTTACCATACTTACCTCCATAAATGTCCCCACATTACCTAAGACGCAATATAATGTTCTGGGAAACTAATAATATCCAGCGATACCCCCAAAATGCATCAGTTGTTTTCTACTACGGGATGCTTGGAATTCAGATATAGTCTTGACATTAACTTCAACAGGCTTAACTTGACCGTGTCATTCAACATGTCCTAACATGTAAGACAACCACATCAGAACTCACTTTTCCCTAAATTTACTGTCAAAGTTTTTTCTTTGAGTCAAACTAAATATTTTTCGAATTGTTTCCAAGTGATGTTTCTAGCTATCGCTGTAGATCATGATGTCATTGACGTATACAATGCAATTATCTAGGTCAGATGTTATCATGTTCATTAAAAGTTGGAATCCTGGCGAAGAATTTGCTTTTCATCTCAAAGGACATCACTTCTTACGACTCTTTGGTCATAAGACAAGCAATAGAAAATAGAGTGAGAAGCATCTAGCATTGTAAAAATCAACAAATAATTTATTTCCCTAAAATACAAAATGAAAATGTGAAATAGGAACTTAAGGTACTGCAAATTAAATTTTAAAAAATCCTATAATTACAGGCACAATACCATTATTATTAAAGCATTTAACAAACATTAGCGAAACTCCAAATTAAAGGCAACGCTTGAAATTTTAATGTTCATGTGGTCCGTATAGTTTTGCTGTATCAACAGTCTGGATATCATAATAATAAAATCCAAGAGAATATATCCGTATTTTAAATTTCACTATAAATTAAAATCTCTTTTTAAAAGAATGTTGGTTTTGATGAGCACTTTGTATTTCCAGTGAATACATAATTTGAATAAATAAAGTTCTACCCCAAATGAATTACTGGACACAATGATAATGCAATTTCTTCCGATAATATCTTAAAACACTAATGAATAATTCTTTAAAAACACTATTATTTTGTACACTACTATACCTCGCTTCACAATTAGCATATTCAATATTATTTTAAAAAATTACCTGATGAAAAATAACCTTCTAGAGGACTCCTTTGTTCACAAGATAAAATAATTCTTTGATATGATTATATAAATCCATTACTAAAATTATAATATAAAACGTAGTAAACAACAGGTAAATCAGGCATTGCATGGGGAATTTCCAACGTTTTAGACTCATATTGAGATAATCATGTTTACGAAACCTCAATTGATGATTCGTATCAAGTAGAAAATGAACTTCATTTTCGGCCTGGTCAAGTCCAACATACAATTTATCATAATGTATTATTAAAGAAAGACACAAATTTAAAATATAACTAACAAACAATGAAAATTAAATATAATAACAGTTTATACTGATAAAATATATCGGGAGTTTCAAATGCTGGCATTTGCAAGAATCCTTTTAAAACGTCAACCTTGTTGACATATTTTGTATTTCTCATTTTGTTGATGCGTTCATTTGTTTTGGGCATTGGAAATGAATCACTTTTGGCGGGGACGACATCAGAATTATTTTCCGATAGTGAAGGGAGGGGGGGGGGGCAAACGTGTCAGCTATTTAGGTTTAGGGATGTAGTTCAAAGCTTGCCGCTCCCCATTACCTCTATTTGCGGGAGTCTTTGTCTTTTGGTGACACTGTTGACTTTTCTTTAGTCAGTACACATCCGAAATATATTATTTGGTTTTGGCGCGAGAATACTTATATATTCCGGCTCGAGAGGATTCGTCCTGTAAGGACGTTGTTTACAAGGTGTATAATCTACAATCTCAAAGTCACGGTAAATTGTATTTGCTCGTGTTGGAAAATCAGGAAATAAGTGCTCAAACGCTCATGTTCACATAATGACTATTTTAGTTCACTCTTTCCTGTGGTTGTAGATAAGAATGTTTCTTTTCCAAATTGTTTAAGATTTCTGATTGGTTAAATCAGTCACTAAAGTCAGATTGCATTCCATTTTTTAACATCCACTCTGTGTGAAACTGATACAACCAAATTGATTCGGTAATTTTACTGGTACTTAGACCTTTGAAACTTGCTTCTCTTTGATTTGTTTTGTTGTTTTGTCTCATAAAATGAAAGTAATAGTTATTTGACTATTAGCCTATCTTACATTTACAAAATCTTGATTTGAGAAGAGATTCCACACTTCTCTAGCAGTTGTGCCCTCTGGAAATCTGTGTTTCCTTTCTCGTAATGTATATGCTATTATAATGCAATTCAACAAGATATATACATAATTCAATGATCATACTTTTCTCGTGAAATTAAAATACGTTTTAAAAACAATTTTAAATCTGCCGTGACAGCGAACGGTCATTTATTTCTAGACTGAACAGTGGTAATTATTTACAAAGCTATTTGTAGAAAATTTGCATAAAATATATTAACAATGATGTCGTAAACATAAATGGATAACATTCATTGCAAAATCAATATTTATAAATCGTACAGGACTCAGAATTTTTTAATTCTCCAATCTCTTTCTCAAATATGAAAAAGATTTTAATTTTTAAAATTTATAAATGCATGGGGTCTGATAGCGGTATGCCCTAGAGTCCAGAGGTGGGCAAACTACGGCCCGCAGGCCGCATGCGACCCGCCAAGGGCTTTCATGCACAAGTCCCTTGTTCACGCTATTTAGTTTTCTCATGGGTAAAGTTTCTTTCTAATTTTGAGAGAAATGTAACCACGTGATGCCAAATACCCACCCAGTGGGAAAAGCCATAGAAATTTTAACAGAACTTTGTTTGGCTTGTTTTGCATTCTATTCATATATTCATGATTTTTTCCCCACCGGGCAGTGGTAAAGGCCATAGAAATTTCAATAGAATTTTGTTTGGCTTGTTTCACAATCTATTCTATGATTTTTTTTTCCCCTCACCGAATGGGTCGATTGAGGTGCGCGCGCGCATGCGTTGTCTTTCACTGTTCACACGCTCGTGATTGGCTGAGTGCGTCGTCAGTGTGTCTTGACTGTATGTCATCGGAACCAGCGCGCTTACGCGCCAAAAGGATTTTGTGAACAGTGTATGCACCCGCCATGGCAGAAGAGGGACTTGCAGTTAACATGAAATTGTTGAAGTGAAGAATTTACCGGGATGGACAGTTGCGTATCAATCTATACATTTAAAAAGCTTTTATTTTCTGCCAAAGTTTACCCAAAATGAGATGTTCGAGGATATCTAGAAAGCGAAAAACTGAAGATGAATGCCGTGCATTTAACACGCAGTGGATTCATAAGTATTTCTTTACTGTGTGCTTGATTTGTCACGACACTATTGTCGTCACTTTCAAACAAAGCAAAGTAACTTTGGAAACAATTTATCAAAATAAGAACTGAAAAAGAAAGTAACTGATCTGCTAAAAAAACAAAAAGTTGAAACCAAGCCCCAGAATGAATTTTATGCTTCTCTACACCCAAGAAAGTTTCAAAATCTGAAAGAATTTTCCAGAAAGATGTTTTTGTTGTTTGAATTAACCGACATTTGTGAGCAGACTCTCTCTATTATGAAAGTCAACAAGTCAAACAACAGATCGCTTCTCACAGATTCAAATCTTCACTCAGTCATAAAGATCAACAAGAGCAACTTGTCACCACAATTTGACAAACTGGTCCATGAATGTGATCAGCTGCATCATTCGCTCTGTTCATGTTACTCTGTTTGTCCAAAAAAAAATGTGCTTCTTTTGAAGTTTAAGTTTTCAAATATTAACAAGATATTAACAACTGAAAATTAATTATGATGTTATTTAGAAAGACCTTTAGTTTTTGCTATTTCAAATATTAATTTGTACTTAATGAACTATGCGGCCCGCTAAAGATGTAAATTTGTGTATGCGGCACTTCCACTGGAAAGTTTGCCCACCTCTGCCCTAGACGTACCCTAACACATGCATGGGGTCTAATGCTGTTATTCCCTAGACTTACCCTAACACTATTATGCATACATGGGGTCTAATACCGTTATTCCTTAGACGTACCCTAACACTGGTATGCATACATGGGGTCTAATACCGTTATTCCTTAGACGTACCATAATACTGGTATACATGCATGGGGTCTAATACCGTTATTCCGCAGACGTACCCTAACACTGGTATTCATACATGGGGTCTAATACCGTTATTCCCTAGACGTACCCTAACACTGGTATGCATGCATGGGGTCTAATACCGTTATGCCGTAGACGTACCCTAAAACTGGTATTCATACATGGGGTCTAATACCATTATTCCCTAGACGTACCCTAACACTGGTATTCATACATGGGGTCTAATACCGTTATTCCCTAGACGTACCCTAACACTGGCATGCATACATGCCGTAGGGCCGGACCTAAGTTTGTCGGGGGGGGGGGGGCAAACTTGTTATTGGGTTAAGCGAAGGCGCGAAGCGCCAAGCCTTGTAGGGGGTCCGGGGGCATGCCCCCCTTCCCCCCCCCGGAATTTTTTTTTCAAGGATGCAAAATGGTGCAATCTGGTGCTATCTGAACCTTGAAAAAGGGATCTAACAAAAGTGACTAAAAACTGCAATGTTTTAAAAACACTAAAAACATTTAAAAATAAATAAATAAAATTTAAAAATTATTTAAAAAAATTCGGAATCCCCTTTGCATCTTTTATCAAAAGCAGTGAATAGGTTTGTTTTTTTAAAGAGGGGGCCGGGGCCCCTGGGCCACTATAGCAGGTCCGGCAAAGCATGGGATATAATAACTGTATTAACTAGACGTATCCAAATACTGGTATTCATGCTTGGGTCAAATAGAGGTATTCCGTAGACGTACCCTGACACTAGTTATTCACAAAAGGTGTCCAGTAAAAGTATTCTCAGGAATTACTCTACCACTGCTATTCACGCCTGGTATCCGATAATACGTTTTGCAAGAGCATGAATTACCTTATCATTGATATTCATATATGGTGTTCAGATAGATATATTGTCAAGAATTACACTAATACTGTTATTCACTGTTATTCCTTAATATCGGTTTTCATACATGGTGTTCATGATGTTCATAACAACGGCGTCCAACAGGAAATAAAAATCTGATGGAAAGTTAGAGTTGCCAAACGAAAGTAGTAATGTTGGCTACCGTGAGTGCAAATGGGCCAGTAAGGATACAATTTACGCTAACGTGAGATGGTATTATAGATAAAAGAGGCATTTAATATGAAATTAACAATGGATTTCCTCCGATATTTGATTTGCTTGTTTTTGGTACAAAGATGACATTATGGGCACAATGGAATGGTAAGGTGAAAATAACATATATAGTTTGAGTGGTTGGGACGTTATATGGACACGGCAAGATGGATAGCATTGAAACACTAACACTTACTGAAATACACTCACTTTTGCTGACCATTACTAACTGTTACGTATATTTGATTTAAGTCATTTATTTTTGTTTTAATTGTTTGTTTGTCAGATTCAAATTTGACATTTTAAGTTTAAGATTCATTCATTGGGAGATATTTTTTTTAAAAGTGGGATGATCTGTACTCTACAAATAAACACCAGATGTTGACCACATTTCTGACCTAGCTTCAGAGTTGAAAACAAGATTTTAAAATGATTGGTTGATTCCAAGGACATTTTGGAGCTTTGTTATAAACGTCTTTCTATTTTTAGATGGGTCATACGGTGTGTACGAGATGTTTTGAACGTAAATTTGTTCTAAAAGATTCTAGAAGATCATGTGACCCTTTTCTTGTTTACGTAAAAACAGGTATGCAAATTATGTTTTGGAGCGAACTATTTAGTAGAAAACTGGGCTGTTAGAATACTAAGTTGTGTTGTTTTAAGTTATTCTGAGTTACCTTGTACTGGAAATTATTTCAATTCGTTTGGATCAAGAGGATGTATGTTGTTATTTATCTGGAAAACATTTGTGCTCATTGAATTTCATACGACCAGAACTGACTTCATCACGTGACATCGTCTTCCATCTTGGATACTTCACTAAGATTCGAACTGGGAATTATTAGGACATTTTATTACCAGGACGTTTGCAAGTTCACTAGTGGATTATATTTTGAATTATTTTTGGATTAATTTTGGAACTAATTCTTATATAAGCATACAACATACAATTCTCTTTAGCCATAGCTGAATGAATTGGGAAAAATACTGGAATACCCACTCACAAATATACTATTCCCACATGAAACGGCACAGAAGGCATTAGCATAAATTTATTATGAAAAAGAAATCAACATAAAATACAACAACATACAACAATAAAAAGAAAACTTTGCAATAGTGTATCAGTGTCTTTGTTTCTGATATACATGGGTGGCACTGACAAGAGTTACTTGTGTGTTAACAACAGAGTGTTGATACTGATGACACTGAATCTCAAAACTCTGTAAATACATTGTTAAACAAGACAATAGTGATTATGATTTTTGACATTTTACTAGTTAATTTTAGAATAATTTTTTTAAAATTCAGTTTGATATTTACAAATAAACACTACGAATGTTTTTTTAATCATTTGCATTTCTATCAGAAACACACAAGTTATTAGAAATGTGTACGTAGTTAAGGGAGATACTATGGAATAAAAGGTGCTCTATGGGGATATAAGCAAATTAATATTAAATATGAACCATGCCCTATATGGTCTATAGAAGATGTAGAATTAATGGCGTCTATATGTAAATAAATAACATGATTTTGTAAACCATAATTCGAATCGACATGTATTCGACATAGTGGAACTTATTGAGTCAACACCTACCTTGACTGAACAAAACGTATCCTAACTGGCACAACCTACAAACTACAAAATTACAAACATACGTGTAGAGATGTGGAATGTGGTATAAGTAATATAGGTAGGGAAATTATTACGAGTAATACTTACTGACCATGCACACCCACGGTCAGTACGTAACAGTACCGTAACAAAACAGAGGACGGAAGACATGTATAGGTAATACCACTTACAGACTTAATCTATAACCTGTATTTGCTGAGACACTATGGCATTGCATGAAACAGTTTCATTTCATATATTTCACTAATTCAGTCCTCACTCCTCTACTACTTTCCTTCGGGAATCTCAAAATCCCATGCCTGTCCATTCCTTAATGTTGTCTTCGAGCCATTGTTCTACCTGCTTCTTTTTCTGCACCCTTACACTGTGCCTTGCAAGATCGATTTTACCTGTCAAGCTGATCCTGAGACATGACCATACCACTTTAGTTTACGTATTTGTACATTGGTATAGAGGTATTTATAGGATTCAATGGCGAGTTGGATCCTGTTGTGGACATCCCCGTTGGTTACATTATCAATGTATATGATGCCCATTAACTCGCAGTAGCATTTTATTTCGAAGTTTTAAATCAGTTTTGTACATCTGATGTTAGCGCCCATGTTTCACAAGCATCCATAAAGATGGATGTGACAATCGAGCTTATAAGCCTTATTTTGGAACCAAAAGAAATGTTGGTATTTTTCATTATTGCTCTCAGACTTGTTGCTGCTGTTGTGTGGGCAATCCTGCAAAGTAGTGGTTTGGAGCCATCATCTGTGATAACTGATCCCAACTACCTGAAGCTAGTAACTTTTCCAGCTTCTCTCCACTGACATTTATGTCTGCACTGATGCTGTTGGCGTTGTTTGTCAGCAGTTTGGTTTTTCGGCGCTTATCTCTATACCGTATGCTGTGAATACAGAAGCACATGAAAGAAGACTTAGGCATTTGGAGTTTGCTGCCTACAACAATCGTTTGCTAGACAACACGTTCAGCTCTCTAAAAGCATCTAGAAGGTGGACATGGTACAGACCATATGGACAATATCACAACAAGATTGACTAGATCTTGTTGAAAATACGATTCTGCAAGGACTGAATATCGCCAGAACACGAAATTTTCAAAGAGAAAGATATTGGAAGTGACCATGATTTATAATGACAACGCTTCGCTTCCACCTGAAATGATCCAAAAGCCTAACCAACCAAAAATCAGAATTGACCTTGAAAACTTGAAAGATTCAAAAGTCGTAAAAGCATTCCAAACAATATGTGGTACATTTGCACCTTTGATAACCTGGAACAGACAAGACATCTAAATGGAGGGCTTAACAACCATTTTTCAACACAGCTGTGACTAGCACAGCTAGCGAGAACATTGGTAAATATCGTCGAACAAAGAAACATTGGGTCATGACATGTCATTGAACTATGCGACAAAAAAAGATAACTGAAAGGCGGAAAAAAGATCATGAAGGAGCTAGGAAATATAGAGAGATAAACAACATGATCAGAAAAAGCATGAAAAAGGCAAATAAATCCTGGAGAGAAACAAAATGCTGCAAAATCAATGACATGTTGGGTAGAAATGACAGCAAAATGGCATATCAACTGATGAAAGAACTCACAACCCATAAACAAGGGAAAACAGTGACCACCATCTAAAACAAATAAAATTATGCCTCACAGAAAATCAAGAGATCCTCAAGCGACGGGCAGAATACTGCTCAGAATTGCACAATCATAAAACCCAAGGAGACCCACCAGTACTAAAGTGCCCTCAGGCAGAAAAAAATGATGATATGCCCATCTGCCATTAAGAAGTAGAAACTGCAGTTAGGTTACTAACGAAAGAAACGTCAGCTGGCGTTGATAACATACAATCAGAACTAATTTAAGCAGGAGGAGAAGAGATAGTCACAGTCTTGACAACAGTCTGTAGCAAGATATGGCAGACAGGAGAATTGCCCACCACATGGACTCAATCCTTCCCCAAGGAAGAAAACCTACAGCTATGCCAAAACTACAGAATCATCAGTCTGATCAGTCACCCGAGCAAAGTCATGTTGAAGATAAGGTTCAACAGACTAAAACCTCAAGAAGCTAAAATTATTGCTGAAGCGCAGATAGGCTTCCAAGTAGGAAGGAGTACCACGGAACAAATCTTTAATATCAGCCTCATTTGCGAGAAATACCTTCATCATCAACATAATCTAATCAAGTCTTTCTATATTTCAAAAAGAGATTTGATAGGATATTGCATGCGGCCATATGGGTGACCATGAGGAAGTAGATTATCAGCTCAAACCTGGTGCAGGCTGTTGATCACATCTATTACAACGCTACTAGTACTGTCCTCGTTAATGGCAGCAGATGAGATTGGTTCCTAACAACAGATGCAATCAGACAGGGATGTATACCGCCAACGACACTCTTCAATATTTTCCTGGAAAGGATTATGGAGGATGCTTTGCATGACCACAAGAGCACTGTCAACATCGGAAGAAGAATAATTACAAACCTGCAGATGATATTGATGGTTGTTCAGGAGATGAAAACGAACTGGCTGGTTTGGTTGAGCTCATTGCAGAAAGGCCCACATGTGCTTTACCAGTTTGTATGTGAATCAACTCGCACCATTGCATTCCAGTCTCCTTGTACAAATAGAATGTCCTTCTTTGGTGAGCTGTCAATGACGTTTTGATGCCGTGCGTTTTTCTGACGCAAAGGATTCGCATTATGCGATAAGGATTTATTTCATATCCAATGCTTTAAATGAGGGATGGCATTGTGTATACTTTCAGCCGAGTCCTAGACTGATTCCCTACTTTCTTTGCTTTCTGCTTTGCAGCCCAATATTCGTATATTGGAGTTCAACGCAAAGAGCATACGAAGCAGGAACCAGATTGACAACATAGCCAATTTTATGACGGAGTAGCTTCCCCTCATATCGCGAGCTCTTGCGCGATTTGCAAGGAGCTCAGCAAGAAGTCATCCACATGTTTAACCTCAATGTTTCTTACACTAGAAAGTGATCTCCATATTAAAATGGCACGCATTAAGAATCGTTAACGCATAACGTGAAAGCAGCAGAGCAAAAAAGAGTAAATGCGGATCTAATTTTGATACAAAATGGAGACATTAATTAAATTGATTGGAATACAGTACATCTATTAGGATAACCGGTGTGAATTCTGATGGCATGATTGCAAAAACTGCAAAAGTGAATAATCTTTTCGTGACATGAGAAATAAATCTGCCCTCATTAGCCACAAGGTATCTGGAGAACACATTATCACCGAAGATATTATTTCACAACAAAGAAATCTGTAAATGTGCCGAGACAAATGCGTTATATTTATTACAAAGACAGGGGGTCACTGCCGATTGTGTTGTTGTGTTTTTTTTTTTAAATTACTGTGCTGCAATAAAATAAAGATCTCAAAGTCTATGTGTAACTTATCGGAAAGAAGATGAATCATTAGCCTATTTGATATTTAGATAAATGTGTTCTAGGACGAAGTACAATGAAACCGATGATAGTACATATTTTGACAAACAGTAAATTAACTGCAATTTGGTTTAAAAGATGTAATTGTTTGTTTGGGGTTTTTTTGTTTGTTTTTTTGGTGCTTATATCAAAATTGTAGGTCTATTGTGTTGCTACAAAAAAAAATTATAAGGAATCGTACAGTGAACTTAAAAAAAACGAATACAATTATTCTTTGAATGGACAATGCATTTGTTTCTTAATTGTATATGTTGGTTTATTTGTAATTGGAGAGAGAGAGAGAGAGAGAGAGAGAGAGAGAGAGAGAGAGAGAGAGAGAGAGAGAGATAGAGAGTCTATGTTCGCGTTCACTGTTGAGATGATAGCTACACTGAAATAAACATATTTGAACTTTATTCCAATGTTTGATAAGCGGGAACGAGGGAAAGAATGATATCGAATAGATAAAGTATTTTGCAAATTTTTATCTAAGTGTCAATAATTACCCTTGTGATCATTCCATTATATATATATATATATATATATATATATATATATATATATATATATATATATATATATATATATATCAGTCCTAACAATAACCTCTTAATGCTGAGCGCCAAGCGAGACAGCTGCTAGTACCACTTTAAAAAGTCTTTGTTATAACTAGGACGATAACCGGTAACCTCTCGTATCCAAGGTAGATGTTCTATCCACTTAGGCGATCGGAGCGGCCAGAGAGAGACAGAGACAGAAAAAGAGACAGAAAGAGATAGACACAGACACAGACGGGGGGGGGGGTGCGAGCGGGGTCTTTAGAGGTGGCATTCATTGGATGGTTGGGGGAGGTAAATGCTTATTTCATTGATCTGTAAACAAGTGTTTTAATATTATTTACTTGTATGTTGGTCAAGTATCTTTATCAAGTTTTAGTCGAATAAAATCGCGTACGCCTCGTCTGGCAATCAGTCTTAACCGTTTAGGTCATCGAGGGATACATAACCGTCTCGCCGACAGTTCCCACATGACCGTTTATCTGGTACTCTTTGATAACAAAGTCGTACAGTAAACGTGTGTTCTGCGCATCGTGAAACTTATCGCTAACAGCTCTATTTTCCGAACGTAATCTTGTCCTTGTCCTATTTACAGGATGTCAACATCGGCATTTCAGTCATTTCACTCTAAATGAGAATCAGAGTAAATTATTAATTAAACAAAAATCAGTTGTTTTTTTTTTTTTAGATATAAACATTGTCAACATGAAACCACACTTCTCACCATCAGTTACCTCCCTTTAGAACCCACTTTCTCAGACAAATCCGAGTAATATCCATAACTCGTAGATACCATGAATATCTAAGCGAACGGAAATTATTTCACTAGAAATCATGAGAAATTTCGGAATATTTCTTAACTTTCAGGAATAAAATCAAATGCGAGGAACTGGTCAGGTCAACGGATATTTTTGCGACAAACCATTGTCTTAATTTCAGGGGAAACTAAGTATGCATTCGTAATGAAAATATTGCTGTCTAGGAGGGTCATGCGAGTGTACGTGTACTTTTGACAACAATCCAGAAACTTTTAATTGCCCAAATATCCTTTTGTTGATTTCGTGGCTCATTCACATGTATATAAATATATCTGGTTTTAGGTTGCTAGATTGCTTGTATGGGTTTACCATACACCAAGGGTTAAATGGGTGAAAAAAGTTAATTGTATTTTACTATCTCGTCCCGATCCAATAAATATGTTGGATGCGGCCTGCTTCTCAACCCGACGTGTCAAATTATCTAAACTGCTCTATCGTCTGTCTGGCCAAAGAGCACGAATTGTTATCAGGGTAAGGGGAATTTCTGGTGCTGTGATAAGAATTACACAGGCTGCATTGCATCATCTATAAATATCAGCAGGCCGCATCTTTCTCATTATTTTGAAAACGTCTGAGCAGTCGTACGTTCTGGTGTCTTAAGCTTTTCAACAATAATGTTTTGGTTCTACATTTGGCTGTTCTTCTGTTTTGTCTTTCTCTGTAGAGTATTCGATGAGTTTTATAGAAAAAAACGAGTACCAAGTCTTTCTTCACGATATGTCTTCATCACCGGGTGTGATACGGGTTTTGGCAATTTGGTTGCCCGCTCTTTGGACGCCAAAGGCGTGAATGTGTTTGCTGGGTGCTTGACAGAAGAAAGTGCCAAGGCTCTTCGAGAGAACTGCTCCAGTCGTCTTAAAACAGTACAGGTTGACGTTACAGATAAGGAATCCGTTCAAAATGCGTTGAGCACAGTGAAAGAGAATCTACCCGAGAACCAAGGTAAATCTGTAATAAAATCAAAACACCGAGTCATTCACACAGATAAAATAAATTACTTGTTAACTGCTCAATACCGTAGTTAATTTTCAATATTCTATTTTATATCAAACGATTCTTGCGCAAAACTGATTCTGAAAAGAACGCCTCAGTGTGCAAAGAGAAAGCTTGTTGTAAAAGAACTTTACCACATACACAAAATATTTTGTTGCCAATCCCACTACCAAAGTAATGGTATGAAACTAAATTAAATCCAGTTATACATAAATCTTTGTGTGACATAGTAAAATAATCGCTTGTGAATGGTTTTTACTCATTCAGGACGTAATTTTCACACTTTGTCTGAGAGGAAATATTTTTAAAAGTTTGTTTAATACGAAACATAATAGATAAGCCATTTATCCATACCAAAAGTATTTCGTTACTAAAACGTAGAAATAAAAGGTCGGATGTCGAATAAGTACATGCGTAGATTTAAACTCTGTTGTCAAATCATTGCTTCAACTTTCAGAATTGATCTCAGGGAAAGAGATAATGAAAACATGACGTTTGTTGTTGCAGCAGAAACAACAACGTTAATAATAATAATAATAATAATAATAATAATAATAATAATAATAATAATAATAATAATAATAAATTTTAATAATAATAATAATAATAATGAAAGAAGAAGAAGAAGGGGTAGAAGAAATATGCTCCAGGAGAACATATTAGTTATTATAATAAACTAGTACGGTTATACTTTGAAAGACATTTACACAGTATTAGTAAAAACTATTTCATTCCTATTAAATGTATCACTCACCCATAAATCACATACAATAAATACATTATACACTGAATCAAATATTATTACTTTCAAACCACAATTAAAAGAAATCAGCTTAACAGATATAAGTAGTGAAGACCATTTATTATAAAACATATGGAGAAATGACCTCTTTAATTATACATTTTCTCTGTTTGTGCCTATACTAATTGTACAGTGGAAAATATTGCGTGGTTTAGGTTTCGCGATATTTCCGACTGATTGAACACTGAAAACTGTCACTGAGATGGAAATTGAAAATTACAAACTCGTGAAATTTAAACACGCACATTTTGTAAACAGGAAAATTAGCACAACTTAACGCGGACATTTCTCATCATGCAGCATGTTATTAAGCTGATCCATTCAATTCAAAATATACTCTCATACACGCACTAATATTTCACTGAATTGGTGATTAAACTAACCTGATAAATGAATCAAGATTTATCCTCTCATTAGCTGCATATAATTTTAACTATCGTCACAGCTGTGGCAACGATAGTACATTGAACCTGATTGTACAAAAATGCGAGAAAATAATACTTTTGAATATGTATGAGGCTTGGTGATATTTTATCACATGTTGGAAGAAGATAAATTAGGGAAATATCGTTATGATTATAGTGCCAACGAAAGTCAGTTCGGGCAAGAATTTTCGTATTTAAAAAAAAAAAAAAAAAAAAAAAAGAAACAGCGTTGGAGCTTAGGATGCTGAAAATTCAACATTCGTACGTTTAAAATTCAAATTACTACTTCGAATCTTCCTTTATGAACTGAAGTAAAATCGAATCCATCCTATTTAAATGTTTTGCCTACTGACATTGAATTTACAAATACATTAGTTGATTGGTTGTCGTAGCAAAGTGCATTTCTAATCTACTCATTTGCTTCTTTTCCGAATGTCAGTTGATTTTCAATATGCTAAGTTAAATTTTACGGATTCAAACAGTTCCTTCAGCGCTAAGTAGCGTCCATATGCTTCTTCACAAATCCAAATCCAATATGTGTCTATATATATTCAGGTTTATGGGGTTTGGTGAATAATGCTGGAATCATGCCCAACTTTTGCCCGACTGAGTTTCTGACAGTGGGAGATTTTGAAAAAGTTAGCAACGTCAACCTTTTTGGCACCATATCCGTTACTTTGGCTTTCCTTCCTTTGATACGTAAGGAACGTGGCAGAATCGTCAACGTTAGCAGCGTGGTCGGCCTATGTGGAATACCTGGATGTACCGACTACAGCGTTTCCAAGGCGGCAGTGCGGATGTTCTCATCATGTCTTAGGTATTTTGCAGGAACTCTTTCTGTTCCTGCTACTCTATAAATCAAACATAACACAGTATATTTGCTTCAGACGAGTTGATAAAGGATATATCCACGGGATGAAATATGTCTGGTATTCACTCACAGCAAGCAAAATATCTATCTATCTATCTATCTATCTATCTATCTATCTATCTATCTATCTATCTATCTATCTATCTATCTATCTATCTATCTATCTATCTATCGATCGATCGATCGATCTATCTATCTATCTATATCTATCTATCTATCTTTCTATCTATCTATCTATCTATCTATCTATCTATCTATCTATCTATCTATCTATCTATCTACAACAAGAACTTGCGAAAGACGAATTGAAAGTGTCCCTCGAGACATTTACATAGGCTATTGTCGTTATTGTAGTCATAAGCCAATCACTGATTGGTGGAAATGTTATTATTATATAACTACTTGTGTTATGTGCTGACCACAGATAATACAAACCGATGTTTATATAATAAACTTTTGACTACACTTGTTTATGATATGGACAAAATTTGGCAAAAATCAGATGCATTTTAAATTATTCTTTCAAATGTAAACTGGTGACACTCTATGTGTTTATGTGTGTAACGTACTTACGCGCGTGTGAAAATATCTACTGAAATTTTCGTTTTGGAGCGACAATGTTCCAGTAAAGTTTCAAAGGTCAATATATATCAATGACCAACGGCGAGCGTAATTATATCCTAACTATGTCATAATATTTTGTCAGTCTCGTGCTCCTAGCTTTTTTGTAGCTGTGACGTATACAGTTCTGTCAGAGCTTGTTCGGCACTAAAATTTTACCAAGGAATATTGAAAGGTGTCAGTGTAAAACACTTATGACTGGGTGTAACAATGAATATTCTCCGGTTGCTTACCATGTCTTTTATTATATATTTATAAAAGGTGTAAAGGGTGTTAACAAAGATTTCGTATAACTTTTTTCGATTAATTTGATATTGAGAACGATTTTCATAGACCTTGAAAATTTAGTTAGATAACGTCATTTTCATAATAGGTGGCAATAATTGTAGTTTAAGTACACACGTTTAAAATTCAAAACAGTTAAATAAATAATATGATGTCACAATCTTGACAGTTTAGGTAAGACACCATCGCAATTATTTTAAATAGTGATAGATAACAGGTTTTCCTTCGCCGATCACGTATTTATATTATTTTCCACTGTGCAAGTTTGCGCATGCTTTCAGATCAGAAATGGCGGATTAGTGACGTATGCACTTAGAGCCGTCTTATTATTTTATGCGGCGTAGAAAACATGCGAAAGCAGACTGCCTACAAAAATGATTATCGCCCTCGCATCAGCGATCGGTGGCAATTTGGTTTGGACTACTTTATATGGAATCATTTAATACTCAACGTTTATAATGCGCAGCTGTATGACATAAATAAACCTTATGACATTTATCCATATGTGACATACACTCATTGAGTAACGTTCTCTAGATGCTATTTTTCGCGTCAGATCTGGCCCAAAGATGTGCGGGATCCAAGGCAACATGCGGGAACCAAGGCAGCAAATTGCACTGCAGGCTTGATTTCCTAAAAGCGCTGGACCCAATGCGGTTGCCTCGTTCGCCTTGCCCTAGGGCCGGGTCTGCTTCGCGTCAAGTCGTACATGAATTTCTTTCTCAAAGCAATAGTGTTAAGCAGCGACGCCAGTTTCCTCAAAGAAATTAACATTTGTCAAATGAATAGAGTAGATAGGTCTTAAAAATATCATCTCGAGATACTAGCAAAGATAAACCGATACTTAAACAAGTTGTAATATTGCGATGACATTTCTTGAAACTTTATCGACCTTTTTTGTGCAATGATCTTGTTTCGTATTTCTATATTTTGCCTAGTAGATTGCTTTGTACACTTGTAATTCAGTGTGTGTGGATTTTTAACGTAGCTTTAACAAGTTTTCAGTCATATCGCTACGATGTCTGCTGTGTGACAGTTTATAGTGATGTCTAGCAGTAGGGCATCATGCCGCTGACAAGTAGCATGATGTCCCACCCAGGCACATGATCCTGATACCAGCGTGACCAGTCCTAACATTAACCTCTTTATGCTGAGCGGCAAGCAAAAGAGCTGTAGTACCATTTTTGTTAGTCGTTGATATGACTCAGCTGGGGATCGAACCCACGACCTCCCGCATCCGAGGCGGACGCTCTAACCACTTGGCCACCAGAGTGGTCGTAAATCAATGTAAAATGTGTTCTCCATTCCAGACGTGAGTTATATAGAAGCGGTGTAAAAGTCCATACAATAGAGCCTGGAGGTTTTGCTACCCAGATAACAAACATGAACAGACTCCAAGATGCGTTCCTTAAGTCTTACAAGCAGACGGACGATGAGGTCAAATCCTATTACAGTGTCATCGTTCAAAAAGGTAAATTTCAACTGTGATTCTAGTAGATATAATTTATCGAATGTTTTAGTCATAAAATTTGAAAAAAGATGTAGACAGAAATGGATGAAATATGGCGAATAATTGAGATAAATAACAAAACTGAAAAGTCTGACTTAGATTCACGTTTGAAACACGTTGTCATCTTCGATAAATATTCCTTACTATTTGGCATAAAGATTTTCTTTATTGTTTAACCACAGCAACAATACCACCACCACTACAACCACCACCACCACTAAAAATAAGAATTAAACAAAGAATAATAATAATTGCAGTCTAATACATGAAAATCAACATGGATTTTGTTTCTTACAGTATATAAGAACTTTAAGCCCAGCAGGCATCACACGTTCTTTATGAACGGAAATCCAATGATGGTCTCAGATGCGATGGAACACGCCATACTCGCTGCTCATCCCAAATCAAGCTACATTGTAGGAAATGACGCGCGTTATGTCTTCCGCTTCCTCCACCTTCTTCCAGAATGGATTGTCGATCTTTTAATGGCTTGGCCAGACCCCAGAGGAAAAGAATCCCTTCCAAGAATATTTTGAATTTAAGTAGGCCTATGCCACATTTTATCAATTCATCTTACATTAGAAACATAAGTTTGTAAGGACATGATATAGTTTTTAAGAGATAAAAAATTTCGTGTGATTGATATTACTTCCTGTAGCTCATAATGTTATTAATGTTCTTTCGTTTTCCTAAGTGTTTGTTTGCTCGTTTTTTAATGCATCTCTTTTTATAAGTTTTTCCTCTCTAAAAGCAGTAATTTTCAGTGTAACTTCAAGAAGACTTCAAATAACCCCGATTACATAATATCGCAGAAATTTCACAAATTGTTATGCTATATTGTATTCGTGTTCGCTATAATATAATGGTACTAATTATGCATGTGTTTGACAGGTATAGATATGTTCAACGTTATTGTTTGGGTTTCATGAAAACATCGAAAACGTCTGCTCGAGAATCAAATATTTTCACTTGTATTGTATACTTAACTTAATCCCGTCCTTCCGTAATCAACATTTAATTTCCAAAAAACAGTTTGTAATAGTTTACTTGCTTACTTTTGTGGGTACATGGACAAAGTTTCTTAATATTATCAGCCAATTCGTCATACTATATTCGGCTAATTTTAAAGAAAACGTTGCGAGTTAAACATAAGGTAGAAAAACTTCAGCTCACTGTAAAAGTTCGAAACTTTCAGGATTAGATAGTTTTCATTAGAAACTTAATCGGATTGTAAATTGTAAAGTTTTTTAATCAATATTGCTGATACAGACACACACACACACACACACACACACACACACACACATATATATATATATATATATATATATATATATATATATATATATATATATATATATATATATATATATATATATATATATATATATGTATATATGTATGTATGTATGTATTCTCTTTTTGGTTCATAGACAAATACTCTAGGTCATACCTGGTATAAAGATTAATGATTGCGGTACCTAAACAAATGTTCTGCCGTTTAGTTGTTAGCAGACTCTTAGTTTTCTTAGTAAATTATCTAAATTACACTGTATAATGTCACGATAAGGTCATAACTATAAACTGTCAGCCGCCATCGGACTTTATTGGATATTGGTTATTGTAGTATTTAGTAATAAAGCACGCAGAGCTTATCTAATGACGGGGCGAAAACCTTTTTCCTGCTGTGAGTATATTTCCGTTATAACATTACTTATTTAAATCTTATATTCATAACAACGGACTTATGAATTATCTGCAAGTCGTTTTCAAATGCATTCTGTTATGTTTAATGTACTGAGAAAATTTCAAGACAATTTCACTTTTAGCTGCATATTTTGTGACTTTGTAGTGTTTGCTGTGGTGGACATTCTCAATGCTTATAACAAATACTTTTCAACGAAATAGGTTATATATATATATATATATATATATATATATATATATATATATATATATATATATATATATATATATATATATAAATATATATATATTAGTCTGGTATACTAAATAATGTTCTAAATTGATATACGATGTTTTTCAGGTAAACGTATATTACATACGTGTGTGCGTGTGCGTGTGTGTGTGTGTCCTCGTATGCATTCGTCTGTCTATTTTTTCAAGATCAAATTTTAAATACAATTTTAAAAAATTCTGTCTGTGTTGAACCTTCCTAGCATTTTTTTATTTTGAAACTAAAATAATACTGAAAGAACAATTTTGGCTAAATATAAAACGCCTTTGGTGTATTACAACAGTTGACAACCAGAAAAACGGTGAATCTTGCATGCACCGGTGTCTACCATTTATACTTGCTTATAGGACGAATCAATCTAAAAATGCTCAAACCCAGATTTGCCGTCGCATTACGGGACGGCAGATCTGAATATGTGCAGTTTGTCAGGAGTAATCAGTATAAGAAAAATATAGACTCTGATCTGCATTAATATTATGATATGACAGATCAAGATCTGTGTTATTTGCAATTTGACTCGACCTAAACGCGAGTACAGGTGGTAATCAATCGTGTTCAAGCTAGTTTTATATCTGCTTTTGGATCTCAGACAGTGATAACAAAGTCTGTATCTTTCATAACTAAGCCGTTCCATATATCAAACCTCGACATAAATACAATGAGGACAACTAGGGTATCAAATGAAATTATTGTGTAAATAAATATTGATAAAATAAATATTAAATAACAAAGGCAAATCTGGATTGAAGGGACGTGTCTTTCTTAAGTTTCGAGATCTTTTATAAAATTTGTTAGTTTTAAACTGTGGCTTTTAATTTAAAATATGTTTTTTAGATTACCTCATCAACAATTTGACTTTATTCTTGTAACGTTTACCAGCATTATATTTTTTTTTTACAAATGTATCCAATGTTTGTCTCAGAATGGTCAAAAACTTTATTTTACATCATATATATGAAACATTCGTTTCTTCTGTGATATTTTATCTGGTCACTTATCATTTTGACACTTCTTCATGCACACATTTTATTTGTATAAATTTTCTTTCAAATAGTTTCCAACACTCTGATGAAACAAAAAAATATTCAGATTTCTTCGTGAAATGGTGAAATTAGTTTTCTAACATCAACCGAAAAACAAGAAAAAGATATAGAAAAGAAAAACTGTCCCTCAAATTTTCAGCATCATGATTACATTTCATGATATTTCTATAGTGTCAATAGTTTTGAGTTTTCATGAGAACCGGGTGGAGCAAATGCGATTATTTGTGATGCATAGCTGGTTAATCATCTTCAGTATTATCATCATAAAAGTTACACACGAAAACTCTGCATCGACCTTCCATCACAAACCAGCTACGAAAGACCTCTTCACATCCATACATCTTCATCAATTTTCTTCTCAGTAGTTTTCCCACTAGTGTTGATTGGTCTGTCCTAGTATTCTTACTTTATTGGGTCACTTCTCTATTTAAGGATGCATCGTCTTCTCCATTTTGTAGACCTGGCTCAGTCAAGTTCACTTTCCTCTTATTTTTCTTTACATATTGCAAATATCACTTGTTTTTTTTTTAAATAAAACGTTCCCTGTTGTTAATGGCATTTGTCCACCGCACATGCAATATTCCATATAAGTATGCACGTAAGTATGCTATCTGAGGAATTTTCTGTCTGAACTCCACAATGCTAATGAAAGTCGCTAATCTCGCTCCACCCAACCTCAACTCGTGTCAAGGAATGGTCAGCTGTCATCATACTGTTGTGATTGTATCAAAAGAGTAGTGTTAAACTAGGACATGTTCTAGAAGTCTTTTTTTATGAAGTGATAGTGTTCCTTTCTAATACATGACACTTAAAACTAATTTATATTCTAAATTGCCTTTCATAAATTAAATGCGTACCAACGGTATGATATTATATATATATATATATATATATATATATATATATATATATATATATATATATATATATATATATATATATATATATATATATATATATATATATATATATATATATATATATATATATATATATATATGGTACGTGCATAAAATGAAAGTCTCCACTTTCATATTGCCCAAACTTCCACTGAAAACGTCAATGTTCTCTTTATGCACTTTTTAATGTAGTATGCAGTTTTCAATGCAGTATTCAAGTTTCAATGCAGTATGCAATTTTATCGCAATATGCAATTTTAATGAAATGTACAATTTCAATGCAATATTCAATTTTCAATGTAATATGCAATTTCAATGCAGTATGCAAGTTTCAATGCAATTTTCACTCTCAATTTAGTATGCAAGTTTCAATGTTTTATGCAATTTGTAATGTCATATGCACTTTTCAATGCAATGTGCAATTTCAATGAACTAATCAATTTTCGATGCAGTATGCAATTTTCAATGCAGTATTAAATGTTAATACCATATGTATTATAATAGATTGAATGTAATGTACAATTTCAATGCAGTATTCAATTTTCAATGTAGTGTGCAATTTTCAATGTAGTATACAATTTCTAATATAACGTGCGAATTTCAATGCAGTATGCAATTTTCAAATGGATCATGCATCATGTATTTTTCAATGTAATGAGCATTGTTCAATGTTATGTGCAATATTCCATGCAGTGTTCAATTTTCATGTAGTATGCACTTTTCAATGTAATGTGTAATATTCAACGTAATGTGTATTTTTTATGCAGCATGCACTTTTTAATGTAATGTACAATTTTCAATGAAATGTGCAATATTCAATGCAATGTGCAAATTTTAATTTCATGTGCAACATTCAATGCAATATGCAATTTTCAATACAGTATGCACTTTTCAATGCATTAAGCAATTTTCACTGCAATCTACAATTTTCAACGTAATGTGCAATTTTCAATGCAGCATGTACCTTTCAATGCAATATGCAATTTTCAATACAGTATACAGTATGCAATTTTCAATGCAATTCGCAATTTTTAATATAGTATGCAATTTTCAATACATTTAGGAATTGTTCAATGCAATATATTTATTCAAGAATATTGATTAATATATTATACTGATTTTGGTTCCACTTAGAAAAGTGTCAAGAAAGTCCGAAATATGGGCATAACGTTCAGACGTGTGGGTTGGGTTGGGGTGGGGTGTTTATGTGTGTGTGTGTGTGTGTGTGTGTGTGTGTGTGTGTGTGTGTGTGTGAGAGAGAGAGAGAGAGAGAGAGAGAGAGAGAGAGAGAGAGAGAGAGAGAGAGAGGCATATGTTTATGACATCTTTCAGAAAAGCAATATTATGCTTTAAATATTCAATTTCATTTTACCTTGACGGCTGTATTATCGATCACGCAATGAATTAGTAACATCTGTATGTATTTATTTATTTTAAATAAGAATGATATTGTTCATATGCAATTTAAATATCCCAAGGTAAAGGTACGATGGTCCATACACAAATTCTAAAACTACTGTTTGTGTAAAACACCCAGGGTAAACGTACGCTGGTCCACACGCAAATTCTACTGAAAATAATTAAAAAGCAATAGTCTACGTTTCTTATTCTACATTAAACAACAGCGTTATGCACAAAAATGTTTTGTCACTAGTATTCATGGTACGAAATTATAGCCTATTTTCGTCCAGATGTAAAGATTTACGTGTTTTTATCACAAAGAAAATGGAGTACTAGCTTTAGAGTGAAATTTTCATCGGCTTAGTCATCGCTGGCCTATGTATATAAAGTATAGTGCACTTCGCTTTATCCTAACCTTTGATTGTGAGCTTGTTCACAATTTGGTAGGACAAGTGTACCTGTCGTTGATAACACGCCCTAGTTATTGGAACTTAAGTTCCTCGCTGAACTTAAGAAATAAAGGCAAAACAAAAATGTAACCCTGCTTATATATATATATATATATATATATATATATATATATATATATATATATATATATATATATATATATATATAAGATAGAGAGAGAGAGATGGATACATCAGTCATTACAATATATAAATGCAGTAGTCAATGCAATACAAGAATCCAGTATTTTAATAAAAGAACCTAACTTTATACGTTATGTCCTTTTTTGTTCTTCCTAACGAAACAGTAGTGCTTTGTTCTCTCTCTCTCTCTCTCTCTCTCTCTCTCTCTCTCTCTCTCTCTCTCTCTCTCTCTCTCACACACACACACACACACACACACACACACACACACACACACACATACATACATACATACATACATACATACATACATACATACATACATACATACTTGGTTAGTCAGTTGTTACGGATGTAGGCCAAAATATATTTAGAGGTGAAATTATGGTGGGAAGCAAGTGACACACACCCAACCACCCATTGGACTCAAGTGCTGGCTCCGATAATTAGAAGCTTGAAGAATGAAAGAAAGTATAAATAATTTATATATATATATATATATATATATATATATATATATATATATATATATATATATATATATATATATATATATATATATCACAGAGAGAGAGAGAGAATGAGAGACTGTCTCTTTTTCTATACCGAATGCCTGTTGAGACTTGTACATTTCTGTTTTATGAAAATGTCTGCTAATTTCAATATTAAATCATTTAACATTAGAAAACACATATACGCATAAATATATTCCGGGGTACTGGCTACTGAAGAAATATATTTAAGAATATTTATAACTACGATCGAGGCATATCGAAACATATTTATAACTACGATCGAGGCATATCGAAACATATTTATAACTACAACTAAGATATCTTGATTGCTTTGCGGAAAGAACAGCTTCACTTGATGAATATGGTTTGGTCAGCTTGGTCTTCAATGATCCCAGCATTTGCCCTGTATATCGTACATTCAGAACATGTTGACAGCTCTAGTTGTGGGTCATGCGTGTTTCTGGCAACACAAACGTCCTAATTATTATGCAATGGTCTTGACCGAATTAATGCTATAAATGTTAAAAGCAAAGGACCCATAACACTTTTAAGGTTTTATACATGTAAGCAAAATGAAGTTATTTTGTTCACTTTTGTTTCATAAATGGTTTGTTACACGCATATGAGATATGGCTTGTTCTACATCAAGTACAATTTGTTTTTGGTATTTCATGTAGTTGTTTATACACATATTCTATGCAAATAATAATAATAATAATAATAATAATAAGAAGAAGAAGAAGAAGAAGAAGAAGAAGAAGAAGAAGAAGAATGAGGAAGAATCGCCTAATCCTCAGAAGCTCTAAACGCTTTACAACATCTGAAATAATATGACTTAAAAAAATTAAATTGAAAAACATACAAAAAAAAGTTGAACATATGTAAGGTAGGAAACATTACCAGGTCTTTAAGTTTGTTCTCGCTGTCGGAAAAGGTGAGTTTTAAGAGCACTCTTGAAGGGATCACTGTTTCTTTGTGTCTAATTTCAATGCCCAATTCATTCCACATTGCTGGGCCCTGGTATGCAAAAGAATGTTGGACTGGAGTCCGTCAGTGAAACGTAGCACACAGAACAAATGTTGGGTTTTGTTTAATTCTGAAGCCAATGTAGGGTACAGGGCAGCGGAGAGATGTGCTCTGATTGTGGTACTCTAAAGATGATCCTAGCAGCTATTTTGTGAACTTTTTGACGTTTCTGTAGTAGATATTGAGACGAACCAGATATAATTGAGTTGCAGTAGTCCAGTCTTGAAAGTACTAATGATCACACAAGTGTTTCAGTGGCATCAACTGAAATATATTTGCGAATGGAACTGATGCGGTTCAGCTCAATATATGCATTTTTTCATATGTTCATTACAAGTTGGTGTAATATGTGAGTACTGTCTAGAATAACACATATGTTACGTACTGACTGTGTGAATTTAATGTTGGTGTTAATGATATTTATTATTTGAAGTAAAGGATGTGAAAGAGGAAGTTTTTGTGTTGTGATCAGAATGGCCTCGGTTTTATCATCATTCATCTGGAGTTTGTTACATGTCATCCATGATTTCAGATCAGAATTGCACCTCTCTAGTACTTGGATGGTAGCAGCAACCTCAGTTGGCTGACTCGACTTGTATGTTTGGGTGTCATCAGCGTTCAGTTGGTGAGACCCTGGGTGATGATATATGACACTTGAGAGCGGCTGAGTGTATAGAATGAAGAGAACAGGTCCAAGAACAGATCCCAGTAGAACACCACAATATATATCAACTGCGCTGGAGTGTATTCCATTTGCAGATACAATTTGTGTCCTTTTGACTAAGTACGACTTGAACGACTTAAAGATTGTATTGTAAATGCCAAATATATACTGGAGACGGTGAAGCAATATATAATAGTATATTGTGTCAAACGCTGACAAATCAAGAAGGGTGAGGACTGTAATCTTTCCGCTATCCAAAGTAGAGAGAATGTCATTAAATACTTTCAGAAGAGTAGTTTCAGTACTGTGGACGTGCGATATGCACTCTGTACATTGCTAAAAACACTGCTTGAATTCAACTGAGATACAAGCTGGGTTAGAACACTTTTTTCTAAGAGTTTTTATATGAACTGAAGATTAGAAAATGGGCGGTAGTTCTTTAAATCGTTTTCAAGTGATGGTTTTTTTCAGCAGTGTCTTTACAATGGCAGTTTTGAAAAATGATGAGAATTCCCCGGATGATAGGGATATATTAATAACATCAGTTAGTGAAGGAAATAATGGGTCTAAGCAATTAAGCAGCAGTGATGTTGGAATTGGATAAAGTTCACATGACTTTGGTTCACTCTTCATCACGATTCTCCGTATTAAATCAATAGAGACAGGTTAAAATGCTCCTAATGGTTGTCGCTGAAATTCTGTATCGTAACTGTAAAGTGACAACGAGTCAATTGAAAGCTTAACGCAGCGCCACGAAGACAAATCATTATTTGTTTTAGACTTTAGATACAAACATTACTTGCTACACAGCCTTCTTATTTTGAATTCCGGTCTCAGCTTTTTTTAAGTTCAGTCTGCACAACGATTTCATTTGTCATAAACAGTCAGGATGAAAGGATTTAAGAAGAAACCAGCGCCTGCAACCTCCGTTTTGCTTAATGCTAATGAAAGCGCAGAAAAGAAAAGCAGGAGACGTCTTTATTATCGGCAGAATTTGTGAATCAGTATGCAAGTTTGTGAAAGTTTTGATGGTAAGATCCTCGTGTTTTTTTTAATATTGTTGCCGATACGAATCAAGTCCGTGATGTATTTCATCTTATACAAATACTGTTTTACAGGATAAGATTTGGCATATAGCATTTCGTAATGTTTATAATACGTTATTAAGCTTAGTCACAATTGGATTATATCGTTTGAAAGTTCTGCATATCTAATTGCTGCTACGGACGAAGTGATATTATATATAGATGACTTGATATCAACATCTAGACAAATCAAATATCTTGTGATAAGATAGTACGTATCGGATATTTTTTATGTTTGTTTATTCAATAAGAAATGTCTGGAACGAAAGGTTGTGTCTGTAAAGGTTCCGTTGCAGGTTTTTCTTCCTTTAGAAACATAGATTCAGCTTTGGCTGTGGTGGCTTTGGGTCAAGTTAAGATCTGATTCTTGTTCTTTCAGATTGTTATGAATAAATTGTGAAAAACACGTTTTATGTTCTCTTAACAATGTATTTCTTAGTTTTTGTGCCATATGAGCCACATCAAGGTTCTCTTGTGGTATTTTTGTTACTGCTGATTTTGTTGACTGAATTTCACGGTCTGGTTTAGGAATGAAACGAATTCGGCCGTAGCATTGATCTAATCAGCGATATGTTGTTGCTAGTGATTCTGCTTGATAATAATATACTGAGCTTCAACAACGTTTAACTGTGTGGGTGTTAGCTTGGGGAAAAGTGTGTCTTGAATAAGCTTGAAAAATAGTTTAGTTTAGTTTACTCAACATATTTTTTTATACCAGCATGTCATAACCATGATTAAAAAGGAGCGGTGTTATTGGATCACCAGCATACTCTGACCTGGTAATGTAGCTGCTAAATATCTCATTTGGTCATCAAAGTCAACTTGTTTCCTGGTGTTAATTTACTAAGGTATGCATGAGCTAAAGCCAGATCTTTCATTTTGTATTAAGGATAGTCATTATTATGTGATTGGGTTGTAAACTTATGCAGTTATTTTTACCATCTCTGGAATTTCTTATCTTTGGTGAATTTCGCCTTAAGGGCTCAGACACCTCATCATCAAGAGAAACGAGTGTCTCGTTCCCTTTGTCATCACCTACATTATCGTTTCTATATCATGATACTCTAATGGGAGCTGTCTGTAAATGCTTCACAGGACGTGATACAGGATATGTTTATTAGAACACCAGGTGACCCATCGAAGAATGTGCAAGCTGTTTGAAAATATTGCTCATGCGTTCACTGAAGTGCAAGAATCATTTGACGAACCCATAGAACTTATCGAGAAGTATCACGTGATGCGGAAATATTATTTGACGATCACCATCATATACGAGGAGAGAAGTAGAGCCTGTTGCGGCAAATATAATGTGATTAATAAATGTAAAAGAGGAAGATTAATAGAAAGTGAGGAAGAAGGCCAACTAATAACTAACATTATAAAATATCTGCTATCTGCGACTTGCTCATGGTATAACGGCACCAATTGTACAACCCCAGATGGGCGGAGCTTAAGGTGTAGTTAACATAGTATTCAGAAATAGACAAATACACTAGATGTGATTGGTGCATTATGTAAGAGTTGTACTTTCTGTTAGGTTTTAGAAAAGTAAGGCCTCTTGGCAAAATGTGAGATTTTGTTAATTCATATATAGGTTGTATTTTATATTTTTCATGATTTTTTTAAATGTGGTACACGTGGCTGAAAATGTCTGGTTTTGTTTACTAGATAACTCTTACTCTTGTCTAGTTCCAGCAGAGTTATTTCTCTTACATGCAATGGAGTTCCTTGTTTTGTCCTTGTCAAATTGGCAGTCTAACATTGTTTTCTATAACAGTATGTGACACGCATGCTGAGGTAGAATAGAAAGTATGTTTATTTCACAAAACATGAGCATTGAGGTTTATGGAAAAACAATTGGTACCGTGATACCTATAGCAAAGGAGAGTCTCACATTGTATCCATAGAAACGCATACATGTGGGCAGCATTTATGAACTGTACTAGTTTTGATGTAAGAAAACAAATGGATGCTGACCATTGTGGTCAAATACAATCAGTCTTTTAAGACTAGCATGTATGACATCTTCATAACATAGCAAAAGTTTACTTTAGATGGCGGCTTTTGTAACTATAGATATGACAGACACAGACTGATGTTATGTCTGTGAAGTCAGCTCCAAGAATAGCATACATGCAACAAAATAAGTTATGTAAAGATAATATAGTTAATTTTAACCAAATATTGACTATTTTACCTGCAAAAGATGACAAATCATGCATACAAAACAGCTATCTTGTTCTTGTAAAGCATTTCATAAACCAGGATAGAGAACCTTCTAGGTTTTCACATGTAGATAGATCACTTATATCGTATAAAATATTATGGTATGAGTAATTTTAGGTAATTCATTATAAAAAAAAATATAGTATTCTTTCCCGTTTCGTTTTTTTTCCTACTCTAATTATTCATTTTTTATACACTTTCCTGCCTTGAAATTGTTCGTGCAGTTTAGTTATGTTCTATTGCATTCTCTTTTGTCGAAGTAGCAGAGAATACCAACAGACCAAAGCGGTTTCTTTAAGTCAGCATTTCCCATTGACACTTGTAAAAGCCCAATTGTAATCTACTATTAACTTTCAATTAATTCTATTTATTTCTGTCTAGCTGTTCTTATGGAATTTCTATATTAAGTCCAACATTACTGAGTGATAATCTTTTTAGTCACACAGTGATCATTGATTCCATTTAAGTCCACATTGTTCTTCAAACTTTGCATCCCATCACAAGAATCCAGTTTGGTATGGCATCATATCTGCATGGTTAAGAAAGACTGCACTCCACATGCGAGATTTGTATAGAACATGAACTATGTGACATAAGAATATGGAAATGGTTCGTCTAGTACCTCAAACTCTTGCCACGCAAAGTAAGAAGCTCATGACAGATTTTTACAAAGTTATTCAAAAGTTTAAGAATTATCCTAAGACAAACTGATTCCGAGTGTATCCTCGACACGAAACACTAAAGTGAAAATTTCTCTTTCTTCCGGCTCGATGTTGGTTGAGCGCACAGGTTGTGCTGTGTTCTGACATCTGTCTGTGGTAGAGATTGCGATGAGGACGTAGCTCTTAGGTTTTGCTTTATTTGTAATACTTTTATGATGCAGTATATGTATGATAGCCGTTTTCGTTAGCTGCATATATATTTTAGGCCAAATACTGTCTTCAAGTCCATGAGATATAAGTATACTTATCTGTCTAATTGCAAACATCACTTACATTTTGTGCAAATTCGAAATAAAAGTAGCAGCAGCTACAGCCAACACTTTTATTAAAAATAATTGCATCAACATCTGCCCAACTTTGCCATCGGTTTGTGTAAACAACTCTAAATGGTACTACTATCAAAGGGGTCAGACACACCTATCTACCCAATTATTACTTATAAACACACTGTGTACATATAGTATTTAATAAATGATTAAGTAAATGATTACTTTCCTATACAGAAGGTGAGCATACAAATTATTAAACTATCATACCTTTCCAGCTTGTACAATCATATGGCAAGTTTGTACAATTTTCAAGGCAACTTGAGAACTCTATCTACTTCCCTTTTTAAAACACGTTTCCCAAAGTCTTTTCAGTAACAATTCATTAGCATGTATCACAACACAAATGTTTTGTGATTTCATTTTGACTTTTCGGGAGATGTGATAAGACTTGCATTAAATGGTGGTGGAGGTGTACTCGAACCTAAAATTAAATAGTAGATCTATGCATATTTAAAGGTCAGGAAAAGAAACAGTCTCTATGTGTTGCTTTTCTTTTAGCTTGTTTTAAAAATTAGTCAAGCTTACGTGTTATGTTAAAGCAATCCGCACCCCCACCCCCAATTATGGGCTCAGGAATGTATAATATGTCAGATACAGTCTTTTGCGGGCAGAAATTGTGACCGAAAGGGCACGGGTTGTAATCCTACTACCAGATCAACCAACGTTGGCTACAGTGGTGTGTCCTTTAGCAATACACTTTAATCCAATGGGCTTTTAAAACGAAATGACCTGTTTTTGTTACTATGCTATAAAATACACAACATTCAAAAATGACCAACATAAATGAATAAATTTAGCTTTCGAAGCACACAGTTAAAATTCGTATTATTAGTAAAATAAATGAATCGGAAGATATCAACTCTTCGAAACGTTTTCCCTCTATAGAAATAACATACATTTTGACAAAAATTTGTGAATTAAAACTAAGGAAATCACAAGAAATTCAAACTTTCAGCTTGGAATCTTGCAATAATCACATGTTCGTTTTCGTGGCAGAGAAAATACAGACAGCAAACTAAACATGAGTCATACTATTACGCATGCGTTCTCATTTTTTTAAAGAAAACATAAGGACACAGTTACATGTAGACGGGTGCTGCAATAAAATTTTAATTTGATAGACTTGACAGCACAAACCATTTACATGCTGCATAAGAGAAATGAAAACTGGAATGCAACAGATTTATTGTTTTGTAAATGACTTGCGTCAATCTTAATTAAACTCGCTTACTAAATGTATAGTTATACGTTTCGTGCTATGAATCACAAGCCTTTAAAAAGTTTGAATGGTGATCATTTAATATTGCCAAGTTCATTGCCATGGAAGCTAAGACAGAAAGCAAAAAGCATCTGATTCCTACCTAAAGAGTTTATCATCGATTACAAGATCAGTTGTCAAAACTACGGAACAAATAAAATATAGACTAGTGAAGCAATAACATTTCATTTTGAGCTGCATACATGTCGCTGGGGTTAACGTTTCATACGCTATTTGAAAGTAATGAAGGCTAGCATATGACAGTTTTATTGCTTTTTATATCACTTGTGGATTACATCCTACGCGATACTCGCTATATTTTTGGTGGCTGAACGTGGCGGGAACAAGATTTCTGATTTCCCTGACTGGGCACATTACGAACAGTTGATACATCATGGCTTAACATATTTTATGATCAAAGACAGGTCACAAAGGCCATGAAAAATTCGCTCTTCCACTAAGATCACTGTTAGGACGAAAACGTAGATACAAACGAAAAGTGGCATTGATGGAGGAAATGAGTTTCAACTGACACTACAGTGTCGGTGTCCAAAACGTCTCATACTTGTACATATATGGAATAAGGAAAATGTTTTGCGTCATCCCACGTGTTCTACATTATGCGAGGAAAATATTACTCCTCACTTGAGGTCAATTTATTTTAGGAAAGTTAGGACCTTTAAAAATGTAGTATTTGTTATTTAACCCCATTCAGAGACACTTCCCCTTCTACATACCCATAAGGCTGCCAGGAACGCAGGGTTTCAACACGGGTTTCAGAAAGTAAGTTTAAACATTTTTTTTTTTTTTGCGTGGCTTTCAGGACATGAAACGATTCTGCTATAAATCATGCTAATCTATACACCAAAACTTTTGTTTGGTTCTCTTTAAACATTACTGTGGTATGGCTTAAGAATGATTCTTGAAATTATTCATTATTCGACTCTTTCCAAAATGCGTTAAGCAATTCTGGGTTTACCAAATAGTAATGGCAAGAAGAAAGGAAATTTACTTGCTGAAGAATATTAAATAGATTAAAAACAAATTTATACCAATTCAAATTGATGTTTTTAATTTGTTTATTAAGTAATAACTTTGAGAAAGTTATTATGAAATTAAATAGCGTAAGCTGACAAAAATGAAAAAAGATAATTTTATTCGCATAATTTCTAAATAACATGTTTTATCTCTTCGTCTCTCTCTGCCACCAATGAAATTTGTGTCGTTATCTTAATAGATACACAGTGAAATTCAACCGGAGTGAACCGGGTCATCTAAGACTTTTAGACCGGTTATGAATGATGAGTTACAGTAAATGTATTGTATTTCAAACTCCGGTGACGGTTACGTTATCAACACGTTTACATGGTTTTCAGATACATTGCTTCTTCATCAATTTTTGTATTTATTTGATACTTTGGTACGATATTGTTATATGCAAACAGCTTGTACTATGATCGGCTAGGGTTTTCAGTCTTGCCTCTAAGCAAAAAGTTAGCATTATTCACCTTGCACTGGCGAGAATTCTGATTTCATGAAACACTTATCATAGGCAGCAGTGGACTAGGAAATACCTTACAAGACACATACATACACACACACACACACATATATATATATATATATATATATATATATATATATATATATGAAGGTTGGGGCTTGATACCATATAGGGTCGGATCTGGAGGGGTCGAGCGGCCTTTCCCTCCCAGGCTTAGAAACACAAAAGAAAACAAAACCATACACATATACCAAGGTAGAGTTTTGACAATCGTTTTATTCTTAGACACGTTCATTGGGACCCTTTTGAAATTTGGAAACCCTCTACTATAAAACGTGGCCTGGCACATATATCTAACTCAAATCTGCAGTTAGAAAGTTTGGTGAGTCTTTTGCTGGTTGTTGTTGTTGTACTAGGGTTTAACGCCATTTTTAAGCACACGATAGGCTATACATGGCGGCCAGTATTATTGGTGTGGAAAGAACCCTGGAAAACCCCCGGAAAGAACCACCGAACCAGGAGAAGCTACTGGCAAGCTTACTCACATAACTACATTAGCCGAATCTTAGACTCGAACCGACGCAGAGGTGAGATGGCAGTGATCCGTAACGGAGAGCGCTTTAGACCACTCGGCCACTCGGGGCCCCTCTTTTGCTGGTAGAGTTTCGTATCATCGAAACACTATATTGTGTTCAATGAGCATTTTTTTCGATTAAGGAAAAGAAAAAGAGAAATTAATAATTGATTCCTATTTTACTTTGAATTTCTTTTAATATATTCGGACCGCTCTAATGGCCTTGTGGTTAGAGCGTCTGCCTCGAATGCGGGAGGCTGCGTGTTCGATCCCTGACCGAGTCATACCAAAAAACTTATAAAATTTGTACTAACAGCTGCCTCGCTAGGCGCTCAGCATAAATAAGTTAGCGTTATGACTGGACGGCCTGGTGTCAGGATAATGTGACTAGGTGGGACTTCATGGTACATGTATGCGGGATGCTATGTGTTATGCCCCAGTCCAAACACTGCAGACATAGTAGCGATCTGATTGTAAAATTATAAAAGTTACGTTAAAAATCCAAAATTACACACGCACTTACGCAGAGACACATACACATACACAATATTCAAACTGTGACACATGTGCAACGATTTACTTCCATCCGATTTGTCTCCATTTAGCTTTTTTTTTGTTTAAATGCGCAAATAAACTTACACCAAAATTGTTTTGGGCAATTTTAAAATAATCAACAAAAAAAAACCTTACAGAAACGAACATTTAAAAAACAGTTGAATTGTATTTTATTATGAGAAGCGACCGCTCCGGTGGCCTAGTGGTTAGAGAGTCCACCGCGGAAGGAAAGAGGTTGTGTGTTCGATCCCCGGCCAAGTCACACCAAAGACTTACAAAAATGGTACTAACAGCTGCCTCGCTTGCCGCTCAACATTAAGAGGTTAGTGTTAGGACTGGTCGACCTGGTGTCATGATAATGTGTCTGCGGCATGATGCCCCAGTGCTAGACATCACTATAAACTGCCTCACTGCAGACATCGTAGCGATATGACTGAAAAATTGTTAAAGCTACGTTAAAAATCACAATAACACACACACACACACACACACACACACACACACACACATTATGAGAACGTGTTTGTAAAAGAAGAAAATCATAAATATTCCATGGTCTTCAGGAATAGAATAAAAATTACTAAATCACTAGATATAAACTGATACAAACTGAACACTTTGGTTTTCCTATTTAAAACATGGATGCAAAATAGTGCGTTCAAATCTATGATAAGGCAACACAAGGTATCGTTAAATACTATATGTATTCCTTGTTATTACTACACTCTCTCTCTCTCTCTCTCTCTCTCTCTCTCTCTCTCTCTCTCTCTCTCTCTCTCTCTCTTAAAAGCTGAGACGAATATTTTTTTAATTTTTAATTAAAGCAGAAGTGAAGATGATGCGATCGGTCTGGCTGTTACTAGTGCTTTATGTAGGCTTGGTCAGCACTCATACCTTGTACAAATGGATACTTGACACAAAGAAAAGATTTACCTACGATCCAGACCGCTCCAATCCTCTTGGTAAGATATTTGCAAATAATGCAAGATTCAATTATATCTTCTTAATAAGGAAAAAATACTTTTCTATCCATGGCTTGGTGACCATTCAATTATCAGTCATGGGTTCGAACATGAGCCAGTAGAGGTGCAAACAACGGGTTTCAGCATATTCGTGGATTATTTAAAAATAGCCGTTAGAAGAATGATGGAGTCCACCCAGCAACATCGCCCACCAACAGTAGCTTGTGCAAAAGTAAAATAAAGAATATTTATTCAAACGACTTGGACCTGTAAAGATAATATCTTATATCATCGGCTTTTTGGAGCACCGAATTATGTTAAAACCCAGAAGAATACTAACACTCGAAAACTTGTATCCCCCCCCCCCCCCGGCATAATAATACAGGCATATAAAGGTATCGAATTTCTGTGACGACATCGTCATCGCCATCATTGAGAATAATGTTTTGTTCAATATTATCTGTTAAAGTTTTAGAAGTCATATGAATATCGTGACTGTTTCCACGAGATGCATAGCGTAGCATTATGACTTCGCTCAAAGTTGTAAATTTCGTCTGAGGAAAATGGTTTTAAAGGGAAATTATATTTTTAATACGATCTTTACAATCATTTTTTCTTACATATACCTCACTGTATATATTGCAATTATCCAGAATTGCAAATTGCCACTGCGTCAGTGATTATGGATACAAGATTTAATCATTGCAACAGTCAAAGCAGTGTAGGAAGACTATATTTACTTGGCAAACACTAAGTCCTCTTTATCAGCTTCATTTAAGGTGCAAAGTTAAATAAAATCTGTGTGATACAATACAGTTGCAAAGTTGTTGTTTTTTTTTTTTAAACTTTGTAACCGATTACTTTGGATACCATTTGTGTGATACATGTCTGTTGCAAAGTTAAATAAACTTTTTAATAAATCTCTGTTGCAAAGTTTTAAAAAAAACTTGGTAAGCGATAACTTTCTGTTGCAAATCTAGATCAAGTTTGTGTTATTGCAAAACTGAAAAACATTTGTGTAATACATTTATGTTCCGAAATCAGGAAATATTTGTGTGATAAGTTCGGCTGCAAAGTTAGATCATTTTTATGTGATCCATTTAAGATAAACAATGTGTTTGATAAAATTTTGATGTAATTATAGTTAGATTATGCTTGTGAAACATTTATGTTACAAATTCAGATAACATCTGTGTGAAAAGTCCTACTGCAAATTAGGTCACATTTATGTGATACATTTAAGTTAGGAAACATGTGTTTGATATATTTATGTCGCAATTAGAGTTAGATAACACGTGAAATACATTTTTATTGGTGTATTTAGAGTTATGTAACAATTGTATTATGCATTTCTGTTGTTATGATAAGATAACATTTGTGTGATACCTGTTTGTATTCATTTTGACAAATAGGAATATACTGTTATAGAAAATTTTAACAGTTATGAAAATATTGCGTACATATGATTAATCATGCAATGAAACAATGAACGGGAGAAAGCCAATAGGTGGAAGTTAACACTTGAATGTTTTAAAAGCAAGTATTTGATAATTAATTTCAAACGGTCCAAGGAACACAACTTCTGGTGAAAGTAGTTGCTTACAACGACGAAAAAGGACATAAGATCGTTTTGGATATCATTCGAAGTGCCTGCTCAACCATTACACGCATTCAAGCTGATTCACTCCCGAATCATTTTGCAAATTCCAATTAAGGCATTTGGCGTTCATAAATTAAATGGCATTTTCCTTGTTACTTGTATATGTTAACTTTAGTTTTTTTCAATAAGCAACGTTTTAATTAATCTCAGGTATTTACAACTGGCCTTTGACCTTTCCTGAATGTTCCGGGATTCATCAGTCCCCGATTGACATAAGAACAGACCAAGTACAGTATGGATCTGACTGCGCGTGCCCACAATTCATCTTTAAAGAATACACGGTACATGGAGAATTTGAGAACAACGGTGAGTCCTTATATTGACTTTCCTCAGAACAATGTGATAAATAGAACAACGTTGCATATATGGTAATATTCTACATATACATTTCTCTTTTCCGCCATTTCCTGACGATTCTTTAGCAGGAAATAATTAAATAATATTATGTTATAGAACACGAGGATTGTCATTACTTGTATGTATGTATGTATGTATGTATGTATGTATGTATGTATGTATGTATGTATGTATGTGTGTGTGTGTGTGTGTGTGTGTGTGTGTGTGTGTGTGATGGTAGGTAGGTAGGTAGGTAGGCAGCCAGGCATGCAGGCAGGTAGGCAGGTAGATAGGTAGGTAGATAGGTAGGTAAGTAGGTAGATATGTAGATAGGTAGGTATTGGTTTATTGACACGATTTGATGCAAAGAAGCGTTGAACGAAAATTTATGAAGGAACAGGTTTAAAAAAATAATTAACAATGTCCTTGAATATCCTCAGACGCTACATACTCCGTTGATAAATGAAATAATGGTTTTGTAAGATCAGTCATATGCTGTTGTTATGGGTTGAACGTTATCTTTAATGATATGCTTATATTGCAAAAAGTATATTTGGTGAAGGAAGAACCCGGGGAAGACCCGAGAAGCACCACCAACCCAAGGGAAGCTATATGCAAGCTTTCTCACAAACCCACATTGGCCGAGCCCGAGACTCGAACCGACGTGTACACCGGTGAGTTGTCAGTGGATATATGTAGGTGAGAACTATAGATTAGTCGGCCCTACGGGGGCCTCACGTCGAATCAAGTATCTATGCGTTTCGATATATATATATATATATATATATATATATATATATATATATATATATATATTTAAGGGCATTCACCAACCTTCACCCTCTCCGATCCTGGAGCTTTAAAGATTACAGATGTACCATTTACAAACGGTACCTTTGAACTGAATGATTTTCATCTTCACTTTGGTGGCACAAAAGGAAGGCCTGGAGAAATTCAGGTAAGAAATCTGTAAGAGCTCTCGACCTGTCCATTTTGCACTTATTTCCATCCAAGGTTCGCAAATGCTACTCTTTAACCATTTTTATTTGAGTTCTTTATTATATACTATTAAGCATAGTTTCCATTAAACTGTGAATCAAGTTGTAATATACACACATTATGCGTTACCTTCTTTTTTCTTATCTGCTACACTTTTCCATTGGTCATATGGCAAAATCATCTCCAGATTTTAATGATTCTTTCTGCAGTGTGCTCTTATGACTATTTCGAATACATGTTAAGTACCAATATCACTAATTATGCATGAGTTGCGTTGTTTCAAAAAATTCTTTTGTAAAAAGCACTTTTAGATTTTAAAAAAATTCAAATGAATTATACTTTCTGATAGTTTGCAGTGACTTATGTCCAAAAAGAAACATTTTTAGATTGCCTTTTTATGACTCATACTTTCAGAGAGTTTGCAGTGACTTATGTCGAAATATATGTTGTTGTTGTTGTTTTGGGATTTAACGCCATTTTTCAGCACACGATAGGCTATACATGGCAGCCAGTATTATTGATGGAGGAAGAACCCGAGAAAAGCTCTGGAAAGAACTACCGACCCACGAGAAGCTATTTTCAAGCTTTCTCACTTAACTGCATTAGCCGAATCTTAGACTCGAACCCACGCAGACAGAGGTGAGACGGCAGTGATCTGTAACGGAAAGCGCTTTAGACCATTCGGCCACTCGGGGTCCCCTCGAAATATATAACATGGTTACTATAAAACAAATCTTGTTAAGTAGCTGGGTACCAAATATGTTTTATGTTATATATAAGTTCGCCTGATTAATTTTATCTAGTATCATACCTCTCTCTCTCTCTCTCTCTCTCTCTCTCTCTCTCTCTCTCTCTCTCTCTCTCTCTCTCTCTCTCTCAACAGCTATGTTAGAGACGTATACTTGAAAGGCATCTTTCTACTTTATTTCCTGGATGCAGTCATCCCATATAAACGTAAAAATTTCGGAATGATTTGGCATGAAACTCACAAAACTCGTGGCTTTGTTTCAAGCAATCGCAAATCGCATTACTTAGAGCGGCCATTTCGCACTGGTTGATAAAGGAATATGAACCTCAGAGTTCAATCACCATTAGACCTTGTGTCGGATCATGCAATGACAGACAATGGTCTATGCAGTCCTCATTATGACGCGACTTATACTCAGGTACATACGGTACTATATGTTTCAAATGTCTAGATTTTCTAGGTCCGTTTTCCAATTGATACAGAAGCAGCAGATATTTGTAAACATTTACAAATAAAGACGAAAAGAACGCGCTCAAGAGCTAATGCAAATCAACTGAGGGTTTTCAAAATTACATTTGAGTAAAGAAACACGGGTATGACGCAACTTAATTTGTTTATTTTTTGTTGTCCATTTGTATGTTGTTATTGTGGGGGGGGGGGTGAGTGGTAGGTGGGGCTGATTTATTCTCAGAAGCTTCTCATATGATCATTTGAATATTTTCTTCTAATTTATTTAAATATATTTCGTAAATGTTTACTGAACTGGACATAATGACCATTCTTTAAGGGTATGGACTTCAGAGGTAACACTGTTATGTCTGCAGGATCCGAACACACCATCGACGGTCAAAGGTACGACGGAGAGGTAAGTATCATAGACTGAATTGTTCTTTGGTTTGATATCCATGCTTTTATTATTGTCTTCTTTATTCGTTTCAATAACAAACATGCAGTGTGATACACCTCCAACGAGGAATCTAATCTCTAAATAACTATTTAGTGATATATCCTCCAACGAGGAATCTAATCTCTAAATAACCATTTAGTGACATATCTTCCAACGAGGAATCTAATCTCTAAATAACCATTTAGTGATATATCCTCCAACGAGGAATCTAATCTCTAAATAACCATTTAGTGACATATCTTCCAACGAGGAATCTAATCTCTAAATAACTTTTTAGTGATATATCCTCCAACGAGGAATCTAATCTCTAAATAACCATTTAGTGACATATCTTCCAACGAGGAATCTAATCTCTAAATAACTATTTAGTGACATATCCTCCAACGAGGAATCTAATCTCTAAATAACCATTTAGTGACATATCTTCCAACGAGGAATCTAATCTCTAAATAACTATTTAGTGACATATCCTCCAACGAGGAATCTAATCTCTAAATAACCATTTAGTGACATATCCTCCAACGAGGAATCTAATCTCTAAATAACTTTTTAGTGACATATCTTCCAACGAGGAATCTAATCTTGAAAGAGGCATATATGTACACATAGAAACTTGCCTAATTGTAATCTGAAATACCAAATCCGTTGGGATGTTTTTTTGGTATTCTGAGGAGCAGTAGACATTGATAGAAGCCATAACGATACCTATATTAGCCTGTCCGTCAGCCATGTTTAAACAATTGAAAAACAACATACATACATACATACATATATACATACATATATACATACATACATACATACATACATACATACATACATACATACATACATACATACATACATACATACATACATACATACATATATCTTTCAGCTTCATTTTGTCTTTGCCAACAACAAATACAAGAACTTGGAAGTGGCCGAGAGGGAGAAAGATGGCGTTGTGATCATTGTAATTTTTGTTACTGTAAGTATAGCCATATTTTCTCTCTCTCTCTCTCTCTCTCTCTCTCTCTCTCTCTCTCTCTCTCTCTCTCTCTCTCTCTCTCTCTATATATATATATATATATATATATATATATATATATATATATACTACCCTAGTAAAAAAAAAATATATATATATATATATATATATATATATATATATATATATATATATATATATATATATATCACACACACACACACACACACACACACACACACACACACACACGCACAACAGTTATCCCTATTCACACCACCTCCCCACTCCAAACAATTGTACACAATTAATTGCAAGAAGTCTCTGACGCTACTACATCGAACAGTTAGTTGCGCCAAAACTAAACCTTTCGCATAACTCACTTTTGTGCACAACAATTAAACTAGGAATGTACTCCTATTTGCATACCATATACTTTTAACAATGTATACAAGACACTTTGTATGCAGTGGTTTATACCTGCTGCCGGTAAAAGATGAGACATATTTTTAAAATGCAAATGAGTTCCAATATATTAACCATGCTGACGACACACAATTATTATGCTAACAATGCTGACGACACACAATTAGTATGCTAACAATGCTGACGACACACAATTATTATGCTAACGAAGGTGCACAATTTCACATATCAAACTAGTCGTAACCAACAGCATAATGTACGTTTGTCTCATCCCCGAACCATATTATTAAATCGATGTCGACTGCTTGCAAAAAAGAATCACACCTAGTTTCCGTGAAAAAAGTTCAACGGACCTGTCATTCCCTGATTTTAAATATTGCTCTAATAAGTTGATCTTCTAAGTCTCATTTTACAAAAATTAATGTCTTACGACGTTATGTTTATCAGTTTTGCAGTCGGAATACATTTGAATATACTACCCTAGTAAATATACTGGCTACTGTTTGACGGTCTACGTAGAGTTGAATTTGGGCATACGTTTCCCTCCTTTGCTACATGTTGTTAAATTATCCTTTCGTTATTTGTTGCGCCATTGTTACCTGCATTGAATAAATTTGACTTTGTTTTGAATGGATTTTAATTTGTTAAGTTTTTCTAAGTCTCTTTCATTCTATGCCAGTGTCCACTGTCGTTGCTGAATTTTAAGATCGCTTTTACTCTGAATAAAATGCCAGTTTAAATTTTGTATGTTAAAGTACTTTTAAAACGAACGGGATAAATGTTATGAATTATGAATTTGCCCCATTAGCATCGATTTTAGATTTTCTGGATCCCTTCTAAGAAAGATTATGACATCAACAAAATAATCTGAGGGCCTGTATCAATATTAATGTATTAGTTTCGTTCTTTGTGATAGTCCAAATCATATTGAAAGACTTAAAGAATGGCAATATTTGTTTTCAAACAAATAAGCTGTATTGGTTTATTTTTTTAAGGAAGTTCTAATAAAACATTATACAAATATGTCATATTATAATTTTCCAGAAAAGTCCAGACTATTTTAAATACAAAGGAGAGACGATACGGTTCAGTTCACTGCTAAACCGATTTATCCCAAGCATCAGGCCAGTAGGTAGGTTTTTGCGAAGTTTTATATACGAACATGTTACATGAGAGAATTGGCAGGAAGATCAACAATTCTGAAACTAAGGATGATGCATGAAAGCCTTATATATTTTCCTGTATGACAGAACAGATACTGAAACAAAATAATGTAAACAAAATATTATTGTTATGAATTAACCCATCCTTAAATGGATAATGTAATACACCCATGATTTACAAAGAGCTGAGGAAAAAGGATGCTGTAAAGAAAAATTAAAATATGCTCTGTCGGCACAAAGAAGTTCACTATATGGTTGAATGATGCAACAAAATCGTACACCTTCAACCTGCTGGATTTTATATAATTGTGCAAGAGTATTCAAATAATAATAATTCATAATAACAAAATCAACAACAGCATAAAACAGCATCTTGAACAACAACGTTGTAATAATAATAATAATAATAATAATAATAATAATAATAATAATAATAATAAATGTCCTAATTAAGTGTCGGGCAATAGAACCAATAAGCACATTTAAATCATTTTGTTACTGTTATTATTATTATTATTATTATTATTATTATTATTATTATTATTTGAGTCTCATCGATTTTTCTGTTGTAAATTTATTCTAACAAATGTGATATGATCATGCAGTTAATTTAAATTAACGGTCTTATCAGGTACATGGATCGGAGAAGTGAGAAATTTATTTTACAGGTGTCTGTGCACCACATTTGTGATCTTAATGTTGACATTGTCAGTCTTCAAGACATATGACATTGCTGACATTTCAAAGGTTGGTAGGAATGTTAGGGTGAAAATCTTGATTGACAGCAATATGTATCATGACATCTGTTTCATATGCCAGACTCGTATTTCCTCGTGCAGCTCGCACTGAGTGCTAAGCGGGCTGATAACATGAATTTGGGAACTCAAATCCCGCAAATTTATATCTTGAAAATCATGCAAGATGCGGTTTTGCTGACGCATCGATAATTTATTCACAATGCCCTGATATCGTCCAGTGTTAATTTAAACTGAAGATGCATATAGTTTGAAGATGGCATTTAATCAAGCAGCCAGAATTATCAGACATAAAAACGATGACTAGGTCAAAATATTAATGAGCTCATCATGTTTAAGCATATAATTTTAGATTTTGGGGGTCTTTTGGTTGATGTCTGAAATGAATATTTATAATTTTTTTTTAAAGTACCGGACATTTAAAGTTCGTTCTTGCTCACGTGTCTCTCAATAAAATTTGAAAATGGGTTAAAAAAATATTTCATATACGACAGCCTTTTACAGTTTCTAGATTCCAAAATCAACAAAATACAGTTTCCAACATTCCAACATAAACTTTGATCTCGCCATCAATCTGTGTTAAAATAGTCGCCATCAATCTGTGTTAAAATAGTTGCCATCAATCTGTGTTAAAATAGTCGCCATCAATCTGTGTTAAAATAGTTGCCATCGATCCATCAATCTGTGTTAAAATAGTTACCATCAATCCATCAATCTGTGTTAAAATAGTGGCCAGCTGAATCATGTACTGTTGACGCCAATTTTAGCTGACTCTTTCCTCTCGTTCAGGTCTGAAGGCTACAACATCCGTTGATTTGACAATGTTTTTCAATAAGCCCTGCAAGTACTACACTTACTTCGGCTCTACCACAACTCCGGAATGCCACGAGTCTGTACGCTGGATAATCCTGAGGGATCCGATCATGGCCACAGAAAGAACGGTACTAGTCCAAAATGTTGATTGACACATGATCAGGTCTACTAATCTTTTGCCTTCGTTTGTTTTTGTTTTATTTTGTTCGTTTCGTGTCTAGTACATTTAGCTGAATTATGGAGTAAGGCACATACTCAGCAAATTAATATCGCTCTTGCTTTTCCTAAGTTTCTGGATGTAAATTACATCAAATTGATAGTGAACACCATTAAAACGTACAGCAGGCAACTCGGAATAAATATTGATTTATAATAGCAATCAATTCAAGAAATTGCAACTTGCCTCAATTAAACTAACGCATGCTGTCAATGCATCGTCATTTTAATTGTGTTGTTATTCGTGAATTTTATACGCCATGAATTTACACACAGAAGAAGAGATTAACCTTTGAAACCAATAGAACTACCCCCTCCATCACTGGAGAGATACCGTCAAGTTGACAAAGTTAACTTTGGCAAAACAACGAAAGATAATTCCGACGCAAAATGTAGATCCAGTCTAAACATGTTGTCTGTTTTCTTCCAGTTGTTCGAGCTGACAAAATTACAGTCAAGAGGGGACTTTAACCGAAGATTTGGAAACTACCGTACAACCCAGCCCTTGAATGATAGAGTGGTACTGGCCAATTTCCAGAAACCCACACACAGTGGATATATAGACATGAGTGCCCTCGTACGGCAGAAAATGTGGCGGTTGTACCGGTTGAACAGTCTCCGCCTAATGAACATCCATTATAGATACAAACTCATGCAGCAATATTTACAAATCATGCATCTCTTGCATCGCGGTTGATAAATTATTTGTTTTGACTTTGTTGTAGTTGTTTAAAAAACAAGCTTTAATTCAAGCACCAAGCTAACATTTTGTCTCTTCGGAAATAGGTTTTGCTCACGACTGGATGACTAGTATAATCAACTTTCGGATTAGGTTTTGTTCAGGACCGATCTGCCAGTTTAATCAAACTTTTCCAATCTTTCATTATCAATAGCTTGATAATACCTGAATTTCCGCTTTTTCTTTCATGTATATCGATACTGTAATCCCCATTATTTCCATGCATTAAAATATGTTTCCTAATGTGTTATCAGCAATAAGTATATCCGAAAACGACAAAAACAGTGTTAACTGGAGACAAAATAAACATCTGGCATCATGTTATTCAGTACAGTGATGTTTACTCAAAACCATCGATACTGAAAGATTCTAACAATATTGTTATTTGATTTCATCAAGAATATTACTATCAAAGATGCAAGATTTCGATAATACAACTGTAATGGAAAATTAACGGAACAGAAATTTCTAGTATATTGGCAAATAGTGGTTATGCATAAACGGATTGAATTTTATACAGAATAAAAGCAGTCATGAAAACCGATCACACAATGGATGTTTATTCTATGTGTGCAATTGATTTTTCAAGTTAAATGACGTAAATATAAAAGACAAGTCTTATAATTGCAAATTGTTATAAACACGATTATAAATCTAAAAATATATATCAGCTAACTTTATTATTAATAATTATGTAAAATCAAAAAAGAAAGGCGCATGAATGCATACGAATAATTCCATGCTGGTGTTTGGAACTAATAACTTCAGTTTTCTAGTACATGTGATTTCAACCTGTCTAAATACTTATTATAAAGACTTGGCAACAGGGACGTCAGTGGGGGTAGGGGCCATGAATTTGCATGTGTTGTAAAATAGTGCTGTAGCCTAGATACTGACAAGCCCGTCAAGTCACCCCACCTACCCCCCCCCCCCACTGAAGAAAAATTGATATTACGTCCTTGCTTGGTAACATGTATAATTATACTTGAATATACAGTACTTATTCTGGAAAGCACTAAAGCAGCCCTTTAATACATCTAGATTGTACTGGAACATTACCTAGATTTTGGCAGTCTTATTTGGTAAAATTCAATTTTATTTTCATATTTGCCAAATTAATTTTCTTTGATTCAGACATAAGTCAACGTATGCGTTGAGACTTCTGATTTCTAATGCCGTAAGCTTGTCTGATAAACAATTACAGATGGCATTATGGGTTGTTTCCCGAGGGATAATGAATATTTTTGAGGAAATAATTATTGGTGACGGCTTTATTTACTCGGTCTTATTTTATTTACCATCTTTAATTGCGCTTTAGCCCATGACAAAATTAAATAGCATGAAATCAATTAAATTTTGTATGAGATAGTTGAAAATTTAAAACGAAAATGCCGAATCCTGAAATCTCAAGTTATAAATGGATTTCTATCTACAACATTTTTGTGAACTAAACTAAGGTAACACACACACACACACACACACACACACACACACACATATATATATATCTGTGTGTGTGTGTGTGTGTGTGTGTGTGTGTGTGTGTGTGTGTGTGTGTAAATATACAACTAGCATACAAGTTCGGTTTGATTTGTTATGTAATTTCACTATATCGGTTCTGTTTCAGGATGTGTTTCTAACAAAATATGAATATAATTGGTAGCATAGCGGTCGATGTTATATTCTCATGGACCATTGACTTGTTTCCATATCACAATCATTTCAACCATTATACCTCAAAAGAAAACATAATCTCGGGTATATCTGTAGAGTTTGCAGCTTTGTTCATCCATCTCATTGTAGGTATCAGAACTGTTCATGTACTTTAATGGTTTAAGCCCGACTACGCATGTAAATCTTTCCGTAAATTCGGAGAATTGAGTAGATTATATTGATTTAAAGCCTAATATTTTCTTTTCTGATTAATATAGAAAGGCTGATGTAATTAATTAAAATTGCATTTGATGTTTGTATGCAGTGCATATCTAAACAACTAATGTTTCTTTAATACTAAAGACTATACTTTCATTGAATAGTTTGATGTCAGCCAAAGCTAAGATGAAAAAGTAAAGAAAACCGCACACGTTCTCGGAAAGACCTCGCTTACCATCAAGGGTTGGAATTAACTCCATTGCCCCAGTGCGGATATCCTATAATTAAAAGATTATATTTATTAATTATTGTAACTCGGAAAAAATCTGATTTGAACAAGCCTAATATATAGTGGACATAATATATTTACACTATGAATAAGTCAATATCGTGCTAAAATTGTCAGAAACCAGCTCGTCAGCTACATTAATAGCCGCCTGAGAAAGGTTTAGATGGTATAGTGTGAAACATCTTCGAAAATTCCCCATTAGCAGACAGAAGAAAAACTTGAAATTACAATTTCATGTGGGACTTTGCCATCTAGAGTTTGTCTTTCGGAAAAGGGAAATAACTCGTATAAAGGCCAAACGAGCTTAAATTATATGTTAGCTAATTATTCGGCAGCATTAAGAAATGCACATTTCTCTTTCTTTTAAGAATAAAGTACTCAATCTCGTGCGGAGTATTTTTTTAATAAAATAAAACATTTTTATACTATAGTCACCACAGGAGAAAATACAGTGATTGCAAGAACATTAAATGAGAAATTTTAAATACGTTAGTGAAATATAGGAATCATGATAAGGTTTTCAATGGTATGGTGTCTGCGATGATTAATTTGTAGTTCCTGATCTACTTTGTTCCTCTAGATACCGTTTAATAAGAATATTATCAGCTAGTTATTTCACTCATCTGCGTGTCTGCTACAACTTGTTTTCAATGGCATTTTAATCTAGCCTTATTTTCTAGAAACCAAATATTGCTGAGCGTTTGATTGGTTAATTCTTGTTTGATACCTACAAGAAAACTCTCTTATACAGAGCTTGATAATGATATTTTTAAACATTATGTAATTTAAATCATCTTGACAATTATTATCTTCTGTTGAAGCAGAACTGAATTATATTGACAAATGTTTGATTGAAAATAATACAAGGTTCTATAATCTAATAATGGGTATTTTGTATAGGTTTAAAATGTTTGTCTTTTAGTATATTTTTTTTCTATTCTTGTTCTTCATATGTAAAATTTAGAAAGTGACAATTAATAATTTTTGCACATTATATTCCAGACTTACTTGTAATCCTGTCAAATCTTAAAGGGTCGTTGGGTTGCTTTTTAAAAAAATGAGATTTGCTTAATTTTAATTTTTCGGCGTTACCTTGTGTTTGAAAATGGATGATGAAATCCTAATTGGAGAGGGTCTCTGTAACACGACTAAGGTTGTGTAGAGGATACATATAGTAAACTTTCAATAAATAAATAAATAAATAAATAAATAAATAAATAAATAAATAAATAAATAATATTGTTTCCATTAATAAATTGGTTTTCTGAACTGCAGTCTCTGTGGACTTGCCGCACGCATGCACAATCACACTGTGATCACACAAAGAGCTATGAAAATATTGCACAACAAAAACATTCAATAAACTCCCATTTTCATTTAAAGTAACCATAATTTCGGGCGCAGCTTTCCTCTAAATGCTTGCATCAGAAGTAAGATCTGGGTCTATATTTCCTGATTCTATGAAGGGGTTCTTCTTCAATTCTGGGTTGACTAAGAGGCTTGTTTGTACTAAACTAACAAAACCATGTTGACTCTCGTCTTGGAAACAAGTTTTCAATCAAAAACACCTCTTCATATGGAATTATGTATCCTATATTTGCCATAAACGATACCCCACTTTAAAATAATCCCAAACTAGTTTACAGGTAATGGCAGTTTTTTTTATGGGAATGTCAGTAAAGACATTAAGACTGAATTCAAGTACATATAATATTATTTTGTATAATATGGATAAGGTTATTTATAATTGATATGTATTAATTTATGAGATTCAAAGATATGTTATTCTTTGGCATCCTTCAATTATTATCAAAGGATTTATAATTCCCAAGACTTGATGGTATCTTTTGAAGCTGAAGTCCATTTATGGCCATGCACTTCTATAGACGTGATGAAATTGTTCGAAGTGTAAGCTCATTTATAGTCAAATACTATTATGGACGTGATGGGATTGTGTCAGCTCTGTGTGGTCAAATAATGCAATGGACGTGATAAAATTGTTCGAAGTGAGAGCTCATTTATGGTCAAATACTTCTATAGACGTGATAAAATTGTTTTAAGTGTAAGCTCATTTATGGGCAAATACTGTTATTGACGAGATGGGATTGTGTAAGCTCTGTGTAGTCAAATACTTCTATAGACGAGATGGGATTCTGTCAGCTCTGTGTAGTCAAATACTGTTATTGACGAGATGGGATTGTGTAAGCTCTATGTAGTCAAATACTGTTATAGACGTGATGAAATTGTTCGAAGTGTAAGCTCTGTGTGGTCAAATACTGTTATGGACGAGATGGGATTCTGTCAGCTCTGTGTAGTCAAATACTGTTATTGACGAGATGGGATTGTGTAAGCTCTGTGTAGTCAAATACTTCTATAGACGTGATGAAATTGTTCGAAGTGTTAGCTCTGTGTGGTCAAATACTGTTATTTACGAGATGGGATTGTGTCAGCTCTGTATAGTCAAATACTATTATGGACGTGATGAAATTGTTCGAAGTGTAAGCACATTTAGGGCCAAGTAGAGTAGGTGATACTCGAGTTTGATATAACAATTTACCTTCGTAGCATGCCATCGTTCGAATCACACAGGTTAAGCTGATAGAATATTGTATCTAGTTTATCAGTGTTTGTACTTTTTGAACAACTTGATCAAAGATTTGTAGATTTTGAATGTATGTTTATATAATGTATATGGAGTTTTATTAAAACTTAGTGAAATGTAAACAACTTTTGTAAGTCTTTTTGGTTATTTATTTTATTCAGATTATTACGTGCAATGTGGCAAATATAATTACAAACACAAAACCATCATTCATTTAACCGCTCCGGTGGCCTAGTGGTTAGAGCGTCCGCCGCGGAAGCGGGAGGTCGTGGGTTCGATCCCCGGCCGAGTCATACCAAAGACTTACAAAAATGGTACTAACAGCTGCCTCGCTTGACGTTCAGCATTAAGAGGTTAGTGTTAGGACTGGTCGGCCTGGTGTCAGGATAATGTGACTGGGCGGGACATCATGCTACATGTCTGCGGCATGATGCCCCAGTGCTAGACATCACTATGAACTGCCTCACTGCAGACATCGTAGCGATATGACTGAAAAATTGTTAAAGCTACGTTAAAAATCCTAAACAAACAAACAAACAAACCATCATCCATCTTACTTACAAACCCGCTTGACCCGCAGTTTGCTACATCGTTTGGGAGGTCACACCTTGCTTCCAGCAGGAACAGGAACTACCTGGAGCCCAGACAGAGCGAACAATTTGGAAAACGGTACATTGTTTCGATTTCATTTGGCTGGAACACACACACACACACACACACACACACACACACACACACACACACACACAGGTGGTGGGCTCAAAACCGCCTCGTATCCACGCCTATTGATACATGTTAAAGAATACACCATTTTCTTTAAGTCAATACCAAAAATGCCTTAATCAAACTCTTATATCACAAACAAAATGAGAGACGAAACAATTCTTAAAAAATAGACTGTGACTACATTCGTAGGCAATGAACCACAATAATAGTGACCCAAGTCCAGAGGCCTATCTTAAATTTAACTGAGACACTATCCAATTATAACAATTTCTGGGATCAAGGTGCATAATGAATGACTTTGACCACGACCCTCTTTGCTCCAGATCAGATTTTGTCTGAAAATATTTATCCAAGCAGTATACGTACGTTTTTAATATTTTATGTGCTGAGTCATGCTGATTCCACCTCGTATTCCACTCTCAGTCATTATAAATATATCAATGGTGTGCCAAACGTTCGTATTCCACATATGATATATTTCATAATATATCAAGGACCAGTCTAATGTTCTGGAACAGGGTCCTAAACTTGTTAGTATTTCCGCCTTTCAATAGCCTGAAAAATATCTTTGCTCTGGTTTATAGCAAAATAGCACCATATTATATCCATAATATTAATCGATAAATAAAAGATATATCTTCATATACAAGAAATGAAAATCTCAGTTCAAAAGACAATTACTGCCCCTACCCCCCCCCAATTAAATTTTTTGTATCTTACACTAAATGTGAAACTAGTCTGGTGTACTGCAGCAAAGCACATTTCGTTCATGACGATTAAAACATGGTATTGGGTTTCATGCTAATACGTGTATTGGACAATCTGAAACGATCATGTTTACCTACTCAAAGAATAATCCAGGATTAGACGGAACAATGTGCTTTAGTATTGATATCATTGTTGGTAAACTTTGAACGCATTGTGCAGTTACAACTGTAAACATATTTAACTATTTGCAATGCGCACAACTGCTTCCGAAAACGGCAGAAAGTAGATGATAAGAGAGCGTGCAACTGCAAATTTTGATCAAGAAAAGAGACTAAGAAAGCAGCCAAAATGCTGAGAAAATTAACAGGAATAGCTAAAGCATGATGAAGGAAATGTGTGACCGCTCCTGTGGTTTGTGGTTTGAGCGTCCGCCGCAAAATCGGGAGGTCGTGGGTTCGATCCCTGGCCGAGTCATACCAAAGACCTACAAAAATGGTACTAAGAGCTCCCTCGCCTGACGCTCAGCATCAAAAGGTTACTGTGTCAAGATAATGTGACTGGGTGGGACATCATGCTACATGTCTGCGGCTACATCTCTCTCTCTCTCTCTCTCTCTCTCTCTCTCTCTCTCTCTCTCTCTCTCTCTCTCTCACACACATACATCTCATCTCCCTCTCGTACATCTATCTCTCTCACACGACTACTCTCTCTCTCTCTCTCTCTCTCTCTCTCTCTCTCTCTCTCTCTCTCTCTCTCTCTCTCTCTCTCTCTCTCTCACACACACACACACACACACACACACACACACACACACACACACACACATACACACATATCTCCTCCATATCACCCACTCGATCACCTCCACGTCTCTCCCACACATGTCATCTCTCTCTCTCTCTCTCTCTCTCTCTCTCTCTCTCTCTCTCTCTCTCTCTCTCTCTCTCTCTCTCTCTCTCTCTCTCTCTCTCTCACATACACACATGCACGCACATATATATATCGCTTTCAAATCATCTCTCTCTCCCCTTTCTTTCTGACATCTCCATCATGTTACATGTTTGCGGCGTGATGCTACAGTGCAAGGTATCACTAAACTTTTTCACGTCATACATCGTAGCAATATGATAAAAAAATATAAAAAGCCAAATCATCACAATCTCTCTCTCTCTCTCTCTCTCTCTCTCTCTCTCTCTCTCTCTCTCTCTCTCTCTCTCTCTCTCTCTCTCTCTCTCTCTCTCACACACACACACACACACCGACACACACACACACACACACACATCTCCTCTCGCTCTCTCATATCCTGTCTCAAAGAGAGTAACTTAAAAATCTTTGACGTACGTAAAGGATATAGCATCACAGAAGCTCGATGTTTTGTAAAAGCCAATGTGAATCAGAAATGGCAGGAACACTGAAATTTCACTCCTAAATGCAGGATACAACACTCCATCCTGACAACAGTTGACAGGTCCATTAGACCACCCAAAATTAACAGATGGGGCCAATAATTAATTTATGGAATAATGACAGGTGAAACCAAATTAGCAAGCAGCTTTGGCAAATTCATAGATCCCAAACCTGTAGACATAAACTGCTACCACTGTAACACAGTAGAAGACCTGCGCCCATGTATTCAATAATTGCACAAAATTCTAACTAGCAAGAACCACAAAGCACAAAAAAGGGATCCCCTTATAATCTTCCAGGAATTCTAGACCCCCAAACCCTGACAAGCAAGTCTATTTTTATAATATAGTAAAGTACCTTGAAACAAAACGGAACTCGACAATAGGATATAATCAGTCTCAATCATCTAGCAAAGCGCACGCCTTCTTGGAACAAATAAACAAATTCCCCTTCAATTAACTAAAGATAAAATTAAACAAAGTAAACATACACTTCCATCACCAATAAACCTCCTCCTCCAACTAGCTGCCCACATCGAACGAACACTGCTCTTCTCATGGTTTCATTAATGTGTTTATCTCAGATGAATGGACTCCCGTTATTTAAAAATTAAAAACATATATCCTCAACTTTTTCGCTCACTACTAACCAACTACAACCCTACTACCTCAATAGTAACCGTAGATTATCAATAACAATACATTCACCTAAATTAGGACATGTTACGTGTATTTCATTTGGGTCATATATTTTTTTTATTTTAATTGATTGTTTGTCAGATTCAAATTTGACATTTTAAGTTTAAGATTCATTCATTGGGAGATGACCTATACTTTACAAATAAACACCAGGTGTTGACTTCATTTCTGACCTGGCTTCAGAGTTGTAAACAAGCTTTTAAAATGATTAGTTGATTCCAAGGACATTATGGAGCTTTGTTATAAACATGTTTCTATTTTTAGTTGTGTCATACGGTGTGCACGAGATTTTTTGAACGTAAATTTGTTCTTAAAGATTCTAGAAGATCATGTGACCCCTTCCTTGTTTACGTAAAAACAGGTATATAAATGATGTTTTAGAGCGAACTGTTTAGTAGAAGTTGGGCTCTTAGAATACTAAGTTTTGTGTCGTTTTGAGTTATTTTAAATTACCTTGTATTGAAATTATTTCAATTCATTTGGATCAAGAGGATTTACTTTGTAATTTTTCTGGAAAAAAAATTGTGCTCATTGAATTTCATTACCAAGAACTGACTTCATCAGTTGATATCGTCTTCCATCTTGGATGCTTCACTAAGATTCGAACTTGGAATTATTTGGATTTTTTATTACCAGGACTTTTGCAATTTCACTAGTGGATTATATTTTGAATTATTTTTGGATTAATTTTGGAATTGATTCTTAAAACCGTAAGTTTATTTTTCTTTTGTGGAAATATTTGTGCTCAATAAATTGTTTATTAAGTTTTTACAAGCTGGTTATTTTCACTCTTTCTATGTTACTGTTTATTCGAGCCTAAGCACGTAACGAACTCGAGTTCGTAACAGACGCACAAATATGGCCCACAACTTAGAAATATGAGATGGTCTATACCCCAGGCACAATAGGCCAAGCTTGCACAATTCAGCACCCAAATAATTATCAAACTTCAATATGACCCAAAACTTTATTGTAAAAGTGGTGTAAAACTATAGACCTTCAGTCCCAGCTGTACAATGCGGCATCTAAATAGCTAGGAAAATTAGTCATGACCCCAAATATTAACTGTAGAAGGTGGTCATAAAATCCTTGACCATCATGCTCAGCTTCACAATGAGGCACCTACGGAAATTAATCAAGACCCCAAAACTTTAACTGTCTAAAATCCCAGGACCATCAAGCCCGGCTGCACAATGTGGCACCTAAATAACTAGAAAAGTTAATTATAACCGAAAATGTTTTTAGAAGACCCAACTTATTTGTATAAGGTGGTCTTAACCCAGGACCACCTGGCCCGGCCGCACAAGCGGTTACATAAATAAATAAACAACTTAAGGAAATAAATATTCTTAAATATCCAAATCTTTTAAAATATTCCAAACACTCTCCGTAACCAAGAAAACTTCCTGTATACCACGCGATCATATCCACGGAAAAAGCGTCGTTGTGGTCATACTTAGTATTATTCCACAATAAACCGTATCCGTATTTACAACAACTTAGCTGCACATTTTAAGAAATTCAAATCGTGTTGGTTTCCACTAATTTGTCTCTCTTGCAAAGTGAATTGCAACTGACGGAACGGTGAACCAATTAGTTAATAATTGCTCAATATTGTCAGTTCAAAATTTCTGCGCCTGATTTTACATTTCTTTCTGGAGAGATTCTAGACGGTACATTTGTCGTCAGGTCTTATAAACTGATCATATTTTTCATCACCCGTAAATAGTAATACTGATACAGGATCGTTTTTACTTATTTCGTGCATAAAATCAAACGTGTTTCTGCCAGAGTCTTTCTATGTGTACAATCACACTGCTTGATATCGTGCAAATATTATTACTGCGTTAGTCCACCCGTGCGCAATATGATCAATGATATTTTTTTGGAGCTCCTCCATTTTTTTAAATAATGTTTTGAATCGTATAAAACTGTTCCTGTTATCGTTTTTACTATTATTGAGAAGTTTAGTGGGGAGGTCTGGGGGGTGTCTAACTTGGATACATCATTAATTGTAGCTCCTGTATTTAAGACTAATTCAGCCCACTCGTTTTTTTTTTATAATTATTTTACGTCTTAGATTACTTTCCACGTATCGCGCTTCTAAAATATTCGATT
>JAQISU010000126.1:8055000-8177500 GCA_029339505.1 Unio delphinus | reverse complement strand
AGTTAGAAAAGTCAGTTTAGAACTATCTCGTGAATAGAAACAAAAACGTACTAACGCACGTTTAAAACAACTAAAAAATATTATAGAAAGTGAAAGTAGCGACCTTTCTGAAACGTAGAAAGTGAAAATCGGAGTTTAGTTATCCGACTGTTGGTATCTTTTTTTGACATGTATTCTCGTCAATAATGAATTATGACGTCGGAGATATGCCGGATCAATGTGTTCTTGTACAATTAAAACCCAAGAGATACTTGAAGGGTGAATGTATACGGAATATATCCTTGCTGAGTCTGTTTTGATATTTCAGTATTTGTCTGATAACTTCCATCATTGGTATCACATACAAGATTGACTGCGATCACATATGTTATATTTACGATTCCCGGTGAAATATGTCTACCACCACCGTATGGATCATTATTGTATCAGACAATAGCAGCCGGAGGTGGATCTATTTTTCTCCATGAATCAACAATTTGAGGAATGTTTCCAATAATAAGATCAGTGAGTGATTTCTTAGGTCCATCAATGGAAAACTCTGGTATTACAAATGTTGGTAATTGGTTTTCTGCGATCGCGTAGTGTCTGAGAAACAACTGTTTAAATGTTCGTATGTTTGGCAATGGAGGAATCTGATATATTTTATAATAACCAAAGTCAAATGCATACACAACGATCTGTTTTTTTGAGAAACTCGAGGTCTGTTGCAACCTGGTTAGATGTTGTATTAACTCAGTGATCTGTTGCTTTGTTTATTCGTTCTAATGTTGTGCGACACTAGAAATTACAATTTGTAATATATTACTTACTTTTTCATGTTCAGACTTAATGACGTTGGAAAATATTTTGAAATTTTTTCATCGATGAAATGTTTATACTCTTCGTCTAAATTTGATAAATCTCCGACATTTAACGACCTAGGATCTCTTGTGCCATTAAACTTAGTAATAGAACAAGCAATATCTTATGTTCCACGGATAAATTTTTCGATATTCTGGATCTGTTATAAAAATATATCTAAAAATTAGTGATAAAATCATATCGTCGCGGTTCTCGTGGTCCATGATATTCTGGTACTACTTCACACCATCCTAAAACAGATTTAATTGATGACTAATAAATAGCAATGGCATAATCTTGCGAACATAGTTATATCGCGGCTGACAAGGCTGATTGTGAACGGTAATTAATGTTTTTAATTATTTTATTGTAATAGATTTAATTCTGCACTGAAATTCATTAATGATCTATTCGACTTGATAACTACAGGTTGGTAGTCTAACAAATATCGTCAGGTATTTCATCTGGTTTATTTTTATTTGAAAATACAAGTTAATTATTTGCGTGTAATCCACTAAATGATTTTGACCGGATATTTGGCCAACTATAATATACTCGTAATTGTGCTAGTGCAATTTCTTTTACTGGAATCGCAGTTGGAAAGTTTACATTAAATTCAAGATTAGTCCAACTTATTGATATCATTGTTGTCTTTAACTACGATATGTTTCAGTAGTTATTGAGACATTATCATCATCATGTTTTTTTCTAAATCAGATGTCGACGTTATTATTATTATTATTTTCTTAATCAGACGTCGTTGCCTTGTCGTAAATTTTAATCATTTATGTGAACTAACTATATGATATTATTAAGTCGTTAAGGCTTGATGATATCAGCGAGGATAATTTGGAATATGCGACAAAGCCGCCGCTTATGTAACTTTATTATATGCTCATGTTGTTAAGTCTGGCTGCACGTGGAAATTGTTTCGCAATTATATTAAGAACACTTTTCATTGTTGTTGAAGCTGAAACATAAATTGTGGCAACTACTGCCATTGCCAAGAATGGTGTTATTTCTGATATTAATACACCTATTTCAGCGATAACAGCTGACAACGAATACACAATTATATTAACGACAAATACACGTCTATGACATGCGTTTAATTTTATTGAGTATTTGTATATTATATTTTTTAGTTTAGTTTGTAATTCACACACTTGATTGTATCTATACTGTTGCAAGTTGATCGAACAGCTCATTTTATTATGAGCTTAAATTAATTACAAATTCTACGTACCATTGTGTGTGACGCTGATGCTAAATTTCAACTACTGGAGGCTATTCTAAATGTTTCAGGGCATCCATTATCTAATCTTACACTGACATTATAAACGCCCGTGAATATACTTGATGATACATTAAATTGTATAGGTGAAATCACCGTTAATCTGCATATACCTCAAACAGATGCGATAACTTGAATGGTGTTATTTTGAGATGTCTAAATGAAAGATCCCCACTGTATCGAGTACACGGTATTGATATTTGTTTATGTGGTATTTTAACTTTATCCTTATCAAACTTTTCAGCAATACAGGAAAATCGGTTATAATAGTATTGTTTGTTTGCTTAATCCTGTCGATGCTCGTCTTGATATCAGAAAGTTTCATGACAACGGTCAACGGAGTATCAAAGAAATTACCTGCGATTTCATCAATTTTTATAAATGTTTCTACAATTTCTAAATCGTTTTCCCGTTGCTTTCGTTAGTGCCATTCCCGCCTCTGTCCCAACAGCCCCGAGGGCGACAATTTCTACAATTTCTAAGAAGATTTACAAACGAGCTTAAATTAACGTCATACTCGGCCCGCAACATTGATACTGTATTGTCTACAGTGCTGTAGATACCGTCGACATAATTTTCGTTGCCGCGTCCTTGTCTGATATTGGATCTCCAAGTACGGCTATTTTATTTCCGTTCATGTTGAATTCGACTGTCTTTGGTTCACCGGATTTTTTAAATAATATTATCCGATATTGTTGACATACGAAAACCGGGTTTAATTCTTTACGTTATTATCAAACAAGGCTATACCGTTTTCGGTTACTCCATTAATTCTGACGATAATAACCTGACAAGAAAGATTACTAGTTTTTCATTTTCCTTGCTTATCCTGAAATATATCCATTTCGTTTAGATCAACATTTGAAAGATTTAGTAATTCGGATATTTCATCGTTAATAAATTGTTTTACACTTTTTTGTGATATTCCGTCAGTGGGATTTTGTTTGGAGAAAGATCTCCTGTAAATATCTACCATTATTCTATTAGATCTATTTAAAACGATAGCGATTACTCGTGTATTCGTGTACAACTTTATGGGGCGGTTTTGGTTGAATTTTATACAGACTTGAGGGCAGCAATTGTTTCATGGACTCATATTGGTGGGCCAGTTGTTGTCTATGCAAGTAATGTTGAATACCAGATTGGAATATTTGTTGCGAAGACATATTTTAAAAACTCTTTTGGCGGGGCTAACTCTTTCGAATCGAAATAGACAACGTAGATCAATTGCGTATGCGATCCATTGAGTACCTACACCAGTGTTGTTATCGAGATTAATGATACTAGTTTCATTATTGTTTGGTCTGAAAGGTAACTAGCCTCACATAAAAAACACCTCTAACGTTTTGTAATTTAAATTTTTTATCAGCATCGATTACTTGACATTGGTGTTATTAAACCGTCCCTGGAAGTCTCTGACCTTGTCCATACCAATGGGGGCAGGGTCCTGGAGGTCTCAGACCTTTCCTCTCTTTTTAAATCGTTTTCCCGTTGCTTTCGTTAGTGCCATTCCCGCCGCTGTCCCAACAGCCCTTAGGGAGACAACCGCTTTTTCAGCAGCGTTGTCCGTGGTTGAAATTAATCCTGTTATTTGCACGATGATTGGAAATATACCACCTGATTTAGTTATATCGGAAATAGCACCCGCGGATATAATAATTCTTAGTCCAGTCTTGTCATGTCATTGAATTATTTTACGATGGCCTTCTCTCAGTAGCAGCTTATTCTAACCACCTGTAATCTGATTGTTTTTTAGCGGCATTGTGGTTCCGGATTTTTGGAGTCAGAGTAGAATTTACATGATGATATGAAATTTATAATAGTACGTGTAGTTGTGTTATATTGCATAATCAGAACACAATGTGTTCCAAACATTACATGTTTTCTAATGGTGCATAAGTGACTCTCATTCGTCCGCCATCACATTCAAATAGCTCAGATTTAGCGCGAACATAACAGCAATTGCTCTGTAATTAGGAACAACTCCAGTGTTTCTATTCACGAGAGCTTGAAAATGAAAATCAATGACAGATTGTCTAGATAAATCAAGATGTTCCAATTGAAAAAAATAAATCGGATATAGCGTTGTGAAATCTAGCTGTGATATTTGTAAACCAGTGTCTATATTTAGATTACCTCCCATAAATGTCATTAAACGATGAAGTGCACGTGCTGCATTATTTAATTCAAAATGTAACAATATATCTTCAGATGGTTCTTGATGTCCGTTCATTCTTTAAAAAAAAATTTACAAAGTTTGTCAAATATCATATGACTTTCTTCTTGCCAGTTTACTCGTTAGGCATTTTGTAGCGCAATAAATATATGTCGCGATAAGGAAACACCTTGCTGTGGTGCTATCTGCCATGCAAATAAACAATTAATATTACTCTGAACACTATCTGTTGTTACTGTCAACCATGTCAATATTAAATTACCCCATTGATCCATAAAATATAGAAATTTGTGTCCTTCAGAAATTGTTGGAGTCATTACCAGCATCCACAACGAGAGTTTTGTTAGTACTATGTTTTCAACATCAAGAGCTCTATTACACCAGATAGAATCATCGTCAGCTGCCTTTCTAACAAGTATAACTGTCTGTATGTTTAGCTAAAAAAAAAAACGTGTCTAACAATTCTACAAAATCAAATATGTGTGACACCGGAATTGCACATGAAAATCTTATACGAACATCGCTCAACATTTTTCGATGTGTTGCAAATCCTAAATTGTACTTTACATTTTATGACATTACTGCGGATGTTTCTGCGGCTCCTATATTATCTCGTACGTTACCTATATTTAAGTTAATATATTCTAGAAATCAGAAGTGTCTCTAACAAACATCATTGTTGGACCAGGTGATCTTGTATAATCATCAGAATACCTTTTTATACCTAATAGTGCTGTAGCAACAATAACATCTTTTGAATATTTTCAATCTTTCTTCAATCAATCATATATGAAGCACTGTCAAACAAGGCCATACTTCCGTTATGAACGAAACTGATCCTGTCAGCGGCGTTATATTCAAAATCGTCTGTTTTAAACATTCACCTTCTACTTCAATAACTGCTTAAGCTTCTAAGAAATACTCCTATCCTGAACTTGTAGTTCGTTTCTTCCAAGCTGATTTCATTGTCTTGCGTCATATGAATAAAACCGATAATCGCGCACTGTTTCATCTTTTGAGAATCGGCGTGTTTATGCCGAATGCTGGATCAGAAACACGTTTAAACATCTTTATTATAATTGTCATGATCTAAATCATGGTCGCCTTGACATTGTTAAGGAAACATAAAGGCCACTTCCTGATATCAGATATGCAAGTTATATTTGTTCTTTCTCTGGACGCAGTACGTCTACATCCAATGCTGCTATTTTATATGTGCGCCTAGATTTATTACTTTACCAACGTTTGCAGGCATCACTTCAGTGCTTGGTAAATTCACTGGCTGTGGTTTTCGTCTTATTAATCGTGTTAATCTATCCTTTATTGCCGAAAACGCTTTACCGGCAACATTATCAATAGCACCATTATCTTTTACACGACTAACGTCAATAACTTTCACTGATAATTGTTTTACAACCGGTATTGCTTTTGTAGCAATCCTTCTAAATAAACTCTGAACAACATCACCGAGTACATTTCCCGTAGAAAAACCACTTCCGATCAGGTAATTGTTATATCTGCTGTCGAAGTTGTTGCTTTCTTGGTGAACGTAAATCCCTACTTAGTCTAATTTCTTCAAATTGCGAATCTTCCTCCTCCTTAATATAGGGTATTCTAACCGGCTATTTTCCTATCCTTCGAATACTTTTTTTTTCATTTCATTGACTTTATCTGGTTTTAAATCTTTGTTTAGATACATCCTCGACAATATTTTAACGTCCTGAATTTCAGCATGGGTTTCGTAAACAGACTCCATAGCTTCCTTAATTTGCTTCAGTAATGCTTCAATAACCTGCTGTGATGCTGGTGTAGCCTCGGCGATTTTTGGTTGGTTCGACAATTGGTTTAATTAATTGTTCTGTGTAATCTGAAAATTCAACCTAAGATTCCTGACGTTCTTGTAATCACGAAGAGGAAGTTTTTTTATTGCTTTTAGTTGTTCTCGTACTAATCTAGCAATGTACGATTCCTTAACTAGTGACATTATTGTTATATGATCAGGATTTAATTTATAGCAGTAGAAGGGGCGTGACTTCGATAAGGGGTCAACGGGTAAACAATCACGCGCATATCTTTTAGAAAAACACAAAGACAAAACACAGTAACAAAATTAACTAACTTGAGTGAGAATCTCTTGGTTAGAGTTAAAGGGTTCGGTTTGGCGTTATTAACTGTGCTTTTTTTGTTTTTGTAAGAAGCTTTAGTTTAACAAATGAGGCCTTTTAAAATGAGGTGGATGCACCCCCTTTGCTGCATGATATCACAGTGCGCGACATTTAGTCCAGATTGTGCTGGATCACACCTTGCGTTGATCTCATTAAAAAATCTCCATGTACTTTAACATTGATTTTGCCGTATGTACTTCTCGGGCGTGTAAATATTAGTCTTCCAAACAAATATGGATGTACAAGGATTGAAATAAATAGAATAATTAACATCTAAATGTATGTATAATCCAAATTTAAGAAAGTGATACGCATTACTTAAAAAATATGTGCTAAACGCATGCATGACCTATATGGCTTTTTGCTATAGGCTTGGTAGCACGCACGTATTATAATAACATTAACTTTAACTGGCCTATAATAGGAAATGTCCCTACTTGCATGTAAAGGGGCCCCGAGTGGTCTAAAGAGCTCTCCTTTACGAATCACTGCCGTCTCACCTCTACGTGGGTTCGAGTCTAAAATCCAGCTAATGTAGTTATGTGAGAAAGCTTGTAAGTAGCTTCTCGTGGGTCGGTGGTTCTTTCCAGGGATTTTCCTCAGGTTCTTCCTCCACCAGTAATACTGGCCGCCATGTATAGCCTATCGTGTGCAGAAAATGGCGTTAAACACTAAAACAACAACAACAACAACTTGCATGTATGTCCAGGGGGGGGGGGAAGGATCCAGTGATTCAACAAAACACACACATGTTATTTAAGTTGAAATCCATTTGTAACAACAGTACAGGTTATACAATAATAATTAAAGTATGTATGAATTACAATTACAATTTTTGCAACGAAATGAGCTATATCACCTCACATGATGTTTCACAACAAAATGAAAGGTGTGATTAATGTTGGCAATTGTCATGTTGTACCAATTTAACAATCACAAGATTATAACAACACCTAAGACACACCTACCCTACATTAATACGTTGTATCACACAAAAAATATGATTTATCCACCCCACCCCCTCCCGAACAGGATCGTATTTGAAAAAGAAAAAACCCGGATTTTGAGGATTTGTAGCCACAATTAGCTAAACCTGTTCTTGGGGCATATAGTTTTATTTTTGCTAAACGCACCTGAAAAACTTCTTTGAAGTCGGAGTTTTACCCCGGATATAAAATGCAAGACAAAATTATTTCAGTTATCGGAATAGTGTCCAAATGTACGATTCAGGAATTAATACGCTATCAGTAAGCAAACACAAGTAAAAAATAAATTTATAATTTCAGGTTGACGAAGCTTTGATTTATCAAACACATTAGAAATGATGCGCATTGTATTCACCACACACACTGCAAACATATCTGAATTAAACACTCTTAAATATGCAACGTCAGATGAAATAAGAACACCATGTGTGTGTTTCATATTCGACATGCTGAACTAAATACTCAAATATCTCTTTATTCGCATTCCTTGTCTTAATCTTGTTAAAACGGTACCTATTAATTTACTCATATTTTTCAACTGATATGTGTTTGTAAAGCGTTGACACCCGAACTGGACGGAGACATCTTTTACTGCTTCATTTCCAGAAAGACCCTATCAAACTTAATAATATGTTGTTCCCTCTCTTTACCACTCAAATAGTCAGTCCAAAATGTAAGATATTCGTTTATCTTTAGATTGAAGCACCTCTCATAGCCAAACTGCATCAATCATCATCATCATCATCATCATCATCATCAGTATCTTGACCTAGTGTGGTCGTTGAGGCACTGTGCTACTGAACATCTGACCAGTTTCCTCTACTTGACTTGATCATGTGCCAATGCTTGTGTCTCTGCAAAACTTTTCCTGGTCCATTCTGTGATGTTGTCACTCCACTTTTTTCTCTGTCTACCTCTCCTTCTAACACCTTGGACACTACCCTGCAGTACTGTTGTGGATAGACAGTTGGCACTAGTGACATGGCCATACCATTTCAGATTTCTCTTTTTGACAATAGTGAGGAGGTTTTGATAATGGCCTACTTTGTGCCTGATGGTGTTGCGCACTTCTTCATTTGTGACGTGGTCCATGTAAGAGATACCAAGGATGGTTCTGTAGCATCTCATTTCAAGTTCTGAATTCTTCGTTGTAATTCTGCTGTCAGGGTCCAGGCCTCACATGAATACAGAAAGATTGAGATGACTAGTGCTCTCAATAGTCTGATTTTAGTTTTCAGACAGATATTCTTGTCTCTCCAGATGGGTCTTAGCTTTGACAAAGCTGCCGTTGTTTGTGCTGCTCGTGACAAAATTTCTGCTCTTAATCCCTCTTCAGTGATTATGGAACCAAGATATTTGAATTGGCCCACTGTTTCCAGTTCCTGTCCTCTGACTTTAATCTTGGTTGAGATTTGTTTGCCACTGTTTGTCATCGGCTTGGTCTTCTGGGCACTTATCTCCATGTCAAATCTGGAAGATGTTTCATCCAGGTTTTTCACTAAGGTGGCAAGCTCATCTTCACTGCCTGCCAGCCCATCAATGTCATCTGCAAAGCGGAGGTTGTTGATGTTACGCCCTTCAATGCTGACTGTCCCACAGTGGTTTTCCAGGGCGTCGCTCATTATGCGCTGTAAGTAGATGTTGAAAAGCGTGGGTGACAGGAGACAGCCTTGCCGTACTCCAACTGTAGTCTTGAACCAATCCCCCACAGAACCTTGAGCAGTTACTGCACTGGTAGCCTTGGTGTACAGCTGCTTGATGGTATTGGTCACCTTTTGACCCATGTTGTACTTCTTCATTGTGGCCCACAATGCCTCATGCCACACTCTATCAAAAGCCTTTTTGAAATCTATGAACACATGATAGATGTCTTGTTGATGTTGTGAGTACTTTTTACACAGAACCCTAAGATTGAAAATTTGTTCTGTTGTGCTTCTTCCACTACGGAACCCTGCCTGTTCTTCAGCGATTATTTCTTCTGCTTGTGGGTTCAGTCTGTTCAAGATGATCTTCAGCATCACCTTACTAGCATGGCTGATCAAACTGCTAGTTCTGTAATTTTGGCACAGCTGGAGATTGCCTTTTTTTGGGAGTGTTATAATTAGTGACTGGGTCCACTGTGTTGGCCATTCGCCTGTCTGCCAGATCTTGTTGCAGATTTTTGTTAGTAGTTCTATCACTGATTCCCCACCATTCTTGATAAGTTCAGCTGGGATGTTGTCTACTCCAGCTGCCTTTCCATTCTTCAGTGCTCTTATTGCTGACCCCACCTCTACTTTGAGAATGGGGAAATCATCATTATTTGTGGCGTTTGGAACTTCAAGCACCTCCTGGTCTCCAGTGGACGGATGGTTGTAGAGTTCTTTACAATAATCAGTCCATCTTTCTGCAATGTCACTTGCTTCTGTGAGGCATTTTCCATTTTCGTCTTCAATAGTACTGACTCTTGTTTGCTTCTGTCTGGTGAGGTCTTTCCCTATTTGGAATGCCTTTTTGCTGTTATTCTTTATCAGACTGCTCTCTATTTCTGTGCACTGTTGTCCAATCCAATCTTCTTTTGCTTTCTTCAATTTTTTTCTGACATTCTTGTTTATTCGTCGATATTCCACTGCCCCTGTTGTGTGTCTGGTGTTTTTTTAGGTCTATTCGGGCATCACACAGATTCAGAATCTCTTCTGTAACCCAGGGTATTTTCTTTGGGCGTTGGAGGCCAATGATGTCCTTGGCAACTGTTGTCATGACTGTGTTGAAAGTGTCTGTCATCACTTTAGCATCAACATCCATCACAAGGAGTGGTGCAAATTTTCCTCCAATTATGGCTTGAAATGACTTGCAGATGTTAGGGTCCTTCATTTGTTTAAGGTTGAATTTAAGCCTGATTTTCTTTGGCTTGTTAATTTTCTTCAACCTCACTCGGAAGTTCATAATGACCAGGTCGTGATCACTCCCAACATCAGCACCTGGGAGCGTTCTTGTTTTTTCTCTATTGATGCCAGATAGGTACCGGTTTTGAACCAGTATGTAGTCGATATGGTTATGATGGGTTCCATTTGGTGCATGCCATGTCCAGCATCGGGAAGCTTTATGTTGGCCCAGGGTGTTGGCTAGTACCAAGTTGTTGTAGCTTGCGAACTCGAGCAGCCGTCTCCCTCTTTCATTGGTAAGCTCATTGCAAGAAGGTCCACAATGATCATCCCAGTCTTTTAGAGCATCTTTGCCAACTTTGGCATTCCAGTCTCCTTGGATAATAAGGATGTATTTTTTACTTACCATGTTTATTACACCTTGATGTTTATTGTAGAACTCCTCTATTTCTTCAACATCATGATCAGTGGTTGGGGCATAGACTTAGATAATTGTGATGTTAAAGGGGGATGCTTTCAGACGAATGGAGATGATTCTGCTAGATATTGGGCGACATTCAAGAACAGATCCCTTGATGGCTTTGTTTCCAAGGAAGCCTACTCCATTTATGGACTTATCCAACTCTCCACTATAGTATAATATATGCCCATCTTCTGTTTGGTGTTCTCCTAGGGCTTTCCATCTTACTTCACACAGTCCCAGTATGTGCCATGTGTAGTGTTCCATCTCATGTGTGAACTCTTGGAGTATTCCAGTTTGCGCCAGAGTTCTAATGTTCCAGGTGGCGATGGCAACGTTGTCTCTCGCTCTGATTGTATGCATCAATGGTCAATATATATCCAGTATAGTTCTGACAAGGGTAAGGTTGTTGGGCTTTGTTGCTAATTTCGTCAATGACTTGCTTTCACTTCAGGCAATACGCAAGTCGCACGTGCATTTGCTAATTACTTTTCGGTAAACAACCCAGCTGAAGGCAATCTGTATTCATAACTCACGTGGTCTAGCTCTATTTCAGTCCACGTCTGACATGTACTCGTTGGATTATAAGTATTCAACAAGGAGAGTACACGTCAGTTATATTCCTTTATTTCATAACAAGTCGGTGGGTGATTTTCTTTTTGATTATGTTAAGTGTCTGTTACTTCACTATTGAGATAGTTATTTTAAAATATTAATATGTGTACAGTTAGTTCCATTTCTATACCAATCGAAGCAATATTAATTTTCAAACTATTTTCAACTTTAAATGTGTTGGGGGGAAAACGCTGTAAGGAACGCGGAAATTTTAAAACCATATTAATTAGATTTTCTATATTTTGAGTAGTTTATTTCTTGCTTCATTCTATTAAAGAAATTTGATCTCGATCGTAAGCGACCATTTTGAGTACAAACAGCACGGACTCCTCTGATCGCTTTCCGGACCCTAAGCGAACAACAAGTCCCTTTTGAGACCAGTAGACGTGCAGTAGGCAATCTTAAACTGTATTTGAAGCGTAACAATTTGCGTATCCTAAATATTCCAGTCCTCTCGGCTGATCCATTGGAGTTTAACGCAGATAATGTGGTCACTACCTTTTTCAGGTTAACAAACTGATAATAAAAATGAAACCTTCATTACTGACGACTTAATCAAGACTAGGTATAACTATAAACGAAAACTGGGAACTTAAGAAAAAAAATTAAATTTATTATTTCTGGACAAGAGATAGGACTATCTAACTCAGGAAACAGAAAGTGAGATATTATACGTAAAATCAGAATCAGATATCTCAGTATCTTCGTAATACACATTAATTAATTGAAATCTCTATTATCGGATTCATTCATTGTGTGACCGGTGGCCAAGTGGTCACAGCGTCCGACTCGGATGCAGAGGTCGTGGGTTCGATTCCCGGCCAAGTCAGACCAAAACTGCCACACTGCAGACATAGTAGCCATATGACTACAAAAATTGTTTAAACTACGTTTAAAATCCAAATCACACACACTATTAACATGAGTGTTGGGTCAATTCACAAAATCATGAAAGCCCTTCATTTAGGGGACCGCTCCGGTGGCCTAGTGGTTAGAGCGTCCGCCTCGGAAGAGGAAGATGATACTAACAGCTACCTCGTTTTGTGCTCAGCATTAAGAGTTTAGTGTTAGGACATTTAGCATCCGTGCGAAAAAAAACCATCGCACGTACACTTTTGGGCGCACGCGAGTTAAATCCAAGTAATCCAGCAATCAATTAATCAATCAGAATAAGATAAATTTTTCAAGTCATATGATGACTTCATTTCCTTGCTTGATATGAAAATAATCCCATGTGACAACCTTAACCACTTCGCGAATGTGCGCCCACATTTCACCCACACGTTTATTACAATAACATTATGGCAGTGGCCGAGAGTGGTCTAAAGCGCTTTCCGCTACGGATCACTGTCCATCTCATCTCTGCGTGTGTTCAAGTCTAAGATTCGGCTAACGTAGTTATGTGAGAAAGCTTGCCAGTAGCTTCTCGTGGGTCGGTCGTTCTTTCCGGGGATTTTCCTGGGTTCTCCCTCCACCAATAATACTGGCCGCCATGTATAGCCCTATCGTGTGCTGAAAAATGGCGTTAAACCTTACTACAACAACAACATGGCATGTTTCTTAAAGTAAGTATGGTGAAATGCTTTATAAGTAATTTATCATTGTCATAGTTGCACAGATTTTGTTATAAATTACTCATCAGTGGTGATTTAAAAAATATTTAACAAATTGGAAATATGAAACTAAATTGAACCGAGTCAAATCACGCCATGATGTTAATACGGCAAAGGCGTTAATTCAAAATTGTTTAAGTGTCAGCTGAGTACTAATATTCAGATTTAATCCTGCTAGATTTAGTTTATCTCATTTACTCTGTGTGTGTGTGTGTGTGTGTGTGTGTGTGTGATTTGGATTTTTAACGTAGCTTTAATAATTTTTCAGAAATAACGCTACGACGTCAGGGGTGTGGCAATTTATAGTGCTGTCTAGACCTGGGGCATCATGTATTACCCAGTCACATTATCCTTAAACCAGGCCGACCATTCCTAACACTAACACTAACCTCTTAATGCTGAGCGCCAAGCGAGACAGATGCTAATACCACTTTTAAAAGTCTTTATTATGACTCGGCTGGAGATTGACTTCACGACCTAATCTCTAGTCCACCGGATCGGTCTGAAGGTCAGCAAGTAGTCACCATTAATATTACTAATGGGTACATAGTCAACTTCAGACCAACAGCCGAGTGTCGTTCCTTTCCTGCATAACTTTAGACTGCAATTAAGATTAATTGTAAATATGAGCATATGTGATTCCAAACTGGATAACCAAATATGTACACTTTAATGGGATAAGCTCATTGCTCAAGGACATTAAAGAGTTTTTATCATCCCTTATTTCTGGCATGAATTCTCATTCAACTAAAAGAAAATGATAAACAAAGATGCTCTCTGACATTTATAAACATCTCTAATTGTTACCCTTAATACATTTGCAACTGTAATCAGTAGCCGGATATATTTACCATTTTGTTGCTCAAGTAATAAAAATATTAAATTGTTATGAGCAAAGTCTAGTATTTGATTGAGCAGGTGGTTAAAATTATATATGCTAACTAATTTGAGTTAGCAGATATTTGTTTATCTCATTCAATTCCTCTTAAAGGATTAGATGTTTTACTTTTTATGCCAAATGAGAGAGTTTAGTTATGTTCATTTTCCCTCTTTTGTCTTACATAATACCTAACATACTGGAATTTGCTTCTAATGAGGTTAACAACATGTATCTTCATACAAGCTCGGAAACTTTCAGACATTACCAATACAGGTGCAGGGCTGATTTATTGGCCTAGGAATAAAAGTAGATTGTAATTAATTCACATAGATAAATGTACCTACATACAGACGGCATTACTCATGGCTTGAAATCAACGATATTGTACTAGTTAGCTAGCCAGAGGCAAATAACTATCCCGTCAGACGATTAGTTTTCATAATGGTCTGATAGAAATTAAAGTTTCAGTTGTCAACAGTCTGTGTTTATTTATGCTATCATATGTAATCTAAAATCTACATAATCAGAAGAGTTCAGAGTTACCTATTCAAATCCCCGATATTCAAATGTCAATACAGATGCCTAGAACAAATCATGGTTTTAAAGGTCGTAGTTCAAAACGAGGCTGTATAATCATTGCAGGTTTTGTCAGATTTATTATAAGGTAAAGATTGTTAGCCCCGAGTCACCGTTGGCCTTTCCTATCCTTTCTTTCTTCTAATACATAGTATGATATTTATGCTATGGTGTGTGGTCAGAGCGCATGTTCAACATTTACCGAAACCACACGGTGTTGGCAAATGACAGTCGTTAAATACCGGGCCTATCAACCAGAAACGATCTTACTTTGAGCCCTAAATGTATGAATTCGATAGGAAGTGGGATTAGTTTTCTTTAATTCTAGGCCTGTAATACTGCAACCATACAAATGAAAACACTATTTAATCAACTGCCACTATAGTCGTCAATTATTTCTTGCTTCACACCGGAATCTCTAATAAATGGGGTGACACTCTATTGATGTTCTACTGTCTGTAAAGAATTTCAAAGAACTGAAGATCAGACCATTTATTCCGTGTAACCGCTGAATGTTGAATTCATCCAAATATTTTTCACAAGAACAATATTTGTAAATTAATTGTTATGGTGAACATAATTGATGGAAGAGTTGGGCCATTTTAATACCGGACAAATTAGACATAATCAGAAATATGTTGGAAACGTCCACAGTGATGTGGCTTTCCGTGTTGACGAATTAACGAAAACAAGATTTTCAAGGTGACTTTAACGGTGGTCTTATTGGATATCATCTGTTGCCATTTTCGGCCAAACTAAACATTTTACTAATAGCACAGTATTTATATGACCAGATGTATAAGAAATAGCAATAACACCATTTCCAAGATCGGCATTGGTGTGGCTATACTGGATGTTAGACTGGCACCATTTGCATTTACGAGCAACTGAACATCACATCATTCAGTGAACCCCCCCCCCCATGCTATATATATATATATATATATATATATATATATATATATATATATATATATATATATATTATCGTGTACAGTGCGTGTTCAGCCATTTAACAGCGTCATCATCAGCGCCATGCTTATGTGACATTCAAGAGAAGTGATAAAAGGATGCTCAATATGGCCATTGCGATGGTCATATTTTATATCTAAGCAACACCATTTCCATGTTAGGACCAACAAGACGTCATAAAAAGTTTAGTTAGAAAACAAAACTCTGTTTATATAATCGTCTATTCGGTAAAAATAGTGACAACACAATTTTAACGATGGTTTGCTATGGTCGCCACAGTGGATGTGGATACGGAGCCAATTTCATTTAGAACGATCAAGACATTATAGAAGTTTACGGTGAAAATCCCATGGCAGTATTACTTTTCATTCAGAGGGATTTGTGATTTCTGGGGTTAATCGATACTTTTATTACGATATGCAATATATGACCGAGATCCCAGAAAAAACCACCAACCTGTGGAAAGCTACTGTCAATCTTTTTCACGTGCCCCCATTGGCCGAGTCAGACTCGAACCCCCCCCCCCATGCTATATATATATATATATATATACAGAGGTGAGATGTGAGGGATCTGTAAATGTAGGTGCCTCGGGCCATTTGGATATCCTCATTCAGATGGAGTCGTGATAACAATATTTTCAAAATTACTGATGTGATGGGCATATTGGCACCATTTTTATTTAAAACCAACCAAACATCATAAGAAGTCTTTTAGTGAAAACCCTATATATGACCTTTCATTCAGGAGAAGTAGTGACAACACGATTTTAAAGAGTGGTCACTGTGGTGGCAATCTTGCATATCTGAGCGACAATGTTTCTACCGCGGACTAACAAAACTATGGAATGAGTGTGCATGTAAAGTTTCGCGGGAATTCTCCACGTAGTATAGAAGGAGTAGACATATAAAACGTGTGCTAATTGATGGATGGATGGTGGATAATAGGCAACAAACCAAACCATAAGTTATTCCAGTAGAACTAAAATTATCAAAGCAATTTAATTGGCTAGAGTATTTTGAAAGAACTCTTAATTAATTTACCACCTGCACGTTTTTGTATAACAGTAATCCACTAAAACCAGTGATCAGTAGTAACGTCATGAGCGAGTAACCTCAACTTCGCAACTACGTGTTAATTCGAACTGAATATAAATGTTTTGGACTTGGTCAGTTTTGGTTGAAAATGTGAAAACTAGCAAACGTAAAATTCCCTCTTCTAGGGGAAGTTGATTGTATATTTTACCTGTTGTAATTACTTAGAATAAAAAGCTCCTTTGAAGTCATATAGCCAAAAATACATGTGAACGATCCGTTTTGGTCATTATGTCACTTGTACCGCCTGCATCGTATGACCAATTTATAGTTTGGCTATTTTACACGTCCCTTTTGGAGCTAAACGATGTAGAATGGGCCACAGGAACATGTCGTACATATATGTTTAGGTGGTTTCAGTTTACGGTACTCCAACTGCCTTGGAACTAAACACTCAGCTCATGTTGTTGTACCGTAAGATAACTAAACCAACTAATTGGGAGCGGGCTTAAATTGTGTTCCCGTCTTGCACTGATATTTGTAATAAAACTGTCTATTATTTGAGTATTAAACCTGTTTACGTTTGTGAAACTATACAAAAATACACATTTCTTTTAATTAAACAAAAATTTATACCTAGACCACAAACAATCATTTAAAAAAAAATGCTTCCCATTAAAGAGCGTCGAAAGCAAAAAACGTTCCCTCTAAGCGAATGGTAGATGTGCGCGCAGTGCTCGCTGCATTGCGCAAGCATTACGGAGACGAACAAAATTTAACGTTGGATTGACAATTCAGCTGCGCTGGGATGCCTGAGCAGCGCGCGAGAGCGGTTTTGCTAATTAGTGTAATAAACATATGGAGCCCCTTTACGAATCCAACCAGGCGTGAATATTGTTAGAAGTCACTTGTTTTCCCCTTATTTCCAAAGAATTTTCGGCAACAACCGTTTACTGAAAATTCCAACGCGCCCAGACCATAGATAATTTTCCTCTATCAATACAAGACCACAAATATCACAACTAATGATTTGCATCACAACTGGATGCCACCTCATAATTGCATAGTATATCACTTTTCATTTCCATAACGTAGCGCCAGTATTGCAAGCCATGAAACTTATACAAATCAAAAGCCAAATACAGGTTTTTCCTTCTCTACCCCTTAGGTCGGTTAAATCATAATTTTGAGTCTCGTATCGCCTGTACCTATACACCAGATTTTAATAGGAACACCTTGCCGACATTCCATTTTATGAGGCTCTGAAATGAACACGCTACGAAACAAAATCATGCTGTCATGAAATTTCATCGACACTGCACTCTGTGACGTTTGCATCTAGCAACTGGTTAATTACTCAAACTGAGGAGTATTTCCCCAACATCAACTTCCCATGATAAAAAAAAATCTAATAAATCCTCAAAATGGAGAAGAATATAGAATATAATAGAGCATACCCCAAATTGAGTACAATACTTATAAAATATATTCTTGCTCTGCTTTGTTGAAACAAGAACGAGTTATATTAATTAAATACTTTTTTTTAAAATTACTTGTCTTGAAGTAGAAGAAAATGAAATATACTGGTTCTCAAGAATATTCCAGCCCCCAGTTGTCGAAAATTAACTATTTAATGTTTAATTTGTGATGTAACAAATTCTTGTAAACTTCTGCTTTTTTTCCTATATACGCCTCATTCGTTGTTAAAATCACATACACGCTTAACTAAAAGAAGAAAAATCACTAAACAATCCTCAAGCTGAGGTTTGGAAAATTACATTTGTATTATAATACGTAAAGTTTTAGCGTACCCTCTCGTTTGTTTGTATCCCACCCCATTACCGATTTTAAAGATGCACAAAACGATGTCATTTAATTTATTGTAATGTCAAACCCGAGTGTCGCCAGGTGATATTTACATTCTCATCCAGTTAAAAAAAAAAATTACGAAACTGAAACTGTCCTCGTACACAACCAGATATACTGCTCGCTGTCTTTTACCATTCATAGAACAACCCATTTTAAGGAAAAACGGTCGTCTGCATCCAAATTTTGTCATATCTAGTTGTTATATTTTTTTATACAATTTAACGAACAAAAATTTAACAAAAAGGTGTAACTTTACATACATATATTGAAAGTGATGCAACTTTCAGTGCTACGGACATCTAAGGAATTAATAGTATTCAGAACTTTTGGAAAATAGCTAACATCATCACTTATGTCAAAAATCGCCATGCAAAATGTAACCGCGTTTTTAATGAAGATCCCGTTTGATTCCAACACGCAAAAGACGACAGTTCTGAAAACCTATTGGTGACAATTAGGTTTTAAATTAAAACTAGATCCATGAAATGATTGTTTTGTGCACTTTTTTATATCATTGATGCTTTTCTTTTATAAAATTGGTAAGACGGTACAAAAGACGAGAGGATACGTATAGTTACTGCGTCGATGACACCAACGTGCATATTTGTTTACACGTTTACCGATTTTGTAAACATCTTCAAGCGTTGAACAAATCTAAACCGTCTACCCATGTAAGTGCTGCAGCCCTGTTAACAACGTGCTGTTGTTATTCAAAGCATTATTTCTAACTGAACTTGATGACATTGTACAGTGACTGACATGATGTTTTCAGTATTATGTGAAACTGTCTCTTCCGTGTCATACAGTTCTAAAGCAAGCATGCCAATCCAAAATAAGATATACCCTGTATGGCAGTCTATACTATTTCCTTATGCTGTTGTGGAATTGGAAACGTGATATCTGAAAGGGTTAGATGTGTGATCAGATGCAGCTAGTGTGACATTGTCATGTAAAACTTAAGTTCGAGAAGTACATTTAGACCTTGGTAAGCGCCAGTTCAGTTCGAGAAAATGCAGTTCTAAACTCCATCGAGATCAATTGCTTTTTACTAGATTCGTTCAGTTGATGTAATTCTTTGATTTTTTTTAAACTTCAAATTTCAAGTAGCAACTGTAATCACCTCACCATTAATCAAATCCAAACATATGATATTCAGTTTTATATAACCACTCCGGTGGCCTGGTGGTTCGAGCGTCCGCCTCGGATACGGTGGGTCTCGAGCAAGTCATACCAATGACTTATAAACTGCCACACTTCAGACATCGCAGTGTTATGACTGACAAAACTGTTAAAACTACCTTAAAAATCTAAATCACACACACACATGCATTGGCTAATTGTCGATTTATCAGCTTTTCTTACAAAAATTGGAATGTTCCTTTAACATTTTTGTGCAGAAAGTTTGCACTTGTTTTGTAGAAAACAATTTTCCTGTTCGCTATCAATTCTGTTACGTTAACAAACACTTCGAGCCATAAGTGATATGTGTAGGCCTTTTGCAAAATAAAATATGGGCAGGTACTGCTGTAAAGCCAGCTAAATTTCCTGACCAACCGTATTTGCGTAATTCGATTCCGTATTTAAGAATAAATTCAGCAATATTTGCAGTCAAATCGTAACAGTTGGCAGTTCTGATAATGGATACGACATAGTGCCATTGTGATAACACGTAATTTTTCAGATATGCAGATAGTGAAGACAGAGACTTTTATCGTTATTTATAAATGTTTATTCGTCGCAAAAATACTTTTTGCTCAAACATACCACATGTCCACCCCTTGTAAGAGAAGTACATCTAGGGATGGGAGATTTCACAAGTACAGTTCACTAACTACACTCCATACCAGCCCCCACCAACATAAATGAAATATAACCAATTCACTTGGGTCCACATGATTTTTTTCTTCTTTCTTTTTTACCGTAGTAATAGAAACAAGGCCAAAAACATAGAGATAATTATATACTGGACACTGGATTTTTTATAACGGGGGTCCTAATGTGGTCACCCAATTTAATCCGCTGTGTGTATGTATTAACCATGTTCAGAAAACTTCCCTGGTTTAGGTTCGAAAACCAGAGTTGATTGTGAGAACAATAGAAGAAAACTAACTTTTTTTTCCCTCAAAATTCCTTATATATATTGTCTATATTTGGAGGGAAAATATAACTTTAAAAAATCTTTCTCAGTCATGTTCAACTAATATCACATGTGTATACAAAGACTACTTTGTAGTACGTTGTGAATTTGCATAACTATAGTATTATATATTCCCTAATACATCTGAAATTCACACTGAAATATAATGAACTTCAGAACACAAAATAATACAATGACATGAAATCTGAACTGAAATTAACAGTTTATTTTGTTCTATTAAGATTACAACTTATTTAAGGCTATTTTATTGGTGTTAACAGCAAATTATATCGAACAAAAAGCAAAATACTGAATTCAAATATCTGGACATAATTAATGCTGAATGCATTGTTTATGAGTAAAGCTTATTTATGGTGTTTCTAGACTGCAAATAACTGTGTCCAACCTTGTTAAACCTTATCTTCATTAAGTATCAACAGTGTCCATCCTTGTTAAACAATATCTTCATTAAGTATCAACTATGTCCAACCTTGTTAAACCATATCTTCATTAAAAATGTGTCAAAAAGGTGCCTCAACTGGCACACATGAAGATATACATTAAGAACTAAAAGCATGAAGGAAAATAACTAAATAATACTCACTTTGCAAATACTGGCATTAATAACAACCATTTTATCAAGATTTTTAAAAGTTAAATCTAATTTAAGATTTTGCTCTAAGATAGTTTGATTGATATTTCAAGGTATATTTTAATATGCTACAAATTGAAATGTTCAAAACTCAATAAAGGATTCAGCAGGGATAATTAACAATTTAAATTTATCCACACGTTTCCATATTATAACAAAACTATCCCAAAATATACTGAAATTGCTTAATCTTTTAGCCAATCTGAACCTAAAGTGGAAAAAAGTTGCAGATACTATAAATTTTCAGGTTCTGATAAATCCTGTACATGGAGTTCTGGGGATACTAGAATACTGGGTCTGGGATACTATATATCAAAGTCTGGCAGGGATACTATATATCTAAGTCTGGATGCTCAGTGGGCTTCCATACAATATTATTAATTGCACACATCTTTCTCAAAACAGCTATACAAATATTGTAATGGATATTATAATCCTTAAAGAGACACAAGATAAAAGTACAATCTATGGTTATCAGCACAATAGGTTTACCATCTTGTGCTACTATCCTTAAAGTATACCACTGGCTTCTTTACTGCTGTCCCAGCATTATACCAGAATTTACTGGTGGGGTGAGGGGGAGATAGTTGATTGGCCTTTAATGGCACTTTACTGGACTAGATCATGCCACAGAAATGGGAGTGAAGGATCTTTCCCAGTGGTACACTTTCTCAGGCTGGTCTGGGTGGGTAATGAATCCACAATCTTTGAATTGCAAGTTGGACACTATACCAGAATATACAAAAGTTCCAGAATTTATTGTTTCTGTCAGACCCTTAAATTTGATAGTATGTGAAATCTTTTCCTTTAAACATATGGATAAAGTAGTCATGATATTGGTTGGCATCTACCCAACACCCAACCACATTAAAATGTTAGCCTGGAAATACAGGTCACAACATCCCACTGATTGTATATTGTATGGTTAAATATAATCCAGTTTTCTTTTTTGTATCTTAATCTATACTGGATGGCATATTAGTATCATATACTGAAAAGGTTTCTAAACCTGAATGTAGCTTTGCCTTTGGTCAATGTTTAGCAGTTTTGTTAAGATAAACTTAAGTAGTTTAAATGTTTATTCTACTTTTACCAACATGGGCATATTTGACAGTAAAATCTGCATCATTTGTATAAATTAAATACCTTCAAGCTAACATTCTGGCATACTTAGCAAAAATATTTTGAGCAGTTTTTCAGATTAAGTTGTTATATAGGATGTTGCAGGAGTATTCATTTCAAATTAAATGATTTGAAACTTGTCAAATAATTTATCTTTTGCATTTTTTTTTTTTATTATAAAAAAGATAAATTTTATCTGAATGATTTTGAAATGTATTCAGTTGCCTCAATCATTACATCTTTCCTTTACATGGAATTATGATGTCATTTGTGACATGACATGTCACTAGATGTGCTATATATAGAAATTAGGATACAAGTACAATGACACACAGTACTCGTGAGATAAAAACATTTACAGTTTAGTCATGGCAGCCAAAAACAAAAGGATTGGCATCAATGGCAAAAATTTGAAAACCCTTGTTGCCATGGTGCCTTCTGTCAATTCAGTCAAAAACTATCAAGTACTTTTTGAAGAAGTCATTTGAGAGTTTCTTTTTTTAAGTCACTGCAGCTTATTTCATTCAGAATTGATATCCTTTCTAAAAAGTTAACATTCTTCTTTCAAGAATGATTTCTTCCTAATTTGGTTGAAACTAATCCAGTTATTTTTGCGAAACAAGTTTAACATATCAAATGTTGTTAGATGATCCACACTTGACAGATGCATGGACATGCAATAATCTCACTCAGCCAGATGATCAAGAAAATATAGAAAAAATCACCCAAAAATGTAACCTCAAAAATATGACATTAAAAATGAAAATAAAATTGACAATCATATCCCAAAAGAGGGAGAAAAAAAAATCACATTTTTTTTTTTTTAAAGTATTAAGAGATTCTGACTATATATTGTTTACTTTTAAATGCATATGTTGATCTCACATTCTAACGTGTTGTCTGCAACATATTTAGTTATTTTACAATTTAAACAAAAAATTACAACAGTATTAGACAAGATTCATTAAACCATGAGTGTAGTTTTGGATATGAACAGAAAGGTATGGAAGAAAATACAAAAGTCAACTGAGCATGACAGTTCAAAGTGACCTGCTTTTGGTACTGATTTACTCTCACTGAAACTTATCTACATACAATCAGAAGTGTATGCAAAACAAACATAAAGATATCAAAGATGTGCCAAATGAATTGCTGAAAATGTTAAAGTCCCAAAAGCCTAAAATTAGGTCATAATGATCTAATATTGGCAGTTTATTATTGTATAGCTAAATAAGCATTCACATGCCAATTTTCATGTGTAGGTAAAATTGGATCCAATATGTTGATAGTGTAACTGATAGTTGAAACTACCAAATTCATGTAAGCATCTAAAATAAATCACAGTGATTTAGTTTGCTGTGACCAAGTTCATCTCCCAGAGATGCATCAGATCTATATTCCAATTGTAATGCGTACATGAACATGGGTCATAGGTATTGTGTACTGAAGAAACTGAATATATCATCTGCAACTCTGGTATAAATTAGGTCCAAGTGACTTAGGCTTTGGCATGGTAGAGCTATCCTTCTTGGTATACATCCACATACCACTTTGTTATCAGTCTGGGTTTAATAAGTTTCAAGATACTGATGATATCACAAACCAGCAGCTGAAAATAAAACAGTTACTTAGGTAGATAATTGTGTCACACTGACCTACTTTTGGTATGGCTGAATTACACCCCTGAGCTGGGTCTGCACATCAATGATCACATACGGAGGTGGTCTATAGAACTAGTACTAATAATAAAAATAACAACAACAATAATGACCACCACCACAGGACAATAATAACCACAACCAACAAGGGACAAGGAATATGTATGTACCTCTTGTTTACTACAGATAAAAACAATTGTACTCAACTTCTTAGAAACTGAAGCCTGAAAATTTACTTAAAGTTGCAATGTCTATATTTACTTGCTTTTATAGTTCTTGCTGAAATACACTCAATCCTGTTGAATTCTACAATTTTACAACCCGTTCAAAGAATTTAAATTAGGGTGCTCATGTTATTCTAAAACTAAATTTCCAGGTAATTTCCAGGATGAAATTAATTTTTTCAAGATTCACATATGACCATTAAAGATAGGACTTAAAAGAACATTTTAAATTATAAAACAATGCATTTTCTAAATCTAAAGATGGTTCTCTTTCAAGACTCTCCAAAACATCTAAGCCAGAAAAGATGATCATGTACAAAACTATAAAATGTATCACGCAATAAAAGTTTGATTATATTCCTATAAATTTGCATGTAAAGTCATTTCAATGAAAAGAATAAAAATTCTAACTTTATCTGGCTGACCTGCATTATGTTGCTAAAGTGGGAACAACATAATAAAATAAATTAGTTGTTTTGTTTCTTTTCAAACCATTAATTCTAAAGAATTCTATATTGTCTTTAACAGTAAAAAAGTAAACAATGGCAAATACATGTATTTAGAATCTTATCTTCTGATGAAGTGTTTAACCCTGAATTTCCCAAAGAAATTTTTTTCAAAGAACCTAATCTCCTTAAGACAATTTAGACAAAAATTTACAAAATTATATACTGCTGTATAAGCATGGACTGAATTTTCTGTAAAATCAACTTGTCTTCTTGTAAATGGTTTAACAAGTCCCCAAACCAGTATTGATACTGGGGCTTGAATCATTTTTAATATATAAAGAGGACAACAATTTCTCATTTCAGCTCTGAGATTCAACAATTTGGTTTAAAATGAAAAGCAGTCCATTTTCTAATCCGGATTTCCTCCAAATATTCCCACCCTATTATTCATACTAGGACATTTAGGTTGATGTGTAGGGTCTCTGCAACTGCATTTCGAAAATTTTGAATATATTGGCAGCATGCAGTAGCGACATATGGTACTCGTACACACTTACCAGTGGGCCCACAAAATTTAAACTTATGTAATATATAGACTTGTACCTGCATGAAATCAATAGGAAAATGATTTATTTTCTCAGAAATGGCAAGGATTATAATCATTATGTCTTTAATCTGCTGACAGACTAGATAAAACATTGGCATTGACCTGACCCGGTACCCACCATTTGCATTACTAGTCACTTCACAAATCTCAAACAACAACATCGGAAGTACATTAGTCACGTGATATAAACAACAAACTCCATTTTAGCATTGTTTGCAGAGAAATTAAATTATATTAAATCAATGTCAGATACTTTTTGTAAAAACCACCAATCTGGCCAGTCTGATTAATCAAATAGAGGGCATCTGTCAACATGATAGTTATGTGATACAACAAAACTCCAGAAGTTGTTCTTGGAATATATAATTATGGAAAATTTTTTGTTCTTTGTTTTCTTCTTTTTTTCCTGGAAAAAATTCTGAATATTCCGCTTTCCTATTTAACATGATTAGAAGCTGAATATTATAAAGATGAGATACAGCAACAGCAGTAACTATTTGCAAAATCCAACATGGCAGATAATAACAGGCATGGTAGCCTCAATTTCGAATGAACCAATCATATTGTAGAACTGCATTTCTATTTACATGCCATAAATGCTATCAAAACAGAATAGAGTGCCCAATCTAAGCTGAAAATTCCAAGGAAATGTTTTTTAATTTTTTTAATTAAAAAGCATATTTTTTGCCATGAAAAAGACATAACAATTTTAATACTCAGAATTGCTGAGAAAATAAGTAATTTTCATATCCATTTCATGCATGTATCACTCGACCTAACAATATTTAAAGTTTGCTAAGCCATCCAGTAAGCGGCTACACTTTGCCAACACAATGTTTCTTATTGTGATGCTAGAGCACTTTTCATACCTACAACGTAAGGAAAGATTTGGATATCGAGCTGACTTTGCAACTAAAAGTCAACTAGACAAATCTAATCCACTGATCATGTGGGTTGACTCAGCATATGTTTATTGTAAGCACTAAAATGATCCATACTGCACCCATAGAGTATTCTGGTTAGAACTTGATAAACTTAGCTTACAATCAGTTTAGTTACAACTCATTCACATGTTTTTTTCAGGCATCAAGTGGTGGCTTAAAATTCCTGGTTTTTTCCCTGACTTTTATCAATATTTGCTAAATTCCACGACTTTTCATGGTTAGGAAAAAAATTATCATTTCACTTGACATTTTCCTGATTTCCCAGTAGCATGGGAACCCTGTAAAAGCAACACATGATGCCCAATAAATGGACAGTTGTCTTTCTCTCTATTTTCCCCACAAGAATGTGACTATTTCTTTTTTTTCTTTACATATGATGTTTAAGTTTACAAGAAGTTTTTTGTCAAATGCTATATATATACAACAACTTGGCAATGCAGGCAATTTGCAACAAATATACAGAAAACTGATAGGATGAGATAATTCTGTAAAGTGACTGGTTCCCAGATGAAACTCCAACAAATCTAATATGAACCCAGATCCAGATCAAATACAGACAAGCTAGTATCCAGATCTGACTGCAACGATTAAAGTGAGTTTAGTAATTTTGGCATTTTTCTGTATGTAATTTACGGGTCATTTCAGTTCTTTGCTAAGAAAGAATACCAATATTGCAGCTTTAACATAAAGACAATTTCAAATTTCAAGTTGACATACTGTTAAAAAAATTGGGTAATATAAGGATAATTGTATATTTTTACATGGAATGAAAGACATTATATATGGAGACAATTTTTTCACGAAAAGCAGATTTTGTTCTGGGCAAGTATCATTTATTTCTACTTGTCTAATTGATAAGTGAAGAAAAAATATGAAATTTTTCAAGATCTGTGATATATTGACAAATATCAACTACATAAATAGTGAACACTAACATTAAAAAATAATATTTTTTAAAATAATATTACTTTATCAGCATGAAAGTACAATATATCCTTTATATTAATGCCACCAAGATAAAATTGGTCCCTAATTAGCAGGGTTTGAATTCTAACATTATAATATTTATCTCCATGTCGAAAAGCAGTTTAAGGTATGATAGGGTTGATCCTAACAAGACCACTGATGAAGTCCAGCAAAAGAAATCTAATAAAAAAAGCACACAAATTCAAAAATAACAAAAACAGGCTGAATGTATGAACAATTCTATAAAAATCTAAATATGTGAACTTGATTAGTATTAGCTGTCTTCCCCCCCCCCCTCCCAAAAAAAAAAAAAAAATGTTGCCTCTCCTGCATGAAAACAAGGCCTTATATAAAACGGGGCGACCTCTCACAAGGATATAGTGACTAAAATACACTATTTTGGTGTCAAGAAAGGAGCCTTGTAAAAGGGGTGGCCTCTCTGGCTTGCTTCTAAAGAAGGGACCACTGTAACTGAATTTTGGTCATTTCATAGTAATTTATGCTTCTTGATCTATAGAGAACAAAATTGTTCGGTAGCTGAAAAAATTGCTCCTGTGGTCCTAATTTTAATCAATGCTGTGGATACTGTTGACAACAATCCCAACATAGACACCTATAATGACGCAGGCAACGACAACAGACAGAACTCCAGCAATGATACTTATGTTGACAAACTGACGAGCTGATTGGGCACTGGCATGAGCACCCACAATGTCTCCCCGGGCAAGAGCCTGTCGGGCCTAGAAAACAAAATACATCATTACATTTTTATAATACTTTAAATATGCATTCTTCAACACTCTGATGTGACAAATTCCATGATTCTGCAATCATCAGCATGGGTAATGTACTGAAAATGCCATAGTCCAAAGAAATATTAAATATGACATGTGGGAAATTGATTATCAAGTTAGATTGTTTATAGCAAACTTGCTTATTTTCGGACTTAAAGTACAATGTAAGTCTAGGTTTGATATCACAATACATTATCAACAGATTTTGTCTAGTGCTCTAGGCAACAAAACCATCAAATATATATATATATATATATATATATATATATATATATATATATATATATATATATAAACAAAAACCTCAATATACCGGAATTCAATCAGGACCTAAACGGTTTTGGAGTCCCAAATTTTTCCTTTAATATCACTGCTCCATTCTCCCCATCATAAACCAAAATCTCTACAATTCTGAATACCAAAACTAATTTAAATCCTAAATTTCAATTTCATGCTAAAAAGGAGACCCATAGAACAAACTCACTTCTAACTTGGAAATGTATCTTAGATGCTAAATTCTTGACTTACAGGAACAGGTAAATAATAATTATGTAGTAGGCATCTCTGTGAGTCAAAGACCTGGAAGGTGTTCCAATGGCATTCAAGGTTAAAACAATAATAATAATAATAATATTAATAATAATAATAATAATAATAATAATAATAATAATAATAATGCTCAGATGTATCTAAAATTACACGTGCTGCTTGTTTCTTGAGTTTATAAATCCTGTCAAGTTCAGATTTAGCACAGTTTCCCCATACATTAAAACAGTAATCCATTGTTGGAAGAATATACGTCTTGTAGTATAGATTGAGAGTTTCCATAGGTAAATACTTCTTGATTCTGCTGAGAAGGGCAAGTTTGGATGGCAGTGTTTTACAAAGCTTATCAATATGGTCATCCCATAATAAATTATTATCTATGGAGACACCTACAAGCCTTTCATGATTGACAATTTCTAATGGATGATTATTTATTGCAAGAGATAGTTTTGGGTTCCCTGACTTGTGTAGCTTTTGTGTCATCCCCAGAATCATACATTTTGTTTTACCTTCATTAATTACCATCCTATTTTGTTGTGCCCAGTTTTGGACTCTAATAAGGTCTGAGTTTAATCTTGTTTGGATAACTTCAGTATCAGAACTAGATGTATACAAGGTTGCATCATCTGCAAACAAATCTGTATTGGTGGATTCATTATTTGATGGTAGATCATTGATATAGATAAGGAAGAGGAAAGGGCCCAAAACTGAGCCTTGAGGGACTCCTGAATGAATAGTGCGAGTTTGAAGCTAATATTGCCAATGCTTACTTGTTGAGACTTTTGGTTTAGGTATGATCTAAACCAGTTTAAGGAAGGATTGTCAAATACTTGACACATGCACCAACACATGTCTATACTCAGCTAAACTGAAGTGTTAACACCATAAAATAGTCAGCTTTTGAGGTGACTTATTCATAGCTACAAGTAAATTCTTGTAGGTTAGTCATTTAAGAATTATTATGTTTATTTGGTCACTATATAATTGTGACTGATGTTATTATTTTGTATTCATGATCATTTTTTCGTTATTATGACTATTTTTTTTCCTTAAGTATCAGAACTTTTTTATCCAGGCACGTGGCCTTGAGACTCTCCTGTTGGAATCCAACAATATGGTATTCTGTGAGCCAAATTCACACGTATGATTTTCAGTGGAGAAAAATCATTACATATATGTACTTAAGTTTCCATGAGTTTTCCTTTTCTTCACTTTCATATCAAAAAGTTAGCCAGCTAAGTGTCATGTGATTGAACTATCCTTACAAATAAATTGTTGTAATTAAGGAGGATTAATCTATACAAAAATCTACATTGAAGAAAAAAATTGGCATAGGAATATTTAACTGTTCCAGATATTCTAAAGACAATGTAATTCCAAAAGAAAACTGTTGTAAAGAAGTATAATTTCAAAATTCCTGCAAATTTGACAAACTGAATGATCTTGCATGTCAATAGTTTGCACATGATAGGACCAAAACAGTCTAATTTCAGCCTCTAATATAGATTGCTTAGAAAAGGACACTTTTTAAAAAAAAAACTCAGTAAAATGAAAACCTCCCCAAATTTCACTTTTGGGGTACTTTCATTGTATATGTTTTCCTCTCACAAATTTCTGTTCCACACAAGATCACTGAAACTTTAATCCATCCACTAAAATAAATCATCAAGGACTATTAAAAGGTCACTGATCTTTGTTTTGTGCACAAAAATCTAATATCGCTACAGATAGCTGACATATGACTGAAACAGAAGAATTTGTGCTGCCAGCTTGTATCATTAAACCTAGAAACAGCGCTTCATTCCAAACAGTTTTCTGGCTTGACAACTTCCTCCACTCTCAAAGATCAAATGACAATCTACTTATGTGAAAGGCCAGAGATAAATAGTGAACGAAAATGAGCTTTTACATGCCTATGATTAGTAACACATGAACCAAAACCTTGCCTGCCTTTATACAGGGTTCATACTCAACTATGACTGATAAATTCAAAGACTTTTCCCAAACTTTCAAAGACCACAAACAGAGATTTCCAAGACCTATTTTTGCTAACATTGTGTATACAGGTTATAAGAGAAAACAACGAATGCCAAATACCACAATATTTTTTACTGATTAAAGTCAAACTATACTTAATTGCCTAAAATTGCATTATAATGATCTAGAAAATAGGTTAACATTTGTTGTTTTTTTCTCCAGAAATATGTAACATACGTGTCAGATTTAATACAACATAAATTGTTCTCTTAAAAGACATCAGCACTGCTTTAAATGCATTATTTTATTTGCTTTTTTTTCTCTTTAATCATTTTGGAAAGAGATGCCACCACTGTCATCTTTTCCTCTGCTCTTCTCCTAAGAGCATTTGACTCTGTGACAAGCACAATGAGTCCTTTTAATTCTGCCTCTTCTGCTTTCTGTACAGAGGAAGCATGTAGGCTGGCAATGTCAGCGTCAAGACGCAGCTTTTTGGCTTTAAGTTCTTCCACTTCATCCAAGGCCAACTCCCGTTTCTTTCCTTTTGGGTTTTTCTTCTCATCCTTCTCCTCTGCTTTCTTCTTATCCAGATAGGCATGGTACTTGTGTCTTGCAGAGGAGGCACATGTCATCATTTCATTGCTAATGATGATTTCCAAAGGTCCACCAGCTTTTCTCATTGTGTCAATGATTAACCTTTGAGCTCTGAGGCTTTCTCTGCTGAGGTTCTCAACAGATACCTGTTTGTTGATAGAAAATCCTCTCTCTTGCCTGCCCATGTGATAACAACAACATTTTCTGGAGAACATTCCAAAGTTCAACATATTCATTACTTTTGGAAAGGACAGAATAAAACACTTCATCAAGTCTGTCATCTGTTCTACTGAAGCATTTCAATGGATGATTGTCCGATTGGATAACTTCATCCACTAATTTTCCGTACTGAGTTAATATTAAATCACATCGGGACTCTACTTCTCTTCCTGCCTCACACATAATTTTTAGGACCCTACGAAGTTTTGTTTCTCCCTTTTCCTTGTCTGATCCTGATTGCATAAGTCCAGGGTCAGCCCAGGACATGTTTTCCCCATTTTTTGTAATAAACATCTTTAAATTTAGTAATATTTCACGCACTTCAAAGTACTGGACAAAACAGGTTCTATATATAGCAACCTGTTTGTTTCGTTGAGGCTTTTTTTTTTTCTTTTTTTCTTTTTTTTTACTCGCAATTCAAGAACAAGAACTCTTGTTTAACTCTAATATAGTGTACGCATGCGCACTTTGAAACTGTTTATCCGTGAATTTAATTTATTACAATGGATGTTTTTGTATTAAATCAAGGAATATTGTTATGTAGAACAAATTTTTCGAAAATGATTTTTGTTCCTCAAACGTGTTAAATAAACCGATGGTAGAACAGGGTTCATACTCAACTATGACTGATAAATTCAAAGACTTTTCCCAAACTTTCAAAGACCACAAACAGAGATTTCCAAGACCTATTTTTGCTAACATTGTGTATACAGGTTATAAGAGAAAACAACGAATGCCAAATACCACAATATTTTTTACTGATTAAAGTCAAACTATACTTAATTGCCTAAAATTGCATTATAATGATCTAGAAAATAGGTTAACATTTGCTGTTTTTTTCTCCAGAAATATGTAACATACGTGTCAGATTTAATACAACATAAATTGTTCTCTTAAAAGACATCAGCACTGCTTTAAATGCATTATTTTATTTGCTTTTTTTTCTCTTTAATCATTTTGGAAAGAGATGCCACCACTGTCATCTTTTCCTCTGCTCTTCTCCTAAGAGCATTTGACTCTGTGACAAGCACAATGAGTCCTTTTAATTCTGCCTCTTCTGCTTTCTGTACAGAGGAAGCATGTAGGCTGGCAATGTCAGCGTCAAGACGCAGCTTTTTGGCTTTAAGTTCTTCCACTTCATCCAAGGCCAACTCCCGTTTCTTTCCTTTTGGGTTTTTCTTCTCATCCTTCTCCTCTGCTTTCTTCTTATCCAGATAGGCATGGTACTTGTGTCTTGCAGAGGAGGCACATGTCATCATTTCATTGCTAATGATGATTTCCAAAGGTCCACCAGCTTTTCTCATTGTGTCAATGATTAACCTTTGAGCTCTGAGGCTTTCTCTGCTGAGGTTCTCAACAGATACCTGTTTGTTGATAGAAAATCCTCTCTCTTGCCTGCCCATGTGATAACAACAACATTTTCTGGAGAACATTCCAAAGTTCAACATATTCATTACTTTTGGAAAGGACAGAATAAAACACTTCATCAAGTCTGTCATCTGTTCTACTGAAGCATTTCAATGGATGATTGTCCGATTGGATAACTTCATCCACTAATTTTCCGTACTGAGTTAATATTAAATCACATCGGGACTCTACTTCTCTTCCTGCCTCACACATAATTTTTAGGACCCTACGAAGTTTTGTTTCTCCCTTTTCCTTGTCTGATCCTGATTGCATAAGTCCAGGGTCAGCCCAGGACATGTTTTCCCCATTTTTTGTAATAAACATCTTTAAATTTAGTAATATTTCACGCACTTCAAAGTACTGGACAAAACAGGTTCTATATATAGCAACCTGTTTGTTTCGTTGAGGCTTTTTTTTTCTTCTTTTTTTCTTTTTTTTTACTCGCAATTCAAGAACAAGAACTCTTGTTTAACTCTAATATAGTGTACGCATGCGCACTTTGAAACTGTTTATCCGTGAATTTAATTTATTACAATGGATGTTTTTGTATTAAATCAAGGAATATTGTTATGTAGAACAAATTTTTCGAAAATGATTTTTGTTCCTCAAACGTGTTAAATAAACCGACGGTAGAACAGGGTTCATACTCAACTATGACTGATAAATTCAAAGACTTTTCCCAAACTTTCAAAGACCACAAACAGAGATTTCCAAGACCTATTTTTGCTAACATTGTGTATACAGGTTATAAGAGAAAACAACGAATGCCAAATACCACAATATTTTTTACTGATTAAAGTCAAACTATACTTAATTGCCTAAAATTGCATTATAATGATCTAGAAAATAGGTTAACATTTGTTGTTTTTTTCTCCAGAAATATGTAACATACGTGTCAGATTTAATACAACATAAATTGTTCTCTTAAAAGACATCAGCACTGCTTTAAATGCATTATTTTATTTGCTTTTTTTTCTCTTTAATCATTTTGGAAAGAGATGCCACCACTGTCATCTTTTCCTCTGCTCTTCTCCTAAGAGCATTTGACTCTGTGACAAGCACAATGAGTCCTTTTAATTCTGCCTCTTCTGCTTTCTGTACAGAGGAAGCATGTAGGCTGGCAATGTCAGCGTCAAGACGCAGCTTTTTGGCTTTAAGTTCTTCCACTTCATCCAAGGCCAACTCCCGTTTCTTTCCTTTTGGGTTTTTCTTCTCATCCTTCTCCTCTGCTTTCTTCTTATCCAGATAGGCATGGTACTTGTGTCTTGCAGAGGAGGCACATGTCATCATTTCATTGCTAATGATGATTTCCAAAGGTCCACCAGCTTTTCTCATTGTGTCAATGATTAACCTTTGAGCTCTGAGGCTTTCTCTGCTGAGGTTCTCAACAGATACCTGTTTGTTGATAGAAAATCCTCTCTCTTGCCTGCCCATGTGATAACAACAACATTTTCTGGAGAACATTCCAAAGTTCAACATATTCATTACTTTTGGAAAGGACAGAATAAAACACTTCATCAAGTCTGTCATCTGTTCTACTGAAGCATTTCAATGGATGATTGTCCGATTGGATAACTTCATCCACTAATTTTCCGTACTGAGTTAATATTAAATCACATCGGGACTCTACTTCTCTTCCTGCCTCACACATAATTTTTAGGACCCTACGAAGTTTTGTTTCTCCCTTTTCCTTGTCTGATTGCATAAGTCCAGGGTCAGCCCAGGACATGTTTTCCCCATTTTTTGTAATAAACATCTTTAAATTTAGTAATATTTCACGCACTTCAAAGTACTGGACAAAACAGGTTCTATATATAGCAACCTGTTTGTTTCGTTGAGGCTTTTTTTTTTTCTTTTTTTCTTTTTTTTTACTCGCAATTCAAGAACAAGAACTCTTGTTTAACTCTAATATAGTGTACGCATGCGCACTTTGAAACTGTTTATCCGTGAATTTAATTTATTACAATGGATGTTTTTGTATTAAATCAAGGAATATTGTTATGTAGAACAAATTTTTCGAAAATGATTTTTGTTCCTCAAACGTGTTAAATAAACCGACGGTAGAAGTAAATTTAAACAGGCCCTCTTTTGCTATATCTCCCAAATCATCAAACTAAACGATCTTATTTTATACCCGACGAGTAATGAATTACCATTATTTTTCCAAAAACTACCAATTGCTTATACTTCTGCATCTTTGTTCCACTAAATGAACATGTAGTTACTAATTTGCAACCTACCTTTGGCATGACTTGTAAGGGCTCCTTCTCCCATTGAAGCCAAGTTGATCGTCTTTTTACACAGCGTACAAAACGCCTTTCGTTTGCATAACTTATTCTTTTGCAGCCATTCCTTGTACTTCTCTTGTTCAAGCCAGATATCGTTGAAAGAGCAAAGACCTGGCATTTTTAAACACTGAACTTGCAGACGATGTAAATCGAATGAAGAAATTTTGAATTCTCGAGCGTATAACTTTCGCGAACTTTCTACGTAGAATTAGTGTAATTAACATTTTGATTGGCTAAAACTGATGGACTCGTCCAGTCAAATTGAACTATTCGTCAAACGAAAGAAGCCAGGAAAACCAGCTGCATCCGAAGCTAACGACCTTGGGCAATTTTATTGGTGACTTCCTTTGATGAAGTGTGTAGCGGCACCGTATTGCTTTGATGAAGAGTGCATGTGTGATTGAAGTCGCCGCCGCGGCATACTTTGGATGGCCAAACAAAACAAAGCCTCTTTTGTTATTGCGGCGGCAATAAACTGAACGGGTCATAAAAAGAAAGAAACCAGGATAACTAGATTACATCTGAATCTAACAACCTCGGATAATTTTATTTGTGATTCTGGAAAGAAATTATTTTTGGGGGGGTTTATTTCAATTTTCAAAGACTTTCAAAGACCTCAGGGTAATATGCTCGATTTTCCCAAACTTTCAAGGCCTTGAAAACGCAACCTCATTTTTCCCAAACTTTCAAAGACCTTCAAAGACCGTACGAACCCTGTAGAAGTAAATTTAAACAGGCCCTCTTTTGCTATATCTCCCAAATCATCAAACTAAACGATCTTATTTTATACCCGACGAGTAATGAATTACCATTATTTTTCCAAAAACTACCAATTGCTTATACTTCTGCATCTTTGTTCCACTAAATGAACATGTAGTTACTAATTTGCAACCTACCTTTGGCATGACTTGTAAGGGCTCCTTCTCCCATTGAAGCCAAGTTGATCGTCTTTTTACACAGCGTACAAAACGCCTTTCGTTTGCATAACTTATTCTTTTGCAGCCATTCCTTGTACTTCTCTTGTTCAAGCCAGATATCGTTGAAAGAGCAAAGACCTGGCATTTTTAAACACTGAACTTGCAGACGATGTAAATTGAATGAAGAAATTTTGAATTCTCGAGCGTATAACTTTCGCGAACTTTCTACGTAGAATTAGTGTAATTAACATTTTGATTGGCTAAAACTGATGGACTCGTCCAGTCAAATTGAACTATTCGTCAAACGAAAGAAGCCAGGAAAACCAGCTGCATCCGAAGCTAACGACCTTGGGCAATTTTATTGGTGACTTCCTTTGATGAAGTGTGTAGCGGCACCGTATTGCTTTGATGAAGAGTGCATGTGTGATTGAAGTCGCCGCCGCGGCATACTTTGGATGGCCAAACAAAACAAAGCCTCTTTTGTTATTGCGGCGGCAATAAACTGAACGGGTCATAAAAAGAAAGAAACCAGGATAACTAGATTACATCTGAATCTAACAACCTCGGATAATTTTATTTGTGATTCTGGAAAGAAATTATTTTTTGGGGGGTTTATTTCAATTTTCAAAGACTTTCAAAGACCTCAGGGTAATATGCTCGATTTTCCCAAACTTTCAAGGCCTTGAAAACGCAACCTCATTTTTCCCAAACTTTCAAAGACCTTCAAAGACCGTACGAACCCTGTTATAGACATGTTATGAAATACTGACTCCTGATCCTAATAAAAAGGGATGTAACTGGCATCTCTCCTCTAAACAATGAACTTATTTACATCAGAGCTCAGATTGAAAATTGACATCAGCTAGGATTTTGCAAGTTACAATTCTGATGTTGTTAAGTGACTGTAGTATAAGTTTCTTGATAGTGATATTTTGTATTCTGATTTGGTCTCATTTTTGCTATCTGAAAATATTACTTACTATCAGTGAAAAAAAAAGATTTTGAGCCTGTCAGATAGGTAGATTTAATTCACTGGAAAATAGTGATCACAAACTCTGCCAGCCTGATGCAAGACAACCCCATGGATGTGACACATAAAGAAATTCCATGATCATACATGCTTACATACCAGTCTGATTAAAATCTGATCTGAAATATGGCCTCAGGGGTGTCACAATATCAGCCAATCAATTGCAAGATCACTTCATTAATATGCATGAATGACACAATCAACTCAACTGAGATCATCAGATTTACCAAATCTCACCACAATCTTACATCCAATATGTTCATTAGCTCAACCAATCAGATGCAACTGAAGGTCTCCCCAACACTGAGAACACACCATATAAAACATTTTGAGAGAGACAGACACACACATGCAAAAAAAGTCAAGCTACTTGGTATTATGCTAGAAATCCTAGTTCAATCCACATAACATGGTGTATATTATTTTACCTGTAGGTCAAACACAGTAAATTTTCTGATCAGCACCATTCAGTATAAATAAAAATAACTAATTAGCTTTAACTCATTTAGCCCTAGCACGGTTAATAATATCACTGCTGCTCTGCCACAGCAGCACTAAGCTGTGGCTAGCTGCATGTGCCCCATATACTTTTACCTGTTTAGACAATTTTGTAAATATCATGCACATGCATTATACCTCTTACCGCCATTTCTCTTATTATATCGAATAAAATCCACAAAGTTTTCACCAATTATTCCAAATGAATTTATCTACACAATGATGTATTTTTTCTTTTTGTCTAAGTTTTTCACAACCTTTTCATACACTATTTTTTAAATTAACCCGATCGCTACAATCTGCTAGATCTGTAAGAACTCATCATCTCTATCAGCATCCTCTTCTTCTGACAAATCAAGTCTCAGAAACTTTGATTTCTGAATCTATATCTGGCAAAATATCCAACTGGTGAACATATTTTTCATTTCTTTGCTCAATATTTTCAAGCATAAACCAGAAAAACTCCTAATTTTTGCTCTCACCATCATCAAGTCTTATGTCCACCATCATTTACAATTTTTCATGAACAGAACATGTGTAGTGAAACTACCCTCCATTAGTAACCCTTGGTTTCTGAACAATTCAAATTTGCACATATAAAAGTAAAATCATTTTTTAATTGGTTAATATTGGTCTGATTCTTGGGAAAACACTATTTGTAACCAACCTGAGACACTGTTTCTAAGACAAATTCAAAGCGACAAAAGACAGGATAAGCAATTGAAAGCAGTCAAGAAACTTCAACAATTGGCAGGATCGGCCATTCAGTGCAGAAACCGGATCACGCGTATTGATAGAATCGTGGCCGAACGAGTTAAATACTGTGTGAAACTAACTAGATATTGTTAGCAAAATTTAACAATGATGACCAGAAAATTTAATGAGCTACAGACTGAATAAAATATACAATACTGCGTGAAACAAACTATAATAAGAAACACTATTCTATATAGACTACACACATCACTGACAATAAAAACATTACAATTATCGGCACAATGGGTGGTCTTTCAAAGCAGGTTCTAATGTATACAATCTTTACTTCAATCAGTGTCAAGTGTTGAGTCGCTCTGTTTTAAAGTAACTTTTTTATCACACAGAAACAAAACACTATTTAACAGAGTTGGGATTATTTTATCATCATTAACACTTTCCATCTCATATTTGTTTGCACTGACCTTCTGATATAAAAATTTGACTTGAAAGATATATGATGAAAAAGGTAATTGAACAAGCATCTAAAATGTACACTGCATTATGACAGTGTTACGTACATCACTGGCCTTCATAATGGCACATATCCCTGTAGGCCAGAAGCAACATAGGGTGGCAAAGATGGCACGGTTCATATAGTCTTGTGGAGCCGGCTGATTTATCATGGTCTGTTGCTGGGGTGCGGCAACCTAGAGAAGTACAAAAATATTAATCTTAAATGATTCGTTCCTCAACAGTTTAAATACAAACCAGAATGTAAACAAGAATTACACATGCTACCTCTACATAACTTTTAGAAGCCTCCTGCAGCTACTGAAAAAAAATGTACAAAAAAAAATATTTAAACCGAGTGACCATGACCAATGAAATGTTGACCTCTGCAACAAGGCATAAAAGATGTATTACAATAAAAATAAACATTCCATTCTACTTTATTATAGTAGATGTAGTAGAAGAGTTGATACTTTTTTTCAAATGTGTGTAAAAAATCTTCTTCAAAGGTTATTGTGAATTTCCACCCATATAAGTCTGACTATACGGAAAAGAAACCCGAATAAATCTGGATGGTCAGTCAGAATGGCCACTATTATTTCATACATCAATATTTACTTTCATTAGCCACTACAGGTGAAGCCTAATATGAAATGCATGTAGTCCACTCTTCTATTACCAAGTCATTCTCAAATACAATATACTGTTTACTTGAGAGTAACTAGTCACAGGATACAATTAAAAGGTCATTAATGTGGTGTGTTTATCATCTAATGTGGAGTATTTAACATTTAAAAAGCCCATTTATTTCTAGTTCCAACAGCATCCATGAGAATAGACCTTCTGCAAAAATGTTATCAGCATGGAAAAATCTATGTAGTCATGTGCTACAGCATAAAATCAGCATTCTCCATAGGATTTTAAAAGCTGTAGCCTGGGACTTCATACCTGAAAAAGTTGCAGTTCCGGCCCCATAACTAGGAGACACAATAACAATACACTTTTCCACTACAGAACATTATGTGTGCATTGTTGTCACCAATATATGTCATCTGAATGTAAGTACTTATTCTGTTTGAAATATTTTAAGTTTTTAGTAAAGGAATGAAAAAATTGAGGCAGTTGATAACCATGACATCTTTGAGTACAGGTATTTGCGATGATACAAATGTAACAATACTCAATGGCTTTATTTACTCTTTCTTTTGATAATTTGTAATTATACAACCTTAGCAATTCTCAATGGCTTTATTTTCCCATTTTTGTGTGTGTGGTTAAGATTTTTAACGTAGCTTTAACAATTTTTCAGTCATATTGCCACAATGTTTGTGGTATAGCAGTTTATAGCACTAGAACATATCACAGACATATAGCATGATGTCCCACCCAGTCAGATTATCCTGACACCAGGCCGACCAGTCCTAACCTCTTAATGCTGAATGCCAAGTGAGGCAGCTATTTGTACCATTTTTGTTAGCCTTTGCATACATGCCAACCCCTCACAATGAAAAAGTGTAACCCAAGTGATCAAAAAGCGGAATCCAGGCAGAAAAAGCATAATCCACATAAAACATGCTAAAATTTCAAAAACCAATGATGTATTTGCCCCTCTCATCTTTTAACATCCTTCAATGTTTTAAGTTTTCATATGTAGCACTTTTATCTTTACACACACATCAACTAGAATTCATCTTAAGACTTTTAGCGTCAAATATTAAAATTCTTTCCAAATGTCCTGAAATAGATGTCACATGATGATGCACATGAAGACTCGTGTCTCCATATTTATAGGATTGTTATTTTTGTTTCGGTTTTTTGTTGCCTTTTTTTTTATTCATCTGTGAAATTTTTGAAAGGAGATAATTGTTCTCTCATTTATGGATCAACTAAAATAAAATACACTTTATGGCACCAGATATGTTTAGACTGGTTCTGCAGTAAAAATAAATTAGAACAAAGATTAAAATTAGAAAACCAGCCTCACTAAGCCACACTGATGCTATAAATAGAATTTGAGGTCGAAAGTTTTGAAAGTAAACCAGGTTTGCTATAATTAGAATATGTAGCTACGTAAAAGAATTCTTTCTAAAATACGGTTTGTGGGATTAATGGAATGTTAACGAAAAAATGAGAAAACAAATAATTGATTTTTCTGGAAGACGGATATATCGAAAAAGTGTAATCCATATATGTTTATGCGTAACACGAAATTTAGTGGAAAAAAAGCATAATGGTTGGCACGTGTGCTTTTGGTATGACTCAGCTGGGGTTCAAACCCATGACATTCTGCTTCCGAGGCGAAAGCTCTAGCCACTAGGCCACCGGAGCAGTTTCCCATTTTTTTAGTAGTTGTGATGGAAAAAACACTTAATACTCAATGGCTTTATTTTCCAATTCTTTTGAGTATTTGTGATGATAAAAACATAACAATTCACAATGGCTTTATTTTCCAATTCTTTGAGTCTTTGTTATGATCAAGATATAACAATTCTCAATGGCTATGATTTGTTCCATAAATCTCTTTTTTGGCATTCCATTTCTTTATCAACCCTAAAGAAATTATGAAAAACAGCTGATTTATGACGACTAACATGACAGCTCATTTTTGATCAATAAACAAAATAAGCCCCCCAAAAATTGGTATAGTTTTTCTAAATATGATATACAAGGCATGTTTTCCAGACATTGTACAATGATTTATATGATGGATTAAATCTGCACAATGTCAAGCTTATCAATGGTGTCAAACCATACGTGCATGCAATTCTTTTAAGGAAAATTATCACTAAGCTCTGACAATAAATTAACATGCGTCTTAATCTCATTGTGTTATAAGTTCTCAGTCACATATGTTGGTTGATTCACCTTTTTAAATTACATTGCGTGTCAAACTGCAAACACAGACCCTGATCTGCCATAGCATAATGCACCTGCAGATCAGGGTCTAATCCGTTCATTCTACTGATTACTCCTATCACACTGCACATGCACAGATCTGCTGGTGCATTACATAACAGATATGAGTCTGTGCAGTTTGCAGATGGACTCTCCTTATAAGAGAGTATATACGGTAAGTGAATACACATAGGATCCTACCATCTTCTTAACTGTACCTTTGTGACACACAGATCCTCATAAATGTTGCCACTACTTTGTAACGTTGTTATTTAACACTGATAGATAGCCTGCAATCTAAATTTGTTAAAAAATCATACACTATCTGCTTTGCACGAGTCAATATATGGCAAAGTCACAGGAAAGAAAATAGAAGCTTATCAGTTTCATTCTTACAGTCAAGGTGTTGAAAGATTAAGGGTAACATCCAAGATATTTAAACAATTTGAATGGAATATAATCAGCAATCAGAATGGGTTCAGAAAAACTATGCATAAAAGGTTTTGTATTTAAAAAAAGAAACACAATAAACAAGGCAGAAGACAAAGAAGTGGATACAGTGCTTAATTTATTAACAACAAATAAAAGAAATGAAAACCTTTAACAAAGTCTACTAAGTTCTTAATAAATCTTACTTTCCAAACACTTACTTATCTTTTTCTATATGATAGATATTGCAACCAAAACAACTCGGCTTGACAACATAAACCCACATTCCATATTTTAGCAAATCTGAACATAAATGTTACTTTTACTGCTGCAATAAGCCCAGTCAATCAGATGAAACATCGCATCCTCAACTATGTATAAATCTCAAATTCCAATTCCTCCAATACTGATGACATAAATCTATATTGATTTCCAAGTTTAGTCAACACTGATTTAAACTCATGGCTTCCAGAGTAGTAACAGTGAAGATCAGTATACAAAAATAGATCTGCTGTAATTACAAGTCTCAATAGACCGGATGATTTATACTGTGTATATGAATCAGACTGAGGCATTGCCAGTAATCGATTATGGGATTACAGCTTGCCCAGGCATTTCTAGCCTAAGTATTCACATTACTTGACTTAGATGCTGGAGGTTATTGGTTCGTTCCCTGATAGTTATACCAATGACTTGTAAAAACGGTATGAGCAGCTGCCTCACTTGTCAATCAGCATTACGATGTTAGGGCTGGTTGGCCTGGTGTCAGAATAATGTGACTGGGTGGGACATGATGCTACATGTCTATGACATGATGTCCTAGTACTAGATATCATTATAAACTGCCACACTGCAGACATCATATTGATGTGATTCAGAACTATAAAAGGTACGTAACAAATCCAGAACACACACACATCTGCAGCGCAATCAGATTTTGATGCCTTCATGTTTCAGCTAACCAGAACAAAGTCTGGCTGTCTATTTGGACTTCCTGATATGCCAATATCAATAACACTTAAATAACTAGGATTGACTGATGATCACACTAGACTTACCACAAAGGTCTGTACATGCTGTGGATAGTAACCCTGTGGATACTGTCCAACTTGTGGAGGTGGATAATACCCACCCTGTTGCAGTGGATACTGGCCCACTTGCTGGGATGGATTTTGAAATGACTGGGGAGGACCTGTATTACCCTGTTCATAGCCATAACCCGCTACGGCTTGATTATAGGGTGGTGGTCCAGATTGATCCTGCCCAGACAGCATACCTTCAAAAGAAAGTGGAACACTATTTTAAATGATGTTAACACCAACTGACTTAATACCTGAAGCTTTGATGAAATAAAATGGTTGGCATGGTAACTGGATACATCTCTTGGAAATTTCAGTGAAAACTTCTGGAAGAGGATTACATGAAGCAAAAAATGAAAAAAATAAATTTACATTCTCCATCTGACCCCGCCCTCTTAAGAAGAGTATAACAATGCACATTATATGAAGATAGCAATAATTAGTGTTTATTTTAACATGTTTAGTATTAAACCACTAAATTCCATTATCTATTAGAAACACATGCATGCTCATGATATCTCTTCTTAAATACTCAAATCCTATTAGCACATTATACATGTAACGGAAGCTTATTCCACAGAACTGTACCAGAGTATTGAAAACTATTTTTAAATTGCTCTGTTCTTGGTTTTGGTAGTAGAAGGTTTCCATGTGATATTGATCCCAACTGGTATTGTGTTGAAAAAGACCTGAATAAGTCCTGAAGATACTCTGGTGCAATTCCATGTAGACATTTATATAACAGAACTGCCTTGTGAAAATCTATCTTATATATTGTGAACCATTTGAGTTCTGCAAATAATGCTTTTGAGGGATGATCAACAGATGGATCTAAAATTACATGTGCTGCTCGTTTTTGGAGTTTATAAATCCTGTCAAGCTCAGATTTAGCACAGTTTCCCCATACATTAGAACAATACAGTTGACTCCAATTAACTGCACATCGGTTAACTGCACACGCTGGATAACTGCACATAGTCCGGCCGGTCCTGTTTTTTTCCCAATGATTTTCAATGGGAACAAACTTCGGATAAATGCACTTTGGTTAAATGCACACTCTGGATAATAGCATGATACATTTTCTGCCAGTGGCACATTATTCAATACAATTTTACTCCGGTTAACTGCACAATTTATAGACAGGATCAGTTATTGCCAATCCGCTGCTGTAACGCTTCAAAGAATCTGACAATTAAGTCGGTAAATGCGACTTTGTAATGATTGACATGTAAAGGACACCATAGGTGGTATAATATGTATATCCACGCCCACTAGGGAGCAATAGCGTGGGAAAATTCATAGTACAGCATGGGAAACTTTGCTCTAAACCGTTCGGGTTTGCATGATTTCAAACCAACAAATGGATGGTTGGAAAGATTGAAAATGCACAACTGAATTCAAATTAAACGACAACACTGCAAGAAACAGGATGCAGACGAATTTGGAGCTGAATGCTTTTTCTTCGGGAGATGACATATCGATGTCTGACAACAGTTTTCGAATAACAAGCGATCTACAGAATTTCTTGAAATTCGCTATAATTCCTTGATCCATTGGTTGAATCAGTGAAGTTGTGTTCGGATGAAGGAACACAACATTTAAGTAAAAGTTGAAAGAGTGGATTCTAATCATTGTTTAAATTTATTCTTCACATATATTCGTGCTGTGCTGATTTAAAACTTTACTGTACCATACTTAGGTTAACTGCACACTCCGGTTAACTGCACAGCCTCGTGACGGGCCAGAGGCTGTGCAGTTAACCGGAGTCGGCTGTAATCCATTGTTGGAAGAATAAATGACTTGTAGTATAGATTGCGAGTTTCCATAGGTAAATATTTCTTGATTCTGCTGAGAAGGGCAATTTTGGATGACAGTGTTTTACAAAGCTTATCAATATGGACATTTCATAATAAATTATCATCTATGGACACACCTACAAGCCTTTCATTTTTTTGACATTTTCTAATGGATGATTATTTATTGCAAGAGATATTTTTGGGTTCCTTGACTTGTGTAGCTTTTGTGATGTCCCCAAAATTATACATTTTGTTTTACCTTCATTAATTACCATTATCCTATTTTGTTGTTCCCAGTTTTGAACTTTAAAAAGGTCTGAGTTTAATCTTGTTTGGATAACTTCAGTATCATAACTAGAAGTATACAAGGTTGCATCATCTGCAAACAAATCTGTATTTGTGGATTCATTATTTAATGGTAGATCATTGATATAGATAAGGAAGAGGAGAGGGCCCAAAACAGAGCCTTGAGGTACTCCTGAATGAATAGTGCAAGTTTGAGATTGGAAGGGTGCTACAGGGACCATTCTTTAGATTTTACGTGTCTCTGAGAGAGTGGCAGGAGTAAGGTTAAGTTGTTAGCATTTGTAATATGCATAATGGAGAGAATATTGGCATACCTCAATATTATTTTCATGTACTGTGACTAAAATTACTTTACATATTGTGCTTGTGGAAACTGTACATGATCTAATCACACAGCAAACAAAAATGGCTGCTCTTATGTACTTTAAAAATTGGTCTAAATTCGTCTAAAGTATACTATCTATAACAATTATTAAAATAGGGAAACAGACTGCCAGATTAGTCAATACCAGCTTCCGAAAGTGCAACAAATAAATTACAATATCAACGAAAAATAAAACAAATTATCAGCTCTTAATTTTACAATTTACCTCTTAAGCCCAGGAAGTGAAAATGACCAGGCCAAGCTATTTACCTGTAATGTACTCTATAACCCAAACTAGCCGGCTAGTGTCTGGCAGTTTCTGGCCGGCTAAACCAGGTGGAGGGTAGCCGACGGGCCTTAAACCCTCGGTGACTTAGGAGCTTGCCTATCCTTGCATGTAAAGCTAGATTCGGCAGAGTGGGCGGAAGAGATCAACTGGGTGTTCCAACGGCCACAAAGGCGAATCTGCAAACGCTTTGTGGAGAGCGTAGGGTATGACAAGGCACGGAAGACGTCATAGCCATCCAATGCAGCCGAAGTAGTCCCCAGCCGTGATGAATCTTCGTACCACTGAGTTCTAACTACCAAGGCCGAGAGAGTGAGACTGTCTCTGTGCAAAGGCTCTTTCACTTTAATCTCCTTCACGCACAGGTTATGTTGTGCACCTATCATTCATCCTTATCATCACACTCAATGTTTCTTACCTACACCTACCAAAGTCCTACGGCGATGGGCGACTGGCGACGCAACAGGTGGAGATGACCACTGGGAGTTGTAGTCAGAGACCTGCAAGTAGGCGGCCCTTGGACAAGTGGTCGCTCTGCTCTGTACCCAAGGCAGCAGAACAGTTCGGCAGCATCCAGGGGTGACTGAGCAGACCTTTTTAGGACGGCGCTGCTCACCCTGAATAGGGAGAGGCCTAGAAAAGGTGGCCTAAAAAAAGCTTGCCTTGTAAAAATCTGGTCAGCATACCGCGGCTGGCAAGATCATCCATATCTGCGGTCGAAATAATCAAAGAAAAAAACTTATTATTGGAGCATGGAACATCCGTACTCTCATGGACAAAGAAAACGTATCAAGACCCCACAGGAGAACAGCTCTAGTTTCTAAGGAGCTAGCACGCTACAACATTGACATCGCAGCCTTGAGTGAAACCAGGTTCGCAGAAGAGGGTTCTCTTACTGAGCTAGCCAGCGGCTATACATTCTTCTGGAAAGGAAAAGCCCAAAATGAGGACAGGATCCATGGAGTCGGCCTGGCTATCAAATCAAGTCTTCTGAAGCAACTCCCGGAAATGCCGGTCGGTATCAATGAGAGGCTAATGAAAGTGAGAATCCCTATAAGCCACAAACGGCACGCAACAATAATCAGTGCATATGCCCCTACCCTATCGAGTTCAGCAGAAGCCATCGAACAGTTCTATACGGACCTCAGCTCTGTACTTAGCTCAATTCCAGCTGACGACAAGATCATACTACTGGGGGATTTCAATGCCCGTGTTGGCTGCGACTATGTTCGATGGAAAGGTGTGCTTGGCAAGCACGGTGTCGGCAGAATGAACAGCAATGGCCTGCTCCTACTCAGCAAATGCACAGAATTTAACCTCCTAATCACAAACTCAATGTTCAGAATGGCGGACAAACACAAGAACACCTGGATGCACCCCAGATCTCGCCAATGGCACTTAATTGACTATGTAATAGTACGCCAGCGTGATGCCAAGGATGTCCAAATCACCAAGGCCATGCGAGGAGCAGAATGCTGGACAGACCACAGACTTGTCAGAACTACCCTACAGCTGCACATTGCCCCTCACCACCTAAAACGTCCTAAGCTTGTGCGCACAGCCCTCATGGTTGTCAAACTGCAGCAGCCTTCCACCCAGCTCGATTTCCAGAAGAGACTAGATGACATGCTGTCAACAAACGGTCCGTTATGTGGAAACGCCTCTGAAAAATGGAACAAGCTCAGGGACATAATAAGAGAAACAGCTATGGCAACCATGGGTCCAAAGAAGCGAATACATCAAGACTGGTTTGATGAGAACAACGTTGCCATTGAAGATCTGATTGCCAGAAAAAATAAAGCTTTTATGGACTGGCAGAATGACACAAACTCCATCCCCAAGAAAGATCGCTTCAAATCCTATCAGGCTGAGGCTCAGAGAGAAATCCGCAAGATGCATGACCAATGGTGGGAAAAGAAAGCTGAGGAAGTGCAAAGCTATGCCGACACTAACAACTCCAAAGAGTTCTACAACGCCATCAAGTCAATTTTCAGCCACACAAAGTCAAGCTCTACGCCCTTACTTGCTGCAGATGGCAGTACAGTAATAAAAGACAAGAATGGCATCAAGGAAAGATGGAAAGAGCACTTTAATCAGCTCCTAAACCTGCCCTCATCAGTCAGCCGATCTGTTCTTGACCAAATACCCCAACAGCCAATGCTCAACCAACTGGATATTCCGCCAAAGATGGAGGAATTGAGAAGGGCCATTAAACAAACAAACTGTGGCAAGGCACCTGGAAAGGATGGTATCCCAGCGGAGGTGTACAAGACTCTCAGTAAGCAGTCTCTGGAGGCATTCTATGACGTGCTAATCAGCATCTGGACGGAAGAAGAGATGCCAGACGACCTCCGTGATGCATCAATTGTGACCCTCTATAAAAACAAAGGCACACGTATGGACTGCAGTAACTACAGAGGCATCTCCCTGCTTTCCGTTGCTGGAAAAATACTTGCTCGCATCTTGCTCAACAGGCTTATTGCAGCAGTGTCAGAAAATAACCTCCCCGAGTCTCAGTGTGGTTTTCGCCCAGACCGCAGCACCGTTGACATGATGTTCACAGTGAGACAAGTCCAAGAGAAGTGCCTTGAGCAGAACATGAATCTATATGCTGTCTTCGTGGATCTGACAAAGGCTTTCGATACAGTCAACAGAGATGCACTGTGGGTAGTACTCAAGAAACTTGGTTGTCCTCAAAAGTTTACCAACCTCATCCGGCTCCTCCACATTGACATGAATGGAGAGATTCTCTCAGATGGTGAACCCTCAGAGAAATTCCCCATATCTAATGGTGTCAAACAGGGTTGTGTACTCGCTCCAGTACTATTCAACCTCTTCTTCACACAGGTACTACTCCATGCCATACGGGACATTGACACTGGCATCTACATTAGGTATCGCCTGGATGGATCAGTGTTTGATCTCCGTCGACTAGCTGCAAAAACCAAGACACTAGAAAGACTCATCATTGATGCACTCTTTGCAGATGACTGCGCCCTCATGGCCCATGAAGAGACTCACCTACAAGCAATCGTGGACAGATTCTCTGAAGCCTCCAACCTATTTGGACTCACAATTAGTCTAGGAAAGACAGAAGTCATCTTCCAGCCGGCCCCAAACACTGTCCATTCACAACCCTGTATCACCATTGGCGACACGCAGCTGAAGAATGTGGACAGTTTCAAATACCTTGGCAGCACAATATCTAGTGATGGCTCTCTGGACAAAGAGATCACTGCGAGGACCCAAAAAGCCAGTCAAGCACTAGGACGACTCCGAACCAAGGTCTTGCAGCACAAGGACATACGTCTGTCAACAAAGCTAAAGGTGTACAATGCAGTTGTCCTCACGTCTCTATTATATGGCTGTGAAACGTGGACAATCTACAGAAGGCACATCAGACAGTTAGAACAATTCCACCAGCGCTCCCTGAGATCCATCATGCGGATCAAGTGGCAGGACCGAATCACCAACCTGGAAGTCCTTGATAGAGCCAACACAACAAGCATCGAAGCCAAATTAATCCAGGCCCAGCTTCGATGGACTGGCCATGTCATCCGCATGGATCAAAGCAGAATCCCAAAGCAGTTGTTCTATGGCGAGCTATTCCTGGGGAACCGAAACCAAGGCCGCCCTCACAAGAGGTACAAAGACAACCTCAAGACAAACATCAAGTGGGCAGACCTTCATCCACGCCAGCTCGAGCTCGCTGCCTCAGACAGAAAGCATTGGCGAGCCCTGACCAGAAAAGCCTGTTCCTCCTTTGAGGCCGACCGTCGCCAGCGTCTTGCTGCATCCCGTGAGAGACGCCACAGAAATGTATCCCAGATACCAACAACCACCGGTGTCCCATGCCCCACCTGCAATCGCATGTGTGTATCGGAATTTGGACTCCGGAGTCACATGCGCGTCCATCGTTGAAAGAAAGTGCACAACTTGTCTTCCTCGACTCGAGAGACTACCAAGAAGAACCCAAACTAGACATATTATGTTATAAACCAAAATAAAAGTAATTTAAAGTTCTTTTAACAATATCCAACTTAAAATGTACATGGTTGTTTTAAAATCAACAGTATAACCAGTGAGAAAAACATGGGAAATTCTTTTTCGTTAAAATCTTATTATATGCAAGATATTAAACTGACATAAACTTGCATGTATCATTATGAAATCTTGTAGTGGACTACCGTACCTTTTTTTTTTTAGCATGGACAAATAATGATCAGCCATATTATTTCATAGATATAAAATTAAAATTGAATTTTTTGATAATTTTCCCCACATCATTCTTAAAAATTTCACTACATGTATTATGAGACTTGCTGTAGACAAGCCCATACCCAAATACTATACTTCTTTTTTGGGTGGTGGTTGTTAATGAAACTTTTAACACATTATTGGCAAGACTAAATTATGCCAATAAAATGTGAGCCAAAGGCCTTTCCAAAGGACACACCAGACTAGGAAGGCATTCAACCCATAACCTCTGGATTACAAGCCTGACACTTACTTTACAGACACTTGGAAGTCGTCACAGGCAAAACAGTTTTAGATTTAAAGATAGCACAGAGAGAAAATGTGCAAGTTTTAAGTATTAAGATAACTAAAGACAGTGGGTGGTTATATTTTGTATTATTAGAACATATTACGAAATAACACAATACTTTGCAAATGATGTATTAGGCTAGACAAGAAATACAGTATATACTCACATATAGGCCAAAAAATTTAGGAAAAAAATAAGGCCTGGAAGAAGAGGGATCGGCTTATCTGTGGAACATGATCCATGTCTGAAATTTTTAATGGTTTTATTCCCTCGATTTCTAGTATATATTGTTTCTGTTGATCACCAAAGATGAGATCACATGCCTAATGATGCCACATGGCTCATAAGATTTGTGCTGTCATGAAGTGAAACAAATATTTTTTTCTAACTTAAGTGGTAGGATAATGAATGAAAAACACGTTTTAATGTACTTGACGTCTATTTGAGAGATGTCCATCCACCAGAAAATGCAGCCATACATTTATTTGAGCCATGGTGGTATGTGTATTTTCCAAAAGAACCGCTGTATAAGCAATCTCCAGTCAAGTATTTAACCCTCAGCTAATCAGTAATCATTAAACTCTACGGTATCGTACAAATGCACGCTAGCCTATTTCAGTGTAAATATGAAAAGAATCGACGTAAAAATATATACGAGTCAGCGTGAATAATTGTAAAACAATATAACTTATGGGATTTCTTTGACAGATGTTTTAGAAGTAATTGGCAGCCACAATTGATATACTACTGTTGTTTAGTTGTTTGCAAAGCAAAGTGGTTTGTTAGTGGTATAGTGTTGTACAATAGCTACAATATGCTTAATCTGTGGTAAATACCTCGGGGATAATAGGTTTGTTTTGTTGCACAATGCCAATGACTTTACTAATACATGCCGACTCTCAGATGTATTGTTTAATGAGATATGGTAGTGGACATGGTTTCTGCTCAAAGTTATAAACAGTCACAATACTTGACAATGACGACATATATGATAAAAGCACACCCGTAACAGAAGCCGAGTTTCATAAACTTTTATAATTCATGATTTTAGAATGAGGATTAATAAAATTTCCATTAAGACTTAACACTTTAGAATTGTTTTAATTTCAACATATATATTAGCTTTCTTACTTTCACTTTATTTAATAATGTGATTTGCCGAAATAAACATATTGAGAACTCACTTTGTGCATCTTGTGATGTACCGGTAGTCTAGAAATTATGGGTTGGCACTTTATAACAGTTTTACCAATTTAGCTGGGGGGGAGGGGGGGGGGGATCAGCTTATACGTGAACATGCTTATATGCAAAAAAGTATATACAGTAACTGTTTCCATTGTGCTGACTGGCACTGTTTCTATTTGCTGACCCCAGCACTTTTTCCCATGCATGTGAAAAATAATTACATTAAATATATAAACAACTAGACATCAGTACAAGCATTTTTTTAAAAGCACGCTATTAATATGATCGGTAGATTAAACCTGGTGTGCACTGTAATATAATCTTTGCAATATTTGTACCTATGCCTCACTGAACATGAAAACCACCCATGTATACTTGATGAAAATTAACAGCAAAATACTGCTAAACAATCGTCATAAGCAGAGATGTGAACATACATAATTTACTTAGAACAGGCGATTCCTGCATCAATGACAGCCACATGCATATTTGTTTGCACACCTATTGATATTACTAATGTTAACAAGCAGTAAACTTGACTAAGATGTTTACATGTATAACATTTATTCTTTATTATCAATGGTATTAAAAGCAACCTAGCACTCAACAAATTTTTACAATGACAGACATTTTCGGCATTAGGTGGTAATGTCTTGACTGTTTCATGCATTTTAAGAAAAGGCTCAAAGCCAATATCTTCTGAAATAATCATAAGCCTTGGCTCCAATTTCCATGTGCCCAAAATTTGTGCTAAATTTCAAACTATTATTTGTTTTGCAATGTTACAACTGCTGCAGTTCAAACAAAAGAAATAAACAAAATTATATTAAAGTGGTTTTCTTCTTCAAATCTCAAAGTATTTCAAATAATGTTTCTCTCCAAGTCCTCATGTCAAATATTCTCCAGTTGCCATGTCCTCCTTACTCATTGATCAATATCCATGTTTTGAACTTACTAAAAATAGAATGATAGCATATTTCAGAAAACAATCAGCACTACCAGTACTTTGCATACCCTATTTTCAATGAGAACAGAAAATGAGACACAACTGAAATTATCATTCAAAAATGTATTCATCTATTTATAGCCATACATTTCAACAAATTTTACCTTGCACTTTCTGGTAAATTCTGAAGTCGGCATACTTATCTGATTACTTCATGCAGTTTGTGGCCATACTCTACCTCATATTAACATGCTGATAAAGTCATTAGTTTTAATTTTCTCATTAGAATGTCTTAGATTTTCAAAGCAAAGAATCAGGCATCATTAAATTATGGTCAAGTCTGCTATATTTATCATTTTCTGAAATTACTATGAACATACCTACACCAACAATGGTGCTGTATTTTAATATTTTTTTATAACTGTCTAAACAAATATAAATGTCACATTTTAATCCCAGTCAAAACTTAGTATTCAAATCAACCTGGCAGTTGGTCTGATTCTACCTATAATTTGAGCCAAAAAAGCCTGGTCTGAATCTGTCAAGATCTGAATCAGCCTGTTATTTAAAATACTGGAGATCTAATGTAAATATTGCAGTTTGGCCAGATAATAAATTCATTAAACGCTAACTTAGCACGTGTCTAAATTATTAAGATGTGTGATAGCTCGTGCAAAAGAACAATTTCTATGTTTGAACACTAGAAACATTACAGAAAATGACAATGTATGAAAAAAAAAAGGCTAGATGTAGAAGTGGACTTCCTTGAGTTACAAATACCTCTTATTTATCCAAGGTATTAGAAGGGTTTTATACTTGTCTTAACTCCAAACAAGTACCTGTCATTTTCCATAAGAGCAAAACAGATAAGAGAAGTTTACTTTGTCGAGATAAGTGATGACTGGGGCAGGTATTAAACAAACAATTTCTGAGATTTTTTTCCTATCCTAACGTCAGACTTTTGCCAATCAAGTCATAAAATATGGGTGTAAAATAACTTGTTAATCTAAGGCAAGCATGTTTGCAACTCACCTGTCCCGAGATGGGTATTTGCACTTGACACCCTAAACAAGCCCTGCATTCATTTCACCTAATATGAACTTTTCTAGCATTATATGTTCTTAATCAATCGCTGTAGAGTAAGAATAAAATAACCGTCCATTATTCATATATAAATCGAAAATAGAAGGTCAGCAAATAGCCACCATTAATGTTACTACTGGGTACTGAATCAACTTCATACAGCCAGGCATCATTCCTTTCCTGTATAACTTAAGACTGCAATTAAGATTAATTATAAAACTGAGCATATGTGATTCCAAACTGGATAACCAAATATGTACACTTTAATGGGATAAGCTCAAAGACATTACAAAAAATTGTATACCTTATTTCTGGCATGGATTCTGATTCAACAAGAAGCAAATGATCTACAGGCATCTGCCTCTTTGATATCACTGTTAAAACCTCACACTATTCATTTGTCCATATTAAAGTTATTGATAGAACACTGTGTATCATCTTATGTTTTAACACAATAAGACAACATGGTGTCAGAAGTGGGATAAACACAGACAGTGATTCAAAATAAGAACCAGCAGCATACATTAAATAGCAATCAAACAAGCAACAGGATCTTTAAGAAATGTACAATGCATTCTCAATCTGAGAGATTTATTCATTGATCAATGTAATCATTATTATCAAAGACACACTTGATTTTGATATACTATTTTTATTAATGGCCCATGATTAATTTAGCCAGTTTATTAAAAGTTTATTAAAAAGTTTTCTTTGTAAAAAGAGATGTAACATTATACATGTGTAACTGACTAATCAGAGAATCCTCTGTGTACGAGTCATATTTCCACTGGTACTATCTATCTATAGATGTCTGCCTCTTTGATGCCACTCTGTATTAAGACCTTGCAGTTGTTCTTTGTATATATTAAAGTTATTGATAGTTAGAACACAGCATCTCATCTTATGTTTTAATGCAATAAAACAACAGGCATTAAGTTTAGCCTACTGGCCGTGAAGCAGAGACCACAGACACACATCATAAAAAAAATCAATTGGGCAGAGAATGGCTCGCTCAAGATCTTGGTCTAAAAGATGCTTGTACTTTTTACCTATTTGATAGGTCACACGCTTTGACTTCAGTTTCTAAATATAGTTATTTGGACAAGGCAAAGCAGTGTAATTGCGACCAGTAATACTTTCCATATTATTCTTCTTACTGAAAACAATGTACCTGGTGCTAAATTTATTCATCCAAATATAGATGAGGAATCTAATATTCAGTTACAGTGATGGTCAGAATGTCGAGACCTGCCTAATAATTGAATAAGATGCTTAGTGCTTAAACGGTAAGTCAAAACAAATACTATACATGTCATGACTTCATGTATTTTTGTCTTTTCTGGTGTAGAATCTTTAAATCATTAAATCGTTTCTCGTGTCATGCATTTTGTATCTTGTATTTTCAATGCTCTTATGTATGAAAAGCCTTATAAATAAAAGAAATATCATTTCTTTCCCTGTCTGCAGTATATTTTATATATACATAAATCATCCACACCAAAAATCACTTTGACATATTTGATTTATACTTGTGTAGTTATGTACTGTTTGAAACAATAAGGCACCCAATAACACCCACCATTATGTTGATACTCAAATTTACAAGTGCAATTTATTATTGTTGTTGTTCTAGTGCCTTATTATTATTAATATTATCGCAAATATTACCAGTAATTTTGTCATAATTGAATGGATATACAAGTAAAATAAAAGTTACTGTTATCTGGTGGTTTTTTCCTATTGTTATTCCTTTACTCATTATATTATTATTATTGCAAATAATCTCTGTAATTTTGACATAATTGCATGGGTATGTAAGTAATTAAAGTTACTATTATAGTGTTAATGATTGTTTTTTTGCAATTGGTATTCTTCTAATTATTATTATAATTGTTGTTTCAGACAAAAATCCATGATTGTATTAAGGCAGTGAAAGACAGGGATATCACAATTGATGTGGACAGCGGTAAGTGGTATGAGAAGAAGTACAAGAAACAAAAACATTTCAGTGCCATTTCTGCCTCTCATTGGATGGGATACTTTTCCATCAACTAATATTCCAGAACATTTTAACAAAGGACATATCATAATCAAGAATCTTGTTCTGGACACTCAGTTGCAGTGTTTCAGTGGTCACATATCTACTGGACCAGGTCTATTTTATTGCTTTATGTACATAAGGTTTGACTGTAACCTCAACATGTTGCACTTCTACTGTTTTCTGACATGAAAAATCATATCCCCTTCCCACATCATACATATTTATGCTTGCACCTTCTTCACCATCATCTAAAACAATTCAAGGAAATGTCTTCTTTTAATTGCTTTGATGTGGGTTTCACATGACTCTTTGGTGGCCTTCTCTCTTGCTGTATCTGAACAACAAAAGGCAAAATAGAAAATAACTAAAATATTTAATAATGATTAATGAAAATAGTTTATTAACACTGATACTCTTCTTGGTATTCCATAAATTTCAAAGTACATGTATACTGTGCATGGTAAAACTGTCAAGTGTGGTCAAGCCTTGTAAAGTTAAAAATAACATTTGTTTCATTATATTTTATTCTAGTCACTGACTGCTGAACCAAATGTGTGTTAGTCTTTTCTTACTTCAACGTTTCTCAAAATAATTTGACAAAAATAAGGTAACATTAACATATTAATGCATGATAACATATACCTTTATAGATTTATGCACCACCACCACCCTTCAACTTTGCATTGTTGTTTTTATTAGCTTAAAAACTGCTTATTTGTAGTTGTTTTAATTAACTCCTCTAATCATACAACCTCTGTAACAGAAATTAAAAAGATAGAAAGAAAAGAAAAAATACGTACTATGATTCCCAATTTAATTGGGTCTGGATGTTCCTTGGTGGGTCCATTTCCACAAACAAGGTACAAACTACATATGTATGTATCCTTCGTCACATTTGTCATGGTAAAATCAAGTCGGCCGCAACGATGTACAATCGCAAACACCTTTCGCTCTCCTTTGTCGGAAAACCGTTTCTTAATTCAATGAAACAACATCTTTCTGGAATCTCGACTGATTTGTACATGAGCCATAGCAACAATGCTTAGTGGTCACCATTTTAAAAAAAAAATAATTCTTTTCCAGAAGAATATATAGATGGCTTATAACTTTCAAAATGCTGCCAGCATCCGTGTTACTACGCGTCGCTAGCTGCTTTGTCCGAAGCCAATATGGCCACAGTCGTGGGCAATGATATCATGGTTTATTTTTAGTACAAGGCTAAATTACGTACAAGCCAGTACAGCGATGAATTTATGCCTTGGTAATAAAAGAAATGAACAAATTTTCATACGAATGAAATCCATCACCATCTCGATGACTTAAAGAAAGAGCTATTCTATCTCACCTGCTTTTTCGTCTGACATTATTCTTGTTTTCAACAGCTTTTGACTTCCAATGTCGTGTGACTTGTTCTTCCAATTTATATTTTATACAAGCTATTACATTGACCAAAGCATGAATACATCATGGACACGGATGATGGCGGGACATATAGATCACAAATCCGGAAATATGTTGTGCCTGAAGAAGAAGAAGAAGAATAACAATAAGAATTCTTTATTTCAGACTACAAAGCCCATACCTTTAAATTAAAAAAAATAAATAAAGTTTTATATTTAAAAAAATTAAAAATTTGTAAACACAAAAGTACACACACACACACACACACACACACCCCTCTGAAAGCCATTATTTTCATCAATAAAATCACCATTACCCGTTATAACCTATTTCAAAGCCCATTTTGGCGCCCCCACTAGTGTGGCGCCCGGGGACATATGTGCCCCCCCCCCCCCCCCAGCTATGCCTCTGTATATATATATATATATATATATATATATATATATATATATATATATATATATATATATATATATATATATATATATATATATATATATATATATATAGCAACATCTACAACTATTAACTGCGTCATGCATTATTAATAATAAAAATTAAATGACACATTTAAAGAGTAATCTGTTCCATCTACTAATAATATGAGAATTTACATGAATGTCATAGTTCCAAAGAGATTTCAAAATACAGTTCTTACTATTAGATATTCTTGTCAACATTGAGAATACATACTTTCTTATCATTTCATCAAAACTTAATACATTATAGTTAACAAACATGTTTGGAGGCACAGTTCCACCTTGGAAGACCTAATAGAAAACGAAGACTATTATTATGACCAATAACTAGTTTTCTTTTCGTACATTCACTAAAGTTTGTCCACAGAGAGCGCAATACATGGTGCAGCAATAAGATTTGAAAAATCTAATTTTGATATGCAATGAACAATTCTTGAATTTACGCAGAAGCATGTTTGTTCGATTACACAGAGATCGATAATGTCTCATCATATCTTCATTATCCGACCGATTGGAATCCAAAATATGACCCAAATACGTATAAGTGTTGACATAGATAAGAGCATTGCCGTTAAGATATACAAGGGGAGGAGATGGTAATTTGAAAGAAGCTGTCTGAAAGACCATGCATACTGATTTTTTGCATTATACATTATATCATTCTCAAATGCGTATTGTTCACATATCTTTAATAATTTCCTTAAACCTGCTATAGAAGGACTTATAAATGACATATCATCAGCAAAACTGAAATTGTTAAGAAAAAACACATTTGGTGGCAGACGTAACCCTACGTTACACTGACTGAGCTTACAATTTAACTCGTCTATATATATATATATATATATATATATATATATATATATATATATATATATATATATATATATATATATATATTGAATAACAAGGGGGACAGAATTCCCCCCTGCCTCACCCCATTGGTTACATTGAAAGCGCTGAATATTACACTTCCCCATCGCACACAATACAACTGTTTCCCATACCAGTTAACTAAAGTACTAACTATGCAAACAGGTATTTTAATATCAATCAACTTTTTAAAGAGTGTCCAGTGATTGAGCCTATCAAAAGAACAGATATTGAAATATATAAATAATAAACAAATTTTGAAAATTTAAAGTGCTTGTGTCAATGCTTATTATTTTTTTAATAAAAAAATATGTATTAATAGCATAAATAACAAGATAAATAAGAAATCAAAGATTCAAGCCTTTGTGAATTTATTCCAGCTATGTTGTACCACAGGGGTTCGTTACAAAGAAAATTAATAGTATCCGTCAATGAACCAAGAGATGGGGTGGGGTGGCAGGTGGTCTAACATGTAACAATACCATTGTAATAATTTAGACCCCAACCCAGCCCTTGATTCATTGACGGATACTCCTAATTTTCCCATGGTAACAGGTTAGACCCCAACCCAGCCCTTGATTCAATGACGGATACTCCTAATTTTCCCATTGTTACAGGTTAGACCCCAAGCCAGCGCTTGATTCATGGACGGATAATCCTAATTGTCTTTGTTACGAACCCCTGTGGTTGAACGAACGACATCGACAATATTACACGATATTATGGATGTACGTCATGGTAATGTTTTGTATACGGTCACGTGGACGTTCTATATCAACACGAAGTGTTTCATCTTCGTATGGACCAAGTGAATATTGTACTGAGGGTATATTGGTTTAAATATACATATACTGATGATGAATAGTATGTATGTGGGCCTTATAGCATAAAACAGACACACGGTCACGAGAGAGAGAGAGAGAGAGAGAGAGAGAGAGAGAGAGAGAGAGAGAGAGAGAGTGAGAGAGAGAGAGAGAGCGTGTTACATACATCTGTTTCAAGCTGGTGCATCAGAAATTATGAATTGCTCATAAACTGCCCCTGCACCAACATCTTTTTTAGAATATAGTTTATACATTTTTAACAGACCGAGAAAGTCAAAAACGTTTTAGAAACAACTTGAAACAACCCTAATAAAACGTACATGCACTGTCTTTTTAACCAGGGTGGATAGTGTGTGAGAAGGGTGGTCGTCCATCCCAACCCCCTAAAAGTGAGTGTGAAGAGACTGGAGCGTTTCATAAAGTAAATGTTCTGTACAGCATGCTTTAGAGGCGCTTAAAACTCTGGAGCTGGGGTAGTGGAGATGATGATCATCCCTTTCAGCGCTCCCACTAGTAGTTCTATTTCAAAGACCCGTTGTGTACCTGTTAACACCACAAGCCATATTCCTTCATCTGTCACTGTTATATTTAATGGTGACGCATACAAATCATGTATCAATGTGTTACGGGTGAGATATGTTGCCAATTAAACGTTATGATCTGGTACGCAGTGCCATTAATGTATGTTTTGCCAGTACGGCGGTACCCGAATGTCCCGGTTATGAGATCGGTACCCCGTCGGTAACAGTTCAGATCTATTTGTGCCACTGTGGATGAGTTGTGTCATCTTTACACAAGCCCGGCCCCAGGATGTGCGGGGCCCAAGGCAACAATCGCTGAGCGGTGCTCCAAGCAAAAAGTTGGATTGCGGAGTTGATTTCCTTAAACACGGGGCCCAAGGCTGTTTCCTCGTTTTGCCTTGCCCTATGACTGGGCTGTATTTACAACATTGTTTGTACCACTCTAGGTGAGTAATCTCATTTTTACAACTGTTTATGCGATCAGTAGTATAGTTTGGCACTTAATCTTGATGGACTTACCATGTTAAAGACGATTTTAAAATCTTTATTGAGCTAGACTAGAATTTAATACAATGCCGCCATTTTTTTGTGGTTCATTTGTGGGGTGATATTAAGAAAACTTTTTACGTACGGTTTCACACAGGATGGGTCTGTTTGGCTGTAACATTGTAGCACGTTAGAGGCGGAAATGTAATTTACGCTGACCTTTAACTCAAATGAATATTTTATATCATAGAATTCAAAAAGAGGAAAATCGGGAAAAAGTCGGGTGAATAAATATTGTTTCCCGGCCGTGAAAAGTCATTGAATTTTGCAAATATTTATGAAAGTCTGGAAAACCCGCAATTTTTCACCACCACTTGACGCCCGAAATAATCTAGTAATTGAGTCGTAACTAAACTGATTGTGAGTTAAATTTATTGAGCTGTAACCAGAATATCCAGAGAGTGCAGAGTGTGTGTTTGTCGTCCCTTGATTCGACGAGGACCTCTCTAGTCATCCGAGGGTTGGAGGGGCTGGTTCTGTTCTGTGCGTACGCCGGTGGCTGATGAGACCAACCATTGAATGAAATGTTCGTTTACATAAGGGACAGGGGATGATTGGGACATCTCCAGGAGGGTTGATGGCACGTGCTTTTCTGGCTTGCCTCTTCAGGTCTGCAGCTGATGTCCTGCTAGATTCGCATAACACAGACCATTTGCAAAGAGGAACGCCAAGTGACTCGAGCTCTTGCTGTTTGCTCCCAGGAATCAGGGTTTATGTTGAATGATTTCAAGGCAGCTTTCAGATTGTCTTTGAAGCGTTTCTTCTGACTTCAGTGGAATCGCTGTATTTGCTGTAGCTCGCCATAAAAGATTCTCTTAGGCAGCCGGTGGTCTGGCTTGCATACATGTCCCGCCCAGCGTAGCTGGCACTGCATCAGGATGCTGCAGAGACCTGCTTGGACGAGTGCCTCAGTGTCTGGAACCTTGTCCTGCCATTTGATGTTGAAGACTTTCCTGACACTTGTGGTGTGAAAGTGGTTCAGCTTCCTGGCGTGCCGTTGGTAGACCGTCCATGTTTCGCATGCGTCAAGTAGTGTGGAGATTACAACTTCCCTGTAGATCTTTAGTTTGGTCTAGATACTGATGCCTATTCTATTCCAGACATTGGCATAAAATCTGCCGAACGTTGCTCTGGCTCTGGCATTACCAAGGTTTACCTCGTCTTCAGTAGTGACACTCTGTGATAGTCTGCTGCCAAGGTAGGTGAAGCGGTTCACTACGTTGAGTTTGTGACCGTTGATGGTGATTTTGAGCTCAACATAGACTTTCCAGGGGCCGGTTGATGCAGGACTTCAGTCTTCTTGGTTCTGATGGAGAGACACAAGCTTGTGCAGGAGCTGGAGAACATGTCAACGCTGCATTGCAAGTCGGCTTCTGTACTAGCAGCGAGGGCTCAGTCATCACCACAAAAAAAAGAAATCCGAGGTATTTCTCGTTTGGTTTTATGTTGAAGCTTCTTGGGATTCAATAGTTTTCCATCTGTACATTACCTAATACCAACTCCAACCTATCCGTCTCTGAAAGCTTTAGTTAGCATGGCGGAGAACAATAGACTGAACAGTGGCGGTGCCAGAACTCAACCCTGCTTGACGCCATTTGCTACTGGGAATGGCTCAGACGGCTCTCTATTTTCTTGGACTCGTGCCTGCATGCCGTCGTCGAAATGCTGCACCATGGATATACATTTTCTTTGGTCTCTGTATTTGGCAATTACCTTCTACAAGCCTTCTCTGCTTACAATAGCAAAGGCCTTTGTCATGTAGACATAGGTGGAGAAAATGTCAGTGGTTTGCTCTTGACATTTCTCGTGTAGCTGCATCTCAGCAAACACCATGTTGATGGTCACACGTTCTTTTCGGAATCCACACTGGCTTTCTGGCAGTAGTTCCTGGTAAATGGTGTGTCATGAAGCGGTTCAGTAGGATTCTGGCGAGTACGTTTCCTGCAGTTGAGAGTAAGGATATATCACGGTGCTTGTCGAAGGTCTGGCGGTTCCCTTTGCGCTTATACAAGGGGATAATGGAAGCATCTTTTAAATCTTGGTAGTATTTTCTTGCTAACACATCAGTATAAACAGTTGATGGAGGCTTTCTATCAGTGCTGTGCCCTCTTCTTTATAGACTTCAGCTGTAATGGAGTCTGAACCAGGTGTTTTGCCACTGGAGAGCAGACATTTCGCTATCTGTGTCTCCTGCAAAATTGGAGGTTCATCCAGTGCTTCGTTGATGGGTAATTGGGGGAGACGACAAATGGCTTCACCATTGATGGATGAAGGGCGATTTAGGACTCTGTCAATGTGTTCATCCCATCGTTGAAGAATTCTCTCTTTGTCAGTAATTAGTGTGTACACGTCTGCGCTAAGAAGGGGGGGGGGTGATCCAGAGGATGTATGTCCATACACTTCTTTCAGGGCATTGTAAAAGTTCTTCATATCATGTTGATCTGCGTAACACTGGATCTCATCAGCTTTATTGTTCAGCAATGTGTCTCGCATATAACGGAACTTCTGCTGCACAGTTCTGCGTATGATGTTTTACGCATATTTCCTAGAGTAGAGGTGGACTTGTGACTGTTGAGGTAGGTTTGAAGGAGGTGGTGTTCTCATCCAGCAACTGCTTGGTATTGTCGCAGACTCTAGTGATACAACATAAATATATTCTGCTGTTATATAAGTGATGCATATGGAGATTCAGTTAGATACATATATGAAAATTTCAATACCGTTGTTACGGGAAATAACTAAACATGTATAAAAGGGAGCATTCGTTGTAATATTCCTACAGGGAGTATTCATTATTTCTATATTACATTAACGTGTCAATTAGTTGGCTACAAAGAAGGAAAAACAATTCTAAATTTAAATTCCGAAGTATTAGTGCATTCTGGACCATAACAATATTAAATTCACTGTGAAACACATTTGAATGGTATCGTTTTTCATATGTTCTATTATTCCATTTGTTTTGGGTTGTATTCTACCACTGAGAAATGAATTAACTGTTTTCAGTGACTGTTTGATTATGTACATTCTTAACTTTACACTGAGCCACATATTTATGTGATGAAAGAAATTTAGGTGTAATCAGCTCATAGTGGGACCTATTTCAGAGTCTTGACTGAAACAGTACGATCTTATTCTTGATCCGTTCGTGTATAGTTAATACACAATTAATATTTACCATTACTGGCGTTTATTAAATTATTGAAACTTAAATAGCTTTCTGTCTTGTGATTAAAATCCCATGTTGACATCTGGTCAAAACTGACCTTGTGGTGAAATAAAGCTCGGGACGTTACAGTAAGTATTGTAAAAAAAAAAAAAAAAAAAAAAAAAAAAAAAAAAAAAAAAAAAAAAAAAACAAAAAAAAACAGGTAGGCAGAGCTTAAGGTGTACTTTTATGCCTAACTGAATTCCGCTCCGGTGGTCTAGTGGTTAGAGCGTCTGCCCCGGAAGCAGGAGGTCGTCGGTTCGATCCCGGCCGAGTCATACCAAAGACTTACAAAAACGGTACTAACAGCTGCCTCGCTTGACGCTCAGCATTAAGAGGTTAGTGTTAGGACTGGTCGGCCTGGTGTCAGGATAATGTGACTGGGTGAGACATCATGCTACATGTCTGCGGCACGATGTCTCAGTGCTAGACATCACTATAAACTGCCTCACTGCAGACGTCGTAGCGATATGACTGAAAAATTGTTAAAGCTACGTTAAAAATCCTAATCAAACAAACAAACAAACTAACTGAATTCCATTATAGTTAATTTCTTATCTAGAAGAAATATAAATTATATTCATCTATATTATCTACATTATTCACTCTTTTATATTAACTGGGAATGAACACCATTTCGCCTGTAATTGTGGTACCTATAAAGGATGTTATCTGCCAGATGCCTTCGAACTGTCCTTGCATCTATGGGGCACTGCCTCCATATATTGTCCACTTTCCTCCTGTTTTTACCTCCACTGGACTTACTATACGCATTGTTTTTATGTATTTTATTCCCCAATTTCCACCCCGAATCCAACATAGCCACTTAAAAGCTGTGATCTACTATATTTGGTGTCAGACTGGTTTATTGCATCAGTTGTATTCACTACACAAACGAGGGAAGCTTTCTTTTTATATGACAAAGAGGATAGGTGGGTTGACCATTGTGTGAGGACTGCGGTTTAGTGACATCAGGTATCTGCAGTCAGTATAAAGTGTTCAAAGCTTATACTTTGTAATAAGATTGGGCCATGTCCATCTGTCTCTGATGTTAAGTTCTGCATCTGTCTAACAAAGATAAAGTCCTTTATTTTATGTGAATTGTACTTTGTGAAGAAGGACAGGTACAAATTGATTGGTGCATTGACCTTTAACCTAGCTATTACATAATATGATATAATGTGATTATCCCATATCATCCATGTGAAGTTCAATAATAGCTTATATGACTAAAACACAACTTATATTTTAAACAATTCATTGTATTCCCAAACGTAGTTTGGTCATAAAGCACAAATATGACAACAGCAGCTAAAATAGTTCAACGACCATTGCAACCACATTATTAAAAGACACATGTACTTGGTACCTCCTAAAATTGTTGTTGACAAGCGAGACTAAGTACACTTGCTACCTGTACAGTCCAGAATTATATCACATATTATTGAAAAATTAAGGTCGGTTTAAGTATAAAGGTACTAATTGTACAACCCCAAGGAGGTGGAACTTAAGGTGCATGGAACATTGCATTCAGAAATAAACAGCAACACTAGTTATTATTGGTGCATTATGTAAGAGTTGTACCTTCTGTTAGTCTTGAAAGTGAAGCCTCTTGGCAACTTGTGAGATTAAGTTCATATATAAATCATAGTTTGTTTTCTTACGATTTTTTTTAAATGTGGCACACATGGGTGAAAATGGGTCTGTTGTGATAACTCTTACCCTTGTCTAGTTCCAGCAGAATTATATCTCTTAAACGCAATTGTTTTGTCCTTGTGAAATTGACATTCTAAGATTGTTCTCTGTGACAGTGTGTGATGTGCATGCTGAAGTATGATAGAAAGTATATCTATTTCACATAATATTAGCATTGAGGTCAATGGAAAAACGGTTGGCACCGTGATACCTTAAGATGACAAGACGGCGTCTTACCACTGTTGCTACTGCTAGATGCTGGTAGGTCAAACACTGTTGCCTGGGCTGCACGGAAATTGTTTTGGCTGAGGTGTAGAGAAAGAAGAGGGCGCTGTCAAACATTTTCTGTAACTCAACGCCGCGAGTAATTTGACATCAGGAAACGGCACAAGGACACGACATCATTAAGCCATAAACAAACCTGTCCCTATAACTCGCCGTAAATTCACCTCGTGTGTGTGTGTGATTAATTTGACACAGGTTTCATTAAATAGCACTCTTTTCATACGAGAAGTGAAAGCACGCAAACTTATTTCTGGTGTGATATTTTCTCGTATATCTCTGCGACCTCGTATTATAATGAAAGTAAGCGTCCTCTACGTAGGTGTATACGTCGCAGTCACGTCCAATCGTAGCTTCGTCTTCATCGGATTGGTACATTTCTTATATAAAAACTTGGTTATACATAATATCAGATAATATGATTAATATCAGAGGCTTGTAGTTCAAGTAGTCAGAAATTCTGTCTAAATCTATCGTAAAATTACACTGACATCTTAATAAAAAAATTTCACCTGGATTTTACTACAGTGTCGTCTACAGCAAAAGCCACGGCTAAAAGACATGAAATATCCCACAAACAGTTTGCTTAAATAAAATAGCAATTTGAGCTTCAGTCAAGTCAAGTGGCCACGTCTTTGTCTGTTGTCACAACAAAATGCTGATATGTCACGGCACTGTTTGTATGAAGAAAAATCTTTTGCTAGCTGTACTTGGAATAATCCGTTAGAGCAAAAAAAAAACTATTGTATAAAGAAGCAAAATGATGGGTATTGTTTTTACGGGGGGGGGGGGGGGCCGGGCGCAAATTTATGTCGATCTATGAAGAGCGCAATAATTTGGACGAGGGAACAATTAATTAGGTTTATGCAGGACGGGTGCTTGTTAATTGTTAATTGTTAATTCGCTATACTGCAATAATTTCTAATATTTGGTCGTGAAAGGAAGTGATTTTTAATCCAGCTTTCGTTTATTTAACAGTTTCAAACAACACTAGAAGAAAGGTTAACTTCGATTCTGTATCGGAACTACCAGAACTGATATTTTCTAGAATCAGTTGTTTGGAAATCAAGAAGTCAGGCTTGCCGCAGATTTTGGCGCTTATTTATAAATGGTGGTAGATATATGTAATCCCGATTAGTTACACTAAACAAGGGGCGTCTTTCCCATGCAAAATTACTTAGTCTTGAATATATCCCATCGAAATATTTAATCAGTATACAATTTTGCTGCAAGAGTGAAAGTATATAAGACGCCGACAGCGATAGGTTAAGCAAACCTGTACACACTATACCGCGGAAACAATTGTGGAGAATATTTCATACGGAAATATATTTCATAACCATATTCTACAAGCCATAATAATTTATGATGCAGACGACATAGATAACTTCATGACCTCAGGTTTATGCTGGTTTGCTAGCAGTGTTCAGGTGAAGAAAAAGACAGAGATTAGTTATTTATGGGTCGAGATTTCGACGCATCAAAACATAAATGCAATATTAAACTTCAGCTGATAACATATATACCCGTGGTCTTTTATAATCTCAGAGTTTATGACTAATAGCTCATCGTGAACTGTTTTGGAAAAATTCGGAAGATAACTTGCATAACAAATAACATGGATACCTTATTTATTATTCTATCTGGGCTATATGCGTTTTATTGACAGCCTTCAGTTCTTGAACAATTCATTTGAAAAGCTAGTTAAGAATACCAAAACTTTTTAAGTACACCTCAGAAGAATTTGACAGCGAGAAGCTTTGTTGGATTATGAGCAACGAAATATGTCGATATAACTACATGACGTCATGGAAAAAAATATTGCTGAGACCGTGCAATCAGCAAAGAAAGGTTAGGTTATACAGCATGTTCGACGACATCCGGGTACACTGCCGGATGATTAGACGCCGCGTATATCTCTCATCACAAATATGGCCACGCGACCGATGTTAGAATAAATCTGACATAAATAATCTTGGCCTATATCAAGATGTGTATTTGAAATTAGACGTGCTTCTGCTTACAGACATCTTTGAAAACCTTTGTGATCTCAGTAGGATACATTATCGCTAAATTCTGCCTGGTACTATTCTTGACCACCATTGGACGCGTCGCTCAAGCTAAGAAATATTGCATTCGAATTGCTTACTGATAGTAACATGTATAATTATACTGAAAAAGAAGTCCAATGTGGAATTTTCTCCTTACAAAGAGGCAAGATGTAGCCAACAACAAGTATTTGCTTCACCACGATAAAAAGTTGACAACAAAATATATCGCATATATGAAGAATACTTATGGTTGGTATGTATGGCACTAAATAAAACTGACCTGGCTGCGATAACCATGGATTTATCTTGGAAGACGGCGTGCACACGAGAACACATGAATCAACGTATCTGATTTGATAGCAGCAGACGATTTTGCTTGATCTATTTTTAAAAAAAAGACAACATAAATTGTGATACAGAAGACAGCCACACAACACCTTGTGCAGAGTCTGCGAAAGAAAATGCACACCAGCAGTGGTGGAGTGACCAATAAGATTTTTCTTTTCCTATATTAGCATCATATAGTAGAACATCGACTTGTGTCTAATGTGTTCTCTTGGCGAAACATGCAAGTGGATATTTCTTGCTCACCAGAATCAATGTTAGTTACCCTGACTAAGCATACTGTCTCCTCATGTATACCTACTTCTCCTCGAAAAATTTTTATTTTTGTGATACTACTTCCAATTTCTCAGATCTGTAATCTAACTTGTTGCTGTTCACGTGGTTTATGATAATGTCGTTTTGTATCATACCGTGCCGACATTCATAAATAAATATGTGAGAGCTAAGTACATTCTGGCATCTTTCCATGCTAGGGATTGCGGTTAGAATGTAGGCTTTGTTTTGGAGATTCTTCATAAGAATTTTGTCACTGAATGTACGTATAATGTCCTGGTCATTTGATTCAAACTAATTATTGACAAAATTGTGTTTCTTTCCACGCCATGCTTTTAAATGTAAGTTGATATTCTCTAATTAAAGAATTGCTGACTTTCTGTCTGAAATAAATATAGTATGCTTAAAGTAGCATTCAAGAGTTCTAACCTGAAAACCTGCCACCGATGTGTGGAGCTCTGACCCTCATCTTATGTAAAATATGCAACAACAAGCCAATAATTTTGTTGCTGAAACAAAGCTATTGTAATTTCTCAGCTATCGTTAGCCTACATTGTAATGTAAAATCATTGGAGGACCAGAAAAATCTGCATATATGAGCAAAAATATATAATCAGTTCGTACAGTCATGGGAGAGATTTTGGTCTCAAGGTTCATTTCTTTTCCTTGGTTATCTTTGCAATTTTTCTAATAACAAAATTTTGCAGGCATAAATTCACCTTCGATCGTAAAATAATCCAAGACGCCAACGTCAATTCCTATCCAAGAAGAGAGCATTCGTTGCGATCTCAGATTATCATTGAAAAAGCGTTAAAAGACCAAGAAAAAGAGAACGTTGAGCCAGAACCCCCACGTTACTATACTATTTATATATACCAAACTGCACAGAGCAACCCAATGTAACGTTTGAGAGTGGAGTGCTGGGGGATAGGCCTCATGCTTTGCAAATGAGTATGAGATCAACACGATGCTGTCACAGTTTTTTGTTTTAGCCATTCTGACTGTTTCCGCTTGTCCAGCTATTTTCACTTGTTTCTTTCTGATGGACGTCACTTATCGTCCTTTTATGCAGAATTTGCAGAGAGTCTTTGCATTGTCTCTTCTCGGTCTTCTGATTTTCCACGGGCAATCAGTACCTTTAACTTATTTTCGTCGGTTGCATTTGACGCGTTTTCCTTGCGTTAAGCATCACGCATTTCATTTTAATGTTTGTCATATTCGCCGGTTTTATCATAATAAGTTGAAACTTTCCTTGGAGATAGCGTTGTACTATATCATCTTAGAGATGATAGAGATCGTGTTCAAGTTAAGTACGGCATTTTAGCCGAATTGCAAACTTGTCAGTTAGTGAAGGCAGGAAAGAGATCTTAGCTGGTATAAGTAAGTTTATGACAATCAGCAAAGGACAAGCAGAGTCAAAACTGAAAACAAATACATAGAAGCCACTGTGATGCCTACACCATCCACCACTGCTAAAGACTTGGACGGTTTGTTTTGAACATGTCATTTCAAAGTCTCTGCCCTTAATAATTTATCAACCTTAGATAGCTTTGTTTTTAAGGCGATAAGTATGAGGGTCTTGGAGTTTGCGATATAGCGAAAGTGTAACTCCCATATCAACGTCGTGCTTTGAACGTTTACTTCGTCTGAAGCGGAGAGGTGGGGATTGGGTGAGATTGGCGAGTATGTTATATCTCCTCTGCATCACGAACCTCTAATCTATCACAGTAGTGTATTAGCAAGTCCACAATGATGTTAAAGAAAATGTTAGTTTGACTGATTCACTAGTTGTGGATTTAATATCATCGGCTTGTTTCGTATAAGGATGTTTGTTGTACAGATTACTGTAATGTCAGGAAACTGTGTTTTATGGGTGCTAGGACAAAATGTTCGCGGACAAAATGGCACAGACAATATGGCACGGACAAAATGTCATGTGGACAAAATGTCAGTGGACATAATGACACGGACAAAATGTAATGCGGACAAAATGTCCGCGGTCCAAAAATTTGCGGAAAACAATATAAGATGGAAAAACCAATGAAAAAATTCACTACTCTATTTATTCAAATTTAGTTGATAAAAAAGCATAGTATTATTAGGTTATTTTAAAAACGCTTCTAAAAATAAATTATCGAGTATTTTATCAATAAAAATAAATAATGAAGTTAAACAACATTAATGTTTAAAACACGTGCAATGTCTCCTAAATATGTGATTGGATCTCGGTTGTTGTTGTCGGTCACCATAGTGTGCAACGCCTCGTTGACGCGGATGTATGTTTTCTTTTTCTTCCCAGCCGTTGCTCCCAGTTCCAATTGACGACGAAGAAGTTGAGTGCTGTGTTGTCCCTGTTGTAGTTTCCGTGCAAGTTTGGTCGTGGTCGGATGCGCGAAACCGACAACATTGTTGAATGCATTGTGTCAACCCTCGATTGCGTTGTTGCTGCGAGACAGGTTGTCGATTACATAATTGAATCTGGATTCAGACCTGCTTTCAATATCAGAATTTCCTGAAGCAGATGTTGATATGTGTTGATATGATCTCAGAAAGACAACTGTTACTCTCTATTCTGTAGTGGTCTTGGGGGATTACCTCCGAGTGTTGATTAAACGAGCTATTCTTTTGAAGATATCACCACTTATGATGATACAAGCATGCTATCAACATGGTGGCAGCGGTGAACGCATATCCTGATAACGTCTGCAACGTTGATTTTCGCTGGATAAACGCACAGAGTTGAAGAAACACCGAAAATTTGACCAAGCCAGGTCGCGAAAATAGATCACATTTAATTGAACATTCGTCCCGATTTGATTCGTTCGACATGGCGGACTCGTTAAAGCCACCTGGGATTTTAGATATTACTGAAGGAAACATAAGTGAAAACTTCAAGAGATGGAAGCGACAGATAGAAATATATTTGACCGCTAGTGGTTCCCAAAACAAAGACAAGACAGTTCGAACCAGCATCATTTTACACTGTGCAGGGCCGAAGGTAATTGACATTTATGACCAGTTTGTATGGGCAAATCAAGATGTCAAAAACGATCCAGACAAAGTTCTGCAACAGATTGAAGCCTACTGTAATCCACGGAGGAATGAAGTTCTTGAAACCCACAGGTTCTGGTGTGTGAAATATGATGACTTTACATCGTTCGAACATTTCCTTACCGAAGTTAGGAGAAGAGCAGAGTCGTGCAATTTCAAAGAAAAAGACAGAATGATAAGAGATAAAATTGTACTCAGCACAAGTGGTAAGCTCCAAGAATTGTTGTTGAGAGAAGAAAAACTTGAACTTGACAAGGGTCTTCAAACTTGCCGAGCATTTGAACAGTCAAATAGACATGTGCAAGAAATCAGACAAGACAAAGTACATGATTCGGTGAACAAAGTTGATAACGCGAAACCACGATCACAAGCAGGTGCATCTGGTACTGGATTGGTAAGACGGAAACTTAAGTGCGGTTTCTGTGGACTGTTTCATGAACGAAGCAAAGAAAAATGTCCAGCCTGGGGAAAGAGATGTAACAACTGTGGTGTAAAGAACCATTTCAAATCATGCTGCAAGAAAGTGCAAACAGTTGACCAAAATGACAAGCCCGAAGAAGCTATAGAAGAAGAATTCTGGCTTAACTACATTGACAGTTCGATCAATTCAAAGGCAAAAGCCAAAATGATTGTAAATGACTGTGATGTAACATTTCACATTGACACTGGGGCCCAGGTAAATACAATCCAACAGAGATTTGTCAGAAAATCTCAGAGAATACAGAAAGTGTCACATCTCAGAATGTGGAACAAGTCAACAGCGAAATCCTTAGGGGAGGCAACTCTGACAGTGACAAACCCAGTGAACAATGAAACTTATGACGTAACTTTTGTAATTGTGCCAAATGAGCTAGATTGCTTGCTAGGTTTGAAAGCAGTTCAAGAACTGAAATTGGTCACAATCAACACCGATAATTTTATCGGAAGCGTCAAACGCCACCTCGGAGATCTTGGTGAAGTGAACCTCAGACTCACAGATGATGCAAAACCCAGGGCATTGCCAGCTCGCAACATACCGTTAGCAGTGAGAACTGAGGTGAAAGAACAAATTGACCTACTGACAGAACGCGGCATTTTAATACCAGTTACAGGACCAACTGAATGGGTTAGCCAGATGGCAATTACAAAGAAGAGCAATGGATCGTGGAGGATATGTTTAGATCCTCAACCGCTGAACAAAGTGTTTGTGAGGGAACGATATAGACTTGCAACTTTTGATGACGTAGTTCCAGGATTACATAATGCCAAAGTATTCACGAAACTCGATGTGCAAGAAGCATATTGGCATATTAGACTTGATGAAAAATCCAGTCTACTTACTACTATGATAACACCGTTTGGAAGATACAGATGGGCTCGACTACCATTCGGACTGAATGTATCCAGTGAAATATTTCAGCGGAAACTGAATGAAGCTCTTAGCGACCTTGAAGGCATATTTACAATTGCGGATGATATTATCATCGTTGGTTGTGGTGATAATGAAATAGCAGCCCAGAAAGACAATGATGAAAAGCTGGCAAAGCTTTACAAACGCTGTGAAGAGAGGCACATTGTTTTGAATGAAGGAAAGAAGGATATGGGCTCTGAAATCACTTTCCATGGACACAGAATCACGCCACAAGGTATCAAGCCAGATAACGATAAAATCAAAGCTGTTCTTGAAATGAATGCTCCGACGGACGTTACTGAAATCAAACGATTCTGTGGATTGGTACAGTATATGGCTAAATTTGTGCCAAATCTGTCTGAGACTCTTGAACCATTGAGAAACCTGACTAGAAAGAACACACCGTGGAAATGGACAAAACAATGCACTGAAGCTTTTGAAAGAGTGAAACAACTGTTAAAGCAAACAGATGTGTTAGCAATCTACGATCCAAATAAGGACTTGGTACTACAAGTTGATAGTAGTAAAGATGGCCTAGGAGCTGCTCTGCTGCAAGATGGACACCCACTTGAATTCGCATCAAGATCTTTGAAACCAGCTGAAAGGAACTGGGCACAAATAGAAAAAGAAGCGCTTGCAGTATTGTATGGGCTAGAGAGGTTCGATCAGTACACATATGGTCGCCCAGTGATTGTTGAAAACGACCATAAACCTCTGGAAACCATCCTGAAGAAACCACTCAGTCAAGCACCAAGCGGCTACAAGACATTCTAATGAAGATGTTTAGATACAATGTTACGTTTCGGTACGTCAAAGGATCAGAATTAATCATTGCGGACACACTAAGTCGTGCTTATAGTTTGTCAGATGACACTGAACTGACTAGGCGGAAAGTATGTGAGGTCAAAATGTTTTATAAAATTCCGGATGCGCGAATTACAGAAATCAGGAGAGAAACTGCCAAAGACACAACTTGTCAGTTGTTGATTGACCGTATTATAGAAGGATGGCCCAAAAACAAAAATGACCTAAAGCCTGAAGTGAGGCCTTATTTCTCTATCAGAGACACACTGAGCTTTCATGACGGTATAATACTGAAAGGGGAAGCTGTTTTAATTCCAAAAGCTTGGAGAGGACAAATTAAGGAACGTTTACATAGTGCCCACCTTGGCTTTGATAGTATGGTTAGGAGAGCACGAAGAACCATTTTCTGGCTGGGAATGAATCAAGAAATAAGACAATTAGCAGACAATTGTGAACACTGCATGGAGAGAAAGCCAAAACTCCAGAAAGAGCCCCTGCGGCAACATGATGACGGCAACTACCCATGGGAGAAAATTGGGTTAGATTTGTTTGAAATACAGGGTAGAAACTATTTGCTGACGATTGATTATTACTCAAATTTTATAGACGTTGATTTACTCACCACAACATCATCAAGTCAAGTCATTATCAAGCTCAAGAAGCAGTTTGCACAATTTGGAATACCTAAAATAATCATCAGCGATGGTGGACCACAATTTACGTCTGACGAATTCAGTCAGTTCACGAAACAGTGGGGCATTCAACATCACGTGACTTCTCCTCATCACCCAAAGTCAAATGGCAAAGCCGAAGCCGGTGTGAAGATTATAAAAGGCATGATGGTTAAATGCCTGAACTCCAGGACTGATCAGTACGAAGCATTGCTAGAACTAAGGAATACTCCAAGATAGGACACTGGTCTAAGTCCGGCCCAAATGATGTTTGGGAGAGAAACAAGATCAATGCTACCTTTGGTTCAAAAGAAGTCGCCCAGAAACAAGAAGCGAGATGCTAGGAAGGACTGTATCAAGAAAAGTTATGACCGCAGTGCTAGAATTAAACTAAAACTTGAAAACAGTCAGCCTGTATATTTCCGACACAAACCAGATAAACCCTGGAGAAAAGGTGTTGTTACAGAACCAAACGACCGAAACTGTATTGTAACTTAAACGGATGGTGTTCAATACAAGAGAAATAGTGAACACATAAGACCGACATCAATCCCAGTACAAATCCGCGATAAATCACCGGAAAGAACAACTGTACAGGAGCAAACGGCTGACACGCATGTAAAGGAACCTGATCAGAGGCGTTCCGTACCAGAGTCGACATGCCAGGAATCAGCGACTACACCAGTTATAAGACCCAGGCGCGAAGTGAAGACGCCAACCTATCTCAAAGACTATGTGAGGTTTTGAGTCAGCTTTATGCAGTTGTGAGGGACATAATAATCCCCTGTAGTGATCTAGAAATGTTTTAGTGATCTAGAAATGTTTTCAAGTGTTACAGTTATTGTTAGCTAAATTAGTTGAATTTATTTGCATTGCATTTTGATGACTGCATAGTATAAAATCATGTCTTCTTTAAATCATTTTCAGTTAAAGTCTAGTCAATAATTTTATCTAAGTCAAAGAATCCAAAGCCAGTACTTTTTGTAACTGTAAATTTTATAACCTGTTAACTTGTTCATAAATTGATGTTTTGTTTAGATCTCAATTAGTTTTGTTAGAGAAAAAGGGATGTTGATACGATCTAAGAAAGACAACTGTTACTCTCTATTCTGTAGTGGTCTTGGGGGATTACCTCCGAGTGTTGATTAAACACGTGACTTGTGTTTTGTCTACGAGCTATTCTTTTGAAGATATCACCACTTATGATGATACAGGCATGCTATCAACAATATGCTTCTTCTGTTCTTGAAGATAGTAGTGCATATACTACCGGGAAAACTTCGCCATTAATAAAACCATAAATCGTGTAGAGTTGGTCATATCCATTTGGACTCACTCGAAATGTTCCATCTGCAAACCAGTGTTGACATCTGGAAAGGAATTCCAAATCATCCTCAGATTCGAAGATGATCATGTCGTCTCTCCTAATACGGATGAAAGGTCTGTTGCTCTGCGTCAAAGAATATCTCATGATGTCATCTTGATCGTTTGGTCCCACCTTCTGACGATGTCGTCGTACATCTCGTGCCAATGTTGTTCGTTTTGGAAGTAGATGCGCTGCTGAAACTGGAACATTCATCAATTTATTCTGAACAATTGATCGTGTTGTTTCTTCAGTTGTTTCACCTCTTCTTTTCATGCCGGCTCGTGCTCTTTCGACCTCTGCTTGACCATGAGTTACCGTGTGGTTGTGAGCTGCAACTTCATGGACAATTTCATCATCTTTTGTGTGCACTCGCGCTGTGCACGTTCTTTTATCACAGCGCCAAATGCTTCGTCAAAAAGTAACCTTGAACGATAAGCTTACGATTTCCTTTCTGTGATGTAACGAATTTTAACATTGTGGTCAGCTTTATTTAATTTATTTATAAATTCTAGTTTCTGGAAGTGTTTATATATAGTGTAACGATATTCATGGGGCAAGCCCAAAATTTGAAATCCAGCTCATGCTCCAATTACAGCTCTAGCAATTAATTTATTAAGGCGACACAAATAGTCATCTGGTAAAGTTCATTTTAATTTGCATAGCTGTGTTTTTAATTTGAGGCCAATACGTACGCAACGGGTTGAAACCAAACTTGCTTTGGCACATAACACTGACCGCGCCGCGACGAGATAGGTAATTAAAATGAGAGGAAATGACGGCGCTGAGATAAAGTAGCGTTGATAACGATGAAGAAGAAAAAGAGACAAACTAATATTGGTTTCATTAATACTGTTTTCAATGGTTAGTTCCCCTTGATTATTCACGGAAGAATGTTGTTTCCGGAATTTTTTTCTCCGTGCCATTATGTCCACTGACATTTTGTCCACATGACCTTTTGTCCCTGCTATTTTGTCTGTGCCATTTTGTCTGTGCCATTATGTCCGTGCCATTTTGTCCGCGGACGTTTTGTCCACATGACATTTTGTCCGTGCCATTTTGTCCGCGGACATTTTGTCCGGCCACCGTTTTTATGATCACACGTTTATTTTCTCTGGTGAGTGTAGTGATAGAGGATGGTATATACCCCGACGAAAAGGACATTACCGGCATTGATGAAAATCAGGCCCTATAGCCCTCGTGTTTGCTCTTCACATTTTTGAGTTCTACTGTTGTTGCTACATACCTCTAACAATGCGTGATGGTTGTCAGCGTGCAAATTATCTTCAAAGAGTGACATGACCATTCTTTATCTCTGCAAAGGAACTGTTTCTGCGTTGTGATGAATATTGCCTTCGATAAATGTTTAATTTTTATTCAAAGTCCTTTGCAAAGGAACTGTTTCTGCGTTGTGATGAATATTGCCTTCGATAAATGTTTAATTTATATTCAAAGTCCTTTGCAAAGGAACTGTTTCTGCGTGTGATGAATATTGACTTCGATAAATGTTTAATTTATATTCAAAGTCATGATTTGTCATTAAAACGTTTTACTTTGCTTTTCATTGTTCTAAAATTTGCAATTCTCTGCTTAAGTACTCAAGAGGATTAAGGTCAACCATTTTTTTGTCTTGAGGGTGGGGGCTGGATTTTGTTGGAACAATTCCAAGCCTTTAAACAGCATGACATATGTACTGGTTCTTGTTCGTAGACGTAAACGTACTCAAATCCACTATATTATTTCATTATTAAATTTTTTTTTAGGTGGTTCGAAAGAAAATCTTTCTCCTCCGGGAAAATGTAAATGGTTGATAACTTAAATCATGTGATAAACCGAAAGTAGAAAACCAGACTGAAGGTTACTTTCAACTTGAAAACTATATGGATCATACGAAATCAGATCAATTAATAATTCCATCCTGATTGCATACGAATTAACAATAGTTCAGCCCCTCTCATTGTGTCCACTATTATCATTCCCTTTGGAAAATACCTCTACTATTTATGTGCGACATGAATATGCTCTGGATATGCATCTATTATAGAGAAAATTCATATGGTGGCCGGTCAATTCTCCGCCAAAAGAGAACCCAATCTCATTGGACCACCTTGGCTTTTTTTTATTGGAATGACTGTAAGATTGACTAAAGATGACTTATGAACATGTCATTTTACTGAATGTTTGGTTATTTATTTATTTAATTTATTTTCTAAGGTGATATTTTATTTAAATTCAGGATATGCAGTTAGTAAATGCACCGTTCATTTTACTGTTAGCAATATGCGAATGATCACTTTGTTAAACAACCACGCGGGTGGGTGGGTGCAGGGAGGGAGCATTCATAACCGCTCCTTTTAAAACAGATTGCCAGTTAAAGACGATCGCTATGTAATCCCCGTGTCTTCATGATGCATACAATTTTATTTTTATATGATATTAGTCCTTTTTTTAACTAGAGCTTTCATGGTCGTCCTGAATGTCGTCACTGCGATGACTGGAAAGATTGCAAAATATAGGAGCGATTTCAAGGACAGTTTGGAATAGATACAAAATAATTAAAAGACCACATAAAGTTTCTCATAGTTGTCCTGTCAATCATGATGTATTAAGCATTGTTTGTAAGTAATTTAGCGGGTTTATTTTATTTTAATTATCTGGTGTTCCTGCATGAAATGTTGTTTATAAAAGTACAAAAATAAAATGGTGTTAACCTGTCGAAAATCGAGTGCGTACATTAATCACATTATCATTTAGGTCATAATATCAGGATTATATAGAGACGCTCAACGGTTTCGCATTTTTACACAAAGGTTGTTTTTTTAAAGAAAAAAATAATTACCACTGTTTCCTCACTGGTTATACTAGCCATTCAATAAAGACCTTGCATTCTTTGAGATTGTTCAGAAAATGCTTCACTTGAGATGTGCATCTCTATATATAGCATCTCTATATATAAAAAAAAAACTTCTGCTCCACTAGGTCAATTTCACTTCCTGGACTTCAGAGGTATTTTTTTTTAAAGCCAATAATATTTACTTTTAGATTTCATGTATTTGGTAATTCATTCATTGTACATTTAGAAGCTGATATTGTCTAGTCTAGTGAAATTCATTTTTTCCTATTTTAATAAACTGATAGTTTACTTTATATTAATTCAGGCCAATTTTGCTTTCAGCACGAGGGAGCAGTAAATTTAGTTAGCTGTGTGCTTAGATCGTGTACAATTTCCACAAGTGCAATATTCAATGAAATTTCAGCCACACAAAAAGTTATTAGTATTGTGGCATTCTCTCTATTGTGCATGTTGCGAATGTAAACAACAACACCGTACACTCGCCATTCTCTCAGAAGTTACTGATATAATGTTGAGCAGGGGTCTCAGACTCAAGCCGCATAAGAGCATTTTCAGTTACCCAAGAACTGCACCATCTTTGTTATCTCTCTCACACGTTGTGGCACCAATCATTTTGCGGGCCACAGTATACGTCTTGGCGGCCCGCTGGCCATGTGTTTGAAACCGCTGATTTAGAACGACCCAAAAGGTGCATGGGAGACAAATCTGTCAGGGTATTCGGATGTACATTGAAGCTCTGTTGGGTTAAATCTCTTACATATTATCATCATTCAAGTAAATTTGATAATTTGATTCTTCAAACGTGCAGCCAGATTTATGCGATAAGACTTAAAAGCTATACGGTAAAGACGATAAACAAGCTGAGTACACGTTTTAGTTCACCAAGCCGTAAAGACACCTTGAGCTGATCGTGTATTTATCGGTCCGTTGGGAAAGATGATAGGTCTGTTGTTCGTCGTCAATAATTGCTTGCAAAGAGGTGCCATATAGCAAGAAGAGTATGCAAAGCATAAGGGTCCACGAAATAATTTTCTTCACTATAGATTAGAAAGTGGCCGATCTGTAAACTTGGCATGGAAAGTTTACCCGTATGGAAAGCTTACCGATGGGCCATTTCCAAAACTATAGTGAACATAGTACCCAAGTATCCTAATTTAGCCAATGATGGCTTGTTACCACTCGGTATCCATATTCTTGATCAAATTTATTTCAAACTTGTAAAATGGGTTTATATAATCGATCTCTCTAGTAAGGTCGATAATAAGCGAGAGCGACGCATACTTACAAAGTTTTCTTGCATGTGACTGGTTAAAATTGTTACCACTCTTGCAGCTGTATTTCTGATCCGACTTTGATCAAACTATATACTTGGGTGTACATGTATTTCATCAAGATCTTATACATGTATTTCATCAAGATCTTATACATGTATTTCATCAAGATCTTATACATGTATTTCATCAAGATCTTATACATGTATTTCATCAAGATCTTATACATGTATTTCATCAAGATCTTATACATGTATTTCATCAAGATCTTATACATGTATTTCATCAAGATCTTATACATGTATTTCATCAAGATCTTATACATGTTCGATAATGAGTAGGATATAAACCTATCAACGAATTGATGTTGCATCTGATTGGCTGAGCTTGTTGCCACTCTGGAAGCCATATTTATAAGATCTAGATAGATGTTGCATCTGATTGGCTGAGCTTGTTGCCACTCTGGAAGCCATATTTATAAGATCTAGATAGATGTTGCATCTGATTGGCTGAGCTTGTTGCCACTCTGGAAGCCATATTTATAAGATCTAGATAGATGTTGCATCTGATTGGCTGAGCTTGTTGCCACTCTGGAAGCCATATTTATAAGATCTAGATAGATGTTGCATCTGATTGGCTGAGCTTGTTGCCACTCTGGAAGCCATATTTATCAGATCTAGATAGATGTTGCATTTGATTGGCTGAGCTTGTTGCCACTCTGGAAGCCATATTTATAAGATCTAGAATCCGATGCGGAGATTTTATTATCACTTTCGAGACTGCAATTTTTTTTACAAAACAAGAACTTTGATCAAACTGGGTAATATACCTATCTTGCTTAAGTATGATTCGTAGTGAAATGTATCCATATTAGTAATGTGACTTGTTATTTCATTGACTAAGATTGTCCGGAATCTAGAAATTATATTTCCGATCTAGTCTTATTACACTTATATATTATACTATAAAGATGCTGGATTAATTTAAATATGAGCAAGAACTTGACAGGTTAGTGGAGTAGTCTTGCATGTGACATGTTGAGAATGTCACCACGCTCGAGACCAAATACAACTTCAAATTTGCGCCACCTTAATTTTATTATATCATTGTTGTAGACAGGTTCATTGAGCGTGATCAGTCGAAATTAATGAGATACATTGCATCAAACTGTCTAAGCATTTTAACTCTCTGGAGTCTATAGCTCTTATCCAGTTTCTGTGAAAAATGGTAAATGAGTTTGTATCATAACGATTTTTGAATTACTTCGATTATGAGCAAGAAGCCGTTAAAATTAATTATCTGTTTACCGTTAGAATTTTGTAGCAGCATCCAATAAATTAGGTCGACCTGGTGTCAGGATAATGTGTCTGAGTGGGACATCATACTACATGTCTGCGGCATAATGCCCCAGTGCAAGACATCACTATTCACTGCCTCACTGCAGACATTGTAGCGATATGACTGAAAAAATGTTCAAGCTACGTTAAAAATCCTAATCACACACACACACACACACACACACACACACACACACACACAGCTCTTCTTCCTAGCCGACTATTGGTATTTCACTGGCTACATACCCTGTAGTGACTAGATGAGGTGTAATATGCCTCACATCAATTTCAGAAACGTCACAAGCCGGAAAGACCAAATTCACAAATATGTTCATATCTTTAATTATTTCACAATAATAGCGTAAAACGTCATATAAGACATTTGTCTGAGGCCAATACGTGAAACTGTCCCTTGCCACCTAAGCTGAGTCAATGCCGTAGGCCTAATCATCGCCAGTTTAATGGTGGCGGAAGTATTTGGAATCATTGCATTTGCAAATGGTGGCGGAAGTATTTGGGATCATTGCATTTGAAAAATGCATGATATAATGAAGCTCATATGTAACAGACACAAAAGTGATGATGCTGTCGATCTTACAATTGATTATGACGTTTACAGTATCTAGATTTTGACGGAGGAACCGACATTTTTTTTTTTTTTGGGGGGGGGGGGTTAAAGCGAAATTTCATTGGACGAACTATTACCAAATCATAGTTATAAAATGGGCTTGCAAGATATATAGTGAAATATACATTGTATTTAAACTCAGTTTATGTAACGTAGTTGATTTAAAGATCACCAACAATAGTTGCTCAGAAGTTCAAACCTCTTATTATTAGAAAAACAAGCCAAAAGATCTTGTTTTATGAAAGAAGAATCGGCATTCAGAAACAATTCAACCATAATTTTTGGTTTCTAACTTTCGTAAGAGCGATATACTTCCATTATAGTATTTTGAGTTCTTATGATTTTTTTTCCACAACATGTGAGGTTTCTTTTCTCTATGTAAATTAATAACGAGTAATCAGTTATTTCATTTATCAGCCAGGTTTAATTTTAGTTTTCTAAATTTAATTTCCTTCATCAACTTGTTTTATTTTAAGTTGTTTTTTTTTTTTTAAATTAAATATTCTACTAAATCCCTATGTATGACATTTTGTTATTTTGTATTCACTATCATAGCACAAGAATGTTTTTTTTTTATAAAATAGATATTACTGTCAAAATATACTGATATCAATCCCTGTATTTTCATATACTTGCATAGTAACAATGTATGCATGCCTCTGGTCATCAGCGTGAATAACATAGACTCTTTTGTATGTAACTTTTTTTCTTGATTGATTGTGTAGTGTATGCGTAGACTATTCAATTAGCCTATCCTTTAATTCAGTGTAAGTTAATTTCATTTTGCCTATTTAATTTGTACCCAAAATTGATTAATATAAAAAAGAAACTGGACTTTTACGATTATATTTTTTTAAAAAGATATTATAAATGTTTTCTCTCTCACTGATTTAAAGCAGACAAAAATTCCGGCGACTACGCTTTGCATGACAAATTAACTTTAGGTCAAGGAGAGCACGTGCAACGATTATGGAACGCTGAAGCTGAATGACGGGTTTCTTCTTGTCGTTGTTGTTATTGTAGTATTAATACTTTGTTGCAATGTATAAAGTCTTTACAAGTACTGAATCAAGGAACTTAGGTTGTCTTACGGGTGCAAGGTCTCGGTGAAATTCCTTTCAATCCAAAGTTGAAAAATGTACACTTATTATCAACATAATTATTTTTAAGTCACTTTGTATTATCATCGGTTATTTTGGCACAATGAACAGTTATTTTGATAACCTAAAACTCATACATACATATATGCTTTTAGGTTGACTATGTGCTCTCGTAATATACAGCTTATATTTTTCTTTATTATGTTGAATACCCAGTCCCGCTAAATATTACATGCCAGAGAAATTTTACACGCAGTGTAGATGATGGTTATATATATTACATAAGTGCACACTTACATCCTGGACAATGATATGATATAATTTGTAACAAGTGGTAAGACTTGTGCTTTAAAAGGAAAATACTTATTATCAGCATAAGTATTTTTAAATCACTTTATCATCAGTTATTTTGGCATCATAAACAATCTAAACTGTTTGACCCATTTTCGGCTGTTGTAATCAATGTCAATAGCCCTTTTAATAACCTCTTTCTTTCTAAGCTATGTAAAACATTGTGTACCACCTTTGTTGGTATCTCTTATCTTCTTGTAACGTATTTCCTGTACAAACGGAGAACGCTAATAAGCGGAAGGTCACGAACTTTTTGGCGCCAAATTTCAGCAACTCTAAATCAAGGGAGAAAACTCCATAAAAACTGGGTAATCACCTTACGGCTAGGATTTTGTTCGTTTGTTTAATTTCCAGAACGTCTGACTTTAAATACACACATACAAAAAACACAACAAAGTATTCGGCATAATTTAGAATGTTTGGCATTTTTAAATCAAATTTTAAAATGCAAACAAGTTTTTATGCGCTATATCGAAAGACTTCCATAGTAAGTGGAGGAGTGGCTTGATCGCAAATCGGTAAAGAGGGCATCCGGAAAATGGCCATTGAAATCCTACACCCAGTCTTCTCGACACATTTGTAGTAAACAAAGGAGAACTAGCTATGCAGGATCAAACATTTGAAAATATCTGGAAAATACCCCGGACATGTGGACTTCTTTCAGCAATGTAATTTTTGTCACCTTAGGTATGTTTTTGTTTCTTTACATCTCTTACGTAAATATCTTGGTAATGTATTCTTGATTTAGCGTCTGTTCTAGCATTTTCATGGGAAGTCAAGTAATCTCTGGAGAGATTATTCTAAACAGCAATGCCTTAATAATAATAATAATAATAATAATAATAATAATAATAATAATAATAATAATAATAATAATAATAATAATAATAATAATAATGATTAATAATAATAATTAATAATTTATAATAATAATAACCACAAAATATTTAATAATAATAATATTATTATTATTATTATTATTATTATTATTATTATTATTAATGATGATGATGATGACGAAGTTGATAATAATGTAAACAATAATGAAGAGTAATACTACATTTAGTATCAGTTGTAGTAGTATTCAGCCTTATAGATAAGTTTGATGCAGTTTCTCATACTATAAAGTTTCATCAATTATGTACATATCTAGATTTATTTTGTACTTTTAATGCAAATATCAATAAAAGTCTAGTTAAATATAGCATTACAAATTCAGTCATGTACAGTAGCAATGTTGTCTACAATAGTATGTACAAATTCAATCATGTGCAGTAACAATGTAGTCTACAATAGTATGTACAAAGTCAGTCATGTACAGTAACAATGTAGTCTACAATAAATAGCTTTGGGAGTGAAATAAACAAAATCTTCCCTTATCTAGAATACGTATATCTACTACTGCTATCACTCGCCATGATGATTATCAGCATCATTGTCGTAGTCGTCATCATCATTAACAATGTGAATTACACGCATGTTATTTCTCCTGGAGGAATGGACCGACTAGTGAATTGATAAATATTTCCCCATGAATACAACATTAATGCCTCTTATCAAGTTGTCATTTCACGTCGTTATTCTGCATGTCTGTCTATATGTCTGTCTCTTTCTTCTCGGTCTCTTCTTTCTTCTGGCTCTCTTTCTCCCTCTCTATCTGTTTGTCTGTCTGTCTGTCTCTCTCTCTCTCTCTCTCTCTCTCTCTCTCTCTCTCTCTCTCTCTCTCTCTCTCTCTCTCTCTCTCTCTCTCAAAGATTTACGATGCTTTTGAGAATTGGATATTACAGTTATATGCTCCGCCAGGAAGGTCCCCATTTTCAGGTCATTAGAATAAATACTATACATGTATGTTACCGAGCTGCATGGTTACAAGATTTGAATGTTAATACTAATGATCTTGTGAAATGTTTAATTAAGTTACGTTCCACCTCCATCCACCATCCTCTTCCAATATGGAAATAAATTGAATTAGGAAGACCGCAAAATTCTGAAGTAATAGCACGGTAATGTAAGCGAAAATCCATCCAAACATGTGCCGATGTTTGATAAATTTATTCTCATTTATTTATTCCGATTTTGTATTATTGTATCTACGAAATATGCGATTTCATGGACGAGACTGTCCGCATTGTATTGTATCATTTATATCTACTGTGAATTCATTATTGTTTGTGGAGATTTCGTACTTGAGGTTATAAAGAATTTTCGCTAGTTTTTAAATCGATACGAAAGGCAGGGGTCGTATACTATACTGGTTGAGCGTTTTTCACTGACATTTTATTTCATGGTTTGTAGTCATCGAAGCAATATAAGTTCATATTTTTGGTTTATGCATCTGTCTACCTCTCTTGTAATATGTATGTATGTATTTTTGTATGAATGCATGCCTAGGTTCGAAAATCATCTGACAATCAACGTCACAATCAGGAAACCTTATAGTAGTAGTAATAAACTTCATAGATTTATGTTCTAACAAGAATATGGCAACTTCAAATACAAAAAAGATATAAAGATATATGTGAATACAGAAGCATATTTTAGATGTTTTTTTATTGTTTATATATATATATATATATATATATATATATATATATATATATATATATATATATATATATATTTATATGCACTTTCTTATTTAAAAAAAATAATATTACTTGATATATTAGTGACGAATGATCAATATTTCATAAGAATTCAAATTATATAATAGAAAACTATGGAGTGCATAATACTTATAATCATATCATAAAAAGATATTGTATAAATAATTAATCATAGTATATTAAAATGCATTTAAATTTAAAGAATTAGTGAACTTATTTTTTATTTAATTTTATACTTTCTTTATTCTGTAACTTAGACTAATAAATAAATTTCTAATTATTTGTAGTTTTTAATTACGGCGAAATTTAAAAATGACTTTCTAAATGCATGCATTATTAAACCAAATGTTTGGTTAAGACATTAGACGATATATTATGGTTTGGAATTAGTCATTAGAAGACCTTTTACTATTTAATATAATGTTTAAACAAATTATATCAAACAATATTTACATTAATGTGTCTAAAACTATAGTATCATTTTTGGACGTAGAGTTCGTGCAAAATGAAAATAATGGCATTACTTCCATGGTTCATGTTAAAAACACGAATAATCATCAATAAATAAAAACAAAAAGAAAAAAATATTTTATCAGCCAGAAAGCCATTTCATTATAAAATATAATACTGTAGATAATTTGTATGAATCTCAGAACAGTTATGTACGTTACATAGCAATTATTTAGTTTACATTGACAATTCTGTACATTTTTAAACATATTATGTACATGATGAAGAGCCCAGTACCATCAGTTATTGTTGTTGTTCAAGGGTTAAACGGCATTTTTCAGAACAAGATAGGCAATCCATGGCGGCCAGTATAACTGGTGGAGGAAGAACCCTGAAAAACCAGGAGAAGAACCACTGACCCACGAGAAGCTACTGGCAGGTTTTCTCACATACTGGTGTTAGCCAAGCCTGAGACTCGAAACAATGCAGACAGAGGTGTGATGGCAGTAACGCCGCTCTGTCACTCGAAGCCCCCCCCCCCCTCAGCACCATCATATTTTGACAGTAAATAGATGAATTGTACCATATAACAATAAATACATTTTATAGATTAGATATTACACGAAAGAGATTTCATGCATTAAATATCTTCTATTTCATTTAAATTTTGAAACATTGAAATTCGCTCCACGTTATAAATTGTTATTCATCCATTGTGAATAAATTTCATTAAACTTCTTGGGTTTTCAACAATAACAGAAGACATCTGGATACTTTTATTCAAACTTTTCATTTCATATTAAATGCCTTGAAAAACATAAATCAAAGACATACCTACAAAATTCCTATAAAGATATAAGACCAAAATGTGTCATCTTATATGAAATTTATACAAAAACAATGCAAAACCAAACTTGGATTTTGCGCGTAGAACTTTGGTACAATGTAATGCATATATATCTCTGACTGGTAATTTTTTTAATAAAATGTTTCACCTTATATATTGCCTTACATGAAGATGGTTATTTCAGTTTACTTAATTTTTCGAAGCACTTTCATGTTAATTAACATAGATTTTACGGTAAATGAGGGAGCACTTAGGGAATCAAATTTTATCAAGATTAAGTAGAAGATGGCGTGGTAGAGAAAAATACAGATCCGCAATACATTCATTTTTATCAAGTATTTACAAGGTTCTCCGAAACATTTACAAAGTTTTTATTGATAAAAGAGCCTATTCTAATTTCTGTGGGAAAAAAAACGCAATAATGTTCATCTTCTAAAACATTTTTTTATTTAAAAGAAGGGTTATTCTATACTCATAAAATTATTAAAGATACTAATATCTGATGAATGTTACCATTGCATACTTTCTTCACAAAATTTAATACATGAAATTATAAGAAGTGTTTTGTTGGGTAGCGAAATTCACATTTTGCACTGTCTTAAATCTGTTTTGAATGTTGAAAATTATAAACAAATTGGCAAGATTTAAAAACATGAATATGCAGTATGTTGTTATATTACTTACTTAAATTAGTATTTTTTAACGTGATTTTAAATATTGAAAAGAAATTACTTTATGACACATTTTCTACCGCAACACTGCCTTTTGTTTAAAAAAAAAAGATATTTAAAAATTGACAGTTTTGCAGCCACTTGAATATTTTTTAAATTATGATATATTATTTAAAATATTACTTTTAAAACACTGTAATGTTGAATTTTTTTAAATTATGATATATTATTAAAAATCTTACTTTTAAAACACTGTAATGTTGAACATTTTTTAAATTATGATATATTATTAAAAAGATTACTTTTAAAACACTGTAATGTTTAATATTTTTTAAATTATTATATATTATTAAAAATATTACTTTTAAAACACTGTAATGTTTAATATTTTTTAAATTATGATATATTATTAAAAAGATTACTTTTAAAACACTGTAATGTTTAATATTTTTTAAATTATGATATATTATTAAAAAAGATTACTTTTAAAACACTGTAATGTTGAATATTTTATATAGTATTTGCAATATGTAACCGAATTGCTCGTACGTTGGCATGCATATGCATCTACGTTCCAAAGTGAGTTCGATGACTAATAATGATATATTATTTAAATATGGATTATATATGTAATTATATCATGTACACAGGGGAACAAATGTATTCTTTCTGGAGCCCTTGAAATTCGTGAACCGTTTTAAGCCAACCTTATTTTAGCGCTGTTTTCAAGTGGTGTTATCATTGACTTGCCCCTATATTGTTTTGAATCTTTATATTACGGGGGTAGGGTGTGGATGTTGTCTTATTTATGCGCTTCATCACAATGAGTTTCACGTATACCATTAGCGCTTATGCAATAAATTAATATGATTTATAAGGATACGAAATGTAACATTGAAATGCAGCATCATCTATCGACTGAAATTTTGAAAGATTGAAACAATGTTTGACAATTTGCTATAGGTTGAAATAATTTTGCAAGTCACGTGTATATATTAAGTTTTCTACTGACAGGTGTGTTAGTGGATCTACGACCATTCTCCGATCCCTGCTATGACGCTGATAAGAAGCTGAATGAGTGTTTGAGCATTTTGCCAAATGATTCTCAGAACTTTCTGCCTGATGATAATTTCATTTCCAGGGTGTGCAGGTAAGAGAAACCAGGATAATGGAACTTAATATGTCTTTTAAGAGTTAAAATTGAAATTTCCATCCATCCAACTAGCCATTTCCATGTATAACGGGGGAAAAAAACAGCTATCTGATGTACTTTCATTTACATTATGTTTATTGCCAATATTGCTACTACTACAGCTGCTACTACTATTACTACTACTACTACTACTACTACTACTACTACTACTACTACTACTACTACTAATAATAATAATAATAATAATAATAATAGCAATAACGATAGCAATACAAGACAACACGACGTCTAAGGCCATATTCATAATAACAATAAAAGAAAAAATTCGACGATGACAATGACAAAGCTGAGACGGTTTTTTTCTTCTTTTTTATATTCTTCTTTTGCTATCAGTCTACTTTTGAGCCACGTTAGCCCATATGGCCATCTTGCCGGACTAGTGACCAGAAATGTGTGAGGTCGGTTCCTACTATCAGATCAGCCAAGGTCTTCTATCTTAGTGCTACCGTTGACAAGGCCGTTTACTTCAGTTCTATCTGCTCTAAAATAACCACACTGTATTGGAAAATAAAATAAAACCAGTCTTTTTCTTTACACTTCTTTCACACTGTATTAGAAAATAAAATAAAACCAGTCTTTTTCTTTACACTTCTTTCACACTGTATTAGAAAATAAAATAAAACCAGTCTTTTTCTTTACACTTCTTTCACACTGTATTAGAAAATAAAATAAAACCAGTCTTTTTCTTTACACTTCTTTCACACTGTATTAGAAAATAAAATAAAACCAGTCTTTTTCTTTACACTTTTGTTAGTGCTGATATTGTTTTAGCATAGCTCTTCTTGTTTCTGATAACATAAGTATTCACTTACCTTTTTCAGCCACAACCTTCTGGATTCTGTTAGTAAGTGTATGGAGGGCAGCATTCAGTGGAATTGTGCTGAATTTTACTACTGGAAAAGTATAAAGAACAAATATGCATACATTTGTAAATCACAGACTGGTAAGCATACAATCAAAATCGTGTTAACACTGTTAAGAAAACTAGAGCAATCGTGCTTTTATATTTTAAATATTTTTTTAAGTTTTAAATCCCATATAGGAAATCAGGACATTAAATAGAAAATTAAAAATTGCTTGAGGAGAGCATTTATTTTAATAGAACAGTACAGTTTCATGACCAGTCATGATATTTAAACAGCAAGAAACAGTACAACTGTGCAAAATACAACATTAATATCTTAGATACCATTTGAAGAAACCAAGTGCCAAAGTCAATGTAAACCAGAAGTGGAAGTAACTGTAAAAGCAATACCAGTGCAACAGAAATTTTAAAAATAGCTGATTTAAGAAATTGAAAGATAAAATACTAAATAACATAAACTCATTAATTGCATTAAAGAACGAGATAAAACTAATTATTACACAAGTAGAAATTAAATGATTAGAGAGAAAAATAAACGGAATTACGAGTGAATGGTGAAACATAATACATTGAAAGTCAGTGTACTAGCACAAAAAGTCTGTTTCATAATAATTTGTTTCTCTAAATAATGGGCTTAACTGTGTTTTATCATGGCAGATGACAATGCACTTCTTTTGTAGATGTACATTTTATGGACTCCAGTTCTAAAGTAATAGACCGCACCTATCATGCAATCCTTTCTTTGTGTTTCAACTTCAGAATCAAAGAAACACAGATAAAATTTAATATTCAATTAGCGCGATAAACAGGAACTTCTGACTATAGCTAAACTGAATATTTCACAAGCAAGCAATTAAACATTTTTCAATGATACTTGTATCAAAATATATTTATACCAAAGCGTTATGCATTTGTAGCACATCACCAGAACTGGACAGCAGCGGTGGGAACATATGGTTGTTTAATTTAATACTGGCATTTGAAGAAACAAAAGTGTACCAAATTAGTCAATCCGGTATACTAATTTCATATTTATTTCAAGATGCAAACGCTGCTACCTGATTGGAACATGCCTTTCCATGATGATGCATTCAAATAAAAAAGAACATTGTAAATGTCAAACAGTTTAATATGATCTGCAACAATTGACATGTTTCACCACAGCGAAAATGAAAATATTTAATCAATAATTAGACAGGCGGACTTAAAATTAAAAAAAAGATTTTGAAATGGAAATGGTGAAAGAAAAGGTCAATAATATGTTTATTTTTTATTTGTTTTGCAATTCGTTCACTTTCAAAAAATGGTATTGCCGACTCTTTCAGAATTCGTTTCCTCAGTTAAAATTTAGTGTACGTTGGGGTAGTTTGTTCTGATTTCGTGCTCATGGGTGCAACCGTTTTAATAAGCCATAATCTTCTACACATTCACTCAAGCCCTGTCATATACATAGGATAGAGGTGATTCAACAGAGAAAACTGAAAAAGCTGAAGGAAGTCAAAACAAAATGAATATTCATGAAAGCACATCATATATATGAAGAGCAGTTATAATTTATGTCTTGCTGATTTCGAGTGTAAGGATCAAAACGATAATATATGCTATTATTTAATTACATGCTGAGATTTGACAATTGTAAACAAATTAATCTGTTGATTGAGAGTTAGGTAAATAATAGGCGTGGTATTAGTATTGATAAATTAGTCAAAGGGATGAAACGAATGAGAAAACATTTACACGATTGGGAACAAGGTATAACAACATAAATAAACGCACTCGACTAATGAACTGGAGGACTCTCGCATTAGATGGTATAGTTGATAGAGATTATACTGAAATAAACGAACATATAGAAACATTCCAAACTGAATCATACACTGCAATGGGCATAATTTAGCGTTAGATGCAAATATGCTTTAAATAAAATAATCATACACTGCAATGGGCATAATTTAGCGTTAGATGCAAATATGCTTTAAATAAAATAATCATACACTGCAATGGGCGTAATTTAGCGTTAGATGCAAATATGCTTTAAATAAAATAATCATACACTGCAATGGGCGTAATTTAGCGTTAGATGCAAATATGCTTTAAATAAAATAATCATACACTGCAATGGGCATAATTTAGCGTTAGATGCAAATATGCTTTAAATAAAATAATCATACACTGCAATGGGCGTAATTTAGCGTTAGATGCAAATATGCTTTAAATAAAAGGATGATCAATACTAGCAAAAACGGAGTTTGGGGAGAAAACCAATCGAATGCCAGGATGCATATTGCTTACAGATTTATATGCATTAAATAAAGTGCGAGATTTAAGGGGTGAAATTTAAAACAGATAATAGTATCTCAGTTTAGTATTATTTTTAATACCATAAAAGTTGTTAGACACCTATTAAGCCTCTCAGACCATAAACTTAGCCCTAGATCAGTGGTGTCCTAGCTTTACAAGTATGAAGACCACTTCTTAACTTCCAAATAATTTCTCAGACCTACACATGCTAATAGTTGTGATTTTAGACTTTAGAACCTCTCAAAATAACCCTTCTGCTCCCCTCTCATGGGGATAGGCCGTGGCCCACAAATTTAGAACAACTACCTAGACATCAGTTAATAGTTATCGAGTTGATTATGTTACACCACGTTCTAAATGCAGGTTCCACGGCAAAATATCACTGAAAAAAATACAAACATGTTTGGCCATCTTGTTGGTTTACTATAAAACGTTCCTTAGATTTTTTTATTTTGACTTCTTTTAAAAAGATTAGTGGTGGACATCCAACTCATCAGACGTTAAAATATAATCTGAACTTTGTCTTTGCAATGTTTTAGAATAATATGTACTACCTACAAAAAGAAAATAAATGCCATTATTGGATCCAAGAAAAAAGGTTCATCTGCCAGTAAGTGTAAACTAAAATTTGGAAACAGTATCAAAAGTTCGTACTTCTAAATAGAATAACTGTATGCAGAACATTTCCTTTTTTAATTATCGCTAGATTAATACAATCCATAAGAACGCTCTGATTGTGCGTCCTATGTTGTCCTTTTCAGATCCAAAATATTTTTGAAAGACAAACCATTGATAATTTATTGCTAGATTTTTTTTTAAAAGATTGGTTTTAGAATTATACTTATTGCTAGATTTTAAAAACATAATTGGCTTCATAATTATACTTGTTTTAAGTAGCACTAGTTAATGCTCTGACATTTAACGGATGTGATTATTCTTTCTTGTAATTATTTTATCTAAATGCATCTTATGAAGAAAGAGATATTTGAAACTGGACATAGAAAACCTCTAAATGTAAAAGGTCGACAGAGAAAGTCAGTCATCACTAGAATGACAGATTTAAATAACACGGTTTGTTGACACAGAATTTAAACAACTGAGACGTGCTTCTACTCTAAAAAAATTATAATAAAACTCGATACATTAACTCGCCCAAAACAATTGTTAAACTGTATCGTATATATTTTATTTCGTTCTTTTCTATTGTATGCTTGTCTTACCTTTACATGTTGTATCTGGCAAGGCCGTACTTTTAAATTAAAATTAATGATTTTCTGAGTTTTTTTAAAAAAAACTTTAAGACAGATTCCTGTTCAAGCGTTTCTTTTGAGTTACCTACATTGTACTATTGTAGTACAGTCGTTTTGTCTTTTTTTACGACTCTCTAGGCTTAAACTAAGTAACAGAAAAGAGCAAGACACAACAAGCTTAGCAAAGTTAACAAAGTTAAAATGTAAAAAGAACTTGCAGTATCGTCGACAGCTACGTTACCCAAAGTGATTAGAGCGTCCGCCTCGGATGCGGGAGATCGTATTTTGAATCCCGGCGGATCATACCAGGGTCATCAAAATGAGACTAGCAGCTACCACACTTGATGATCAGCATTAAGAGGTTAATGTTAGGACTGGTCGGCCTGATGTCAGAATAATGTGACTAGGTGGGACATGATGCTACATGTCTGCGCATGATGCTCTAGTGCTAGACATCACTATAAACTGCCACACTACATACATCGTAGCGATATGACTGGAAATTTGTTAAAGCTACGTTACAAATCTCTCTCTCTCTCTCTCTCTCTCTCTCTCTCTCTCACACACACACACACACACACACACAATCGTCTAGGCTCTATCACAAGTCCAAAGGTATAGAGCATTACGAATTAATCCAGTGGTGTTTTGAGTGAATTCCAATTTTGAATGTGCTGATGAACTCATAGCCTTGAACTGTGTTGATGTGTTAGCAGTCTGGATACATCACAATGATATAATTCAAACAGTCTCGAAATGAATTCCAAATAATCAAAAATCATAATTTAGTCTTGAAGTCAACAAGCACTTTATAATTCAAAAATGAATAATGTAAATAAATACATTATCTCAAATTCAATCTTAATTTAACTGAAGTTAAAGATAGAACTGAATAATTCAGATGTAAACAGCCATAATATAAAAACCAGTGAAACAATAAGAAGATCTGATTGATGGTTCTCTCAATGAAAATTGCAGTCAAACTCTAAATAAAATTTAAAAAGATTTTAGGTCAGAATCTAAAACACAAATCTAAGTAAATATGTTTACAAAAGATGGCATTAGTCATGTAGCCCATATTTACGGGACTCATTTATGGACAAAAGTTAATCACACAATGCAAATTAAATATAAATACTCCGTTTGTGTTCGAATAATTGTCTGGTGGGTTGAAAATATTGTCACTTTTACATCTAGGGTTGTCTGTGGTCTCCTTTTTCGTGATGACAGCAAGTTTAAAATAATCTTTTTCAGCATAATTATAGTCATTTGATCCACCAAATTTAAATATAGCTGTCTACAGCTATATCTTATTCCCACTCAGTTTCTGTTATTCTAAAAACATGATGTAGTGTCTACCAACTGTACCTATTGTAAATCCTTCTCCCAAAAATGGATACACATTTAAACACATATCAAGTCAATTTTTCTTTCTTTATAACATCCTCAAACTCTAGTGAACGTCGTTTAAACCATAAACTGTATCTAAATGAATTTTAATTTGTTTAATTGGTAGTTAGTTTTACTCGTAATATAAGTGTCACGGTTTGAACGAGAGGCCATAACCTATAGGGTATGTAATATGTTTCTTTACCTGGAGAAAAAATATTTTAGCAGACGACACTGTATTGTTCTTGTATTCAGTCTCCTGGTCTGGTAAAAAAAATTCTTCTTCAAAAATAAGGCAAGTAGTGCTGGTTTAATGGTTTAGAGTTTTGTTCTCACATTTCTATGACGGTTTTAAAAACAAAACAGACCGGTATAACGCTCTCAAATTTACATGTTAGTAAATATATGAACCATATGTTTGAATTTTATATTTAGTGTCATATTGTTCCATTTTTTAATACATGTCGATGTAATGGTTACGTCTAAATTGATAAAATGAATGTGACTAAAAACACCAGAATAAAAGATAAGTTTTATTTGACGCCGTCCTAAGTAAATCACATTTCGTAAACGACTAAGTCGCTCCTGCGACTTGTAATTGTGTATAACGATGCAGCAGAACATACCAACAATGCTTACAATGAACTGATATCTAATATGGACACTGCAAACACAATATACGCAAAGACCGGACTTAAACCGACCACTCAGGCTAGATATAGTAAAGTGATCTACTATACACGAATGATGATTCGTGAATCAGGTGGAGCTTTTGTGCAGAGTTGTGTGCTAATTAGTATCAATTTATTATCAACTGAACCCTACCGGCACTAACTAGCATTGCTATTTGCATTAATCAGGTGTTTATTCAACCGGAACAATAAGGGAGATAAACGAAAAGCATTGAATTCATTTATAAATGTTTAATAACAATTGTACCAAATATTTCACAATTGAGAAAATCTGAACTTGAATAATCAAAATTTTCCTGACAACTGATTCTGTTTTATCAAATTGTCTCCGACTGCCAAAATGCATAATAGCTCGCTACAAGGGGAAATTATGAGCATCGTCCGATAGAAAGATTTCGTTGAGGGAAACCGTCAACAACATAAGACGTGAAGTAAATATTCATTACAACCCTCAGTATTTCCAACTCTACTAGCATATCAAGAAATTTATGTTATAGCGTCTGCTTGTATTCAGTGTTGAATTTTGTATTTAAAAAAATCTCTGTTCTGACCTGATCTTTGCGTTAAAATGTCAACTTCCGTCACGGCACACGTTCAATATTCGAAGTCGGACAACATAAGTCAAATTATCTCTAATATGTAAACAACTTCACAAGCCAAAGTTCCGATATAATAAATCTATCTACACCTTGGCGTAGCGAGCAGATAGTTCTGTGCTTCAATCCACCCCATCCAATAAAAATTAAATTGCTCATATTTGAACACTCTTCCTGCATGATCGAGAGAAGGGGAGCACACAACTTGAATGGACTCAAAACGAAGCAATTTTCCACTGCCGGTCCGTGTTTGTACAAATTTCTTTCACTCAAATACACCTATAATGGTTTCCCCCTGGTACATAGTCATACGTTCAATGTGAAACGTACAAATTATCCTATTAAAGTCAATTGCTTCTACCATTTCCGGCCGATGTAATATGCACCGTCGTGACACGCTATTGGTTAGTTCGCAGTACACAGTACAGGAGGTAACTAAGTAAATCCAATATATTTCGATAGGACAAAGCACTAAAATATCTGTTCGATCTGCCAATCAAAAGTCTAGATAGGTTTAGCGAACCTTGGCTTGCGAAGATATGTCACAAACTGAACAAGGCCTATTGGTATGTTTGGAAATTTACTAATCCTTGATTACAGCTGCCATACGCATTTTAGAAGACGTAACTAGTAGGACAGGGTTGGAAATACCGAGGGGAGAGGAACAGTGTCCTCTCTTGTGTTATGTTGAACCCTCCCCAATCCCAACCTGACCACGCCCTCTATCCATTGACCGATACTTTTAACTAATTCTCTCACTATCAATGTACCTGTTCAGATGCATTGACACTGTTCCAGTTTGTTGATTCAGACAATACCGTGTCTAGCATCTGAGATCAGTTAAAATGGATAGGTAATTAGCCAAGTTGTAACGTAGATATAATTAACAGATATTTCAGACATGAAAAGAGTGTCCAGTAGTTGATTCAGACAATACCGCGTCTAGCATCTGAGATCAGTTAAAATGGATAGGTAATTAGCCAAGTTGTAACGTAGTCCAACCAACCAATCAGATACTAACAGGAACAGCTAACCTTGGAGGAAGCTAAATTCAGACGGAACCTTCAAATGTGTCAAAATGTTCCCGTAAAAATGCATTTACACTGACCCAGCGCGATACCCGAATGTTTGGTGGGAGTTAAAAATTCAGACTGGACCTTCAATGAATTACCCTCATCTGTCCCCTGTCAAAAGTGCAGGCTTGACCTTCAGCCAAATAAAATCCTCGTGGGATGATTGTGATACTATTAATAATATTTTGCACATTATCTGTTAGATTCTACTAAAACGGTCAGGGAGACGACGTGTTCCAGAATCAAAGCTTATACCACATTAAGCACATTAAGGCAAGGGCACCATCCCAACAGCCCCACCAACAAAAAAAATAAGAATTATTTGAATCTGCATTTACGAGTATTTTAAGTTCGAATGTTGGTAACGCTGGTATTTTCCCACCTTTTCAGCTTTTTATATTGTTTTGTTTTTCAGTTTTACATTTTGTAGGAGAGGGAAATATATTTTCACAGCTGGAACGACTTAGCTTGGTACTGAACACCACACACCCGTTTACGTAAATCCACGTAACTTTCATTGGGTGATCAGTGAATTCAGAAAGCGATGTGGCTGCTCGCCTAATCCGTTAACGTGAATTACAACTTTTACATTTTGTAAACTTGTTGACCCTACATGAAAATAAAGCAAGTCAGATTCAACAGTGAATCACAACTGGTTTATTGTTGTTGTCAAGGAAGTATGTGCAAGTAATTTTAGAGAGACGCAAACGTCGTAAGAGTCAAATGTCTTTAGCAAGAATTAATTTTCATGTCTGAAATATCTATTAATTATATCTAACAAAACTGATTTTGTAGCTACAGTTATAGCTTCAGTGACCACACACAACTAAGCGTCACATAATACTATGGGAAATCTTACATTTTCATACATGGAAATATAGCAATGACAAAGATCTGTAAATTATTTCACCATTAAGGTTTTTATTCGAAACCATATTCAGATTTTAATATCATTTTAAACAATAGCAACACAAATAGTATGATGATGATGATGAGGAGGAGGAGGTTTCTGTTAGTGATAATGATATGGTTAATGACGATGACGATGAAAATTGGTGATGAATTGCATAATAATAATAATAATAATAATAATAATTATTATTATTATTATTATTATTATTATTATTATTATTATTATTATTGTTATTATTATTATTATTATTATTATTATTATTATTATTATTATTATTATTATTATTATTATTATCGTTTCAGAATATTTTCACCACACACATTGCAGAAACAACATATCGTTCCCCCGTGAACTTGGTGGATGTATAGAAGTGCAAAAGAATAAGCTACTACAAAACATCGAACCATGCATGTAGGTATACATTATCTCAAATCTCTATCAAGCAATTTTATTGACCATTTAATTATTCTACAATACTCACATGGAACAGAGATAGAACCCTTTTGCTGCCTTTTGATCGTTGAATAAATTAATTTATATGCTAGAGCAATTTTCTGGACACATTTATGTAATTATTAAATATCCTATATAATGTCCGAAATATCAAAAGAAGAAAAATTTTTTTAGTAAAAAGACTTTTCAACAAGACAAACGACGATAATAGTCGGATTACGGCAGTTGTAACAGTATGTGACCATTCCAAAGTTATTTCTTGTACGGATTCATGTGTGACAGCTATTTTAAATACGTGTTCGCAAGATGGATCATTTCATTTCATAACATTACACACACACACACACACACACACACACACACACACACACACACACACACACACATAAATATATATATATATATATATATATATATATATATATATATATATATATATATATATATATATATATATATATATATATATAATCTTAGAGATTTATACCGCCTATTGCTGAGATTGATTCCGCCCATCGCTGGAATCTATTCAGTCAGTCGCTAAGATATATTTCTTCAATCGTTGAGACATTTTCATAATGTTTATATATTCTTTAAACTCCAATATAGAACGTAGTGCTGAATCTAATTGGTAAATACGACCATGAATTAAACCCCATCAACCAGTCATCAAACAAAACACAAACAATGTGTAATAGTTCAGGCGCATGATGCGTTCATTACGTAGAACACACACACACACACACACACACACACACACACACACACACACACACCAATAAAAAAAAGGGTTAAACTGTGCTTTCTGCTGGATGAAAATGACATTCTTCAGATTGCTGCGACAACAGCAACACTATTTTGGTCGTTGTTCTCGGAATAAATATGTTTATGAATTATGTGTAATTTCATTGTTTTACAGACATTCCGTGAGTTTCATGTATATATTTGAATATTTTGTGAAACAGAATTGGAAAGGTTTTTGTTGCTACCACGTGACAGGCAGGCTGCGATATCTGGCTAGTCATGTGAATAGAAGTACAAATTGCGAATAGTACCAGGTCAAATTATATAAGTGCTATAATTTCGTCTCTTCTGTCAACGAATTAAAGACGCAATTAATCATATACTCGCAAATACAGAGAAAATAAATAATCTTTCTATCGATTTCATGCAGGAGTGGCTCTATGTAAGATCGTTTAAGTTTGCCAGGCCAGGTAGTTAGATACCACTATATGCCGCCACCTCGCAGTGGCTGCGAATTCCATCTTTTTGATAGACAACAGACACTGTCTAATATACCCCAAAATATATGTCAAAATATCTAAGATGTCAGGTGAAACTGGGACTAGCTCCCAGGGCATTATGTTCAGGTTTAAATATATGTTAATGTAAAAATATTATACAATCAGAGTGGGCACACGTTCTAAACTTGCTCTTTCCCGACACAATGCAAATATTAAAACTAATTAAATTCTCATTTTATTTTTCACTAAGTTTAAATTGTCAGAATTGTGCAGTATTGTTCGATAATGCACTGCTTCATATTGCACGACATTGTGATTTAGGAACTACTTTAAGTGCACGCAATGTACGCTCGTTCAGCAGGGGCTTTAATAGCTTTCGATTGATTAGATCTGTTTGTCGATGACCCATATAGAAAGTGTTTCGTCCATTTGAATGTAGAGATGATACAGTTAACGATGTGAATGTAGAAATGATACAGTTAACGATGTGAATGTATAGATGATACAGTTAACGATGTGAATGTATAGATGATACAGTTAACGATGTGAATGCGGTTAGCGATATGAATGTAGAGATGATACGGTTAATAATGTGAATGTAGAGAGTATACGGTTAACGATGTGAATGTAGAGATGATACAGTTAACGATGTGAATATCGAGATTATACGGTTAACGTTGTGAATGTAGAGATGATACAGTTAACGATGCGAATGTAGAGATGATACAGTTAACGATGTGAATGCGGTTAACGATATGAATGTAGAGATGATACGGTTAACGATGTTAATGTAGAGATGATACGGTTAACATGTGCATGTAGAGATGATACGGTTAACTATGTGAATGTAGAGATGATACAGTTAACGATGTGAATGTAGAGATGATACGGTTAACGATGTGAATGCAGATATGATACGGTTAACGATGTGAATGTAGAGATTATACGGTTAACGATGTGAATGTAGAGATGATACAGTTAACGATGTTAATGTAGAGATGATACAGTTAACGATTTGAATGTAGAGATGATACGGTTAACTATGTGAATGTAGAGATGATACATTTGACGATGTGAATGTAGAGATGATACGGTTAACGATGTGAATGTAGATATGATACGGTTAACGATGTGAATGTAGAGATTATACGGTTAACGATGTGAATGTAGAGATGATACAGTTAACGATGTTAATGTAGAGATGATACGGTTAACGATGTGAATGTAGAGATGATATGGTTAACGATGTGAATATAGAGATGATACGGTTAACGATGTGAACTAGTTGACTGAGGTACAAATTAAACTTTCAAACAAGAAAATGAGAGACATTTTTTTTTTAAAATACCACTCCGATCCTGCAAAGAGTTATGTAAGTGAAACGGTTGTAAGGTTTTGCAAATCGAAAGGTTCCTGCTATGACCAGTGCTCTCTAAGATCTTTAAAAATAGCATATAAATGCATGAGGAGTCCAAAGGCTATTGTATATCTATCTTTATTAAGTCAAAGTCTTAAATTCGACATAGTAAGAAATTCGACATAGTAAGAAATTCGGAGCCTATAAGCCAAGGCAACAAAGAATTCATGTTTCCGCTGGTTAAAGCAGCCGATTTGCAATTTTCTACGTTAATGCTTTTGATACGATTTTTTAATTTGGGTTAGCGATAGAACCCATGCAGGTCATGAGCATAGATGGGGTCATTACAAATATCAAGAAAAGGCAGAAACATGTCTTCTTTAGCTGGTAATAAAAAGGGCAAAAATATACTTACACCTTGAGATTTCCTCAAAATATACTTAGTTATGTAAATGTGAATTTGATTACCTGTGTCATGGGTTGCAAACGTAATACTCACCGCAAAATAGTGCAATAATTTCAATAATTATCTGCAGTCACATTCTCCTTACTGCAAAATTGTGCCATAATTTCAATAATTATCTGCAATCACATTTCCTTACTGCGCACAATAAAATGAAAGTGATATACCACAGCGTCTTCTTGATAGATTCATTTGAAAGAATTCATATTTTCCCCACATTTTGATTCCAAACAATCAATGGTGTAACATAAACTCACATGCAACTGATGCAAGTCCGGTCCCTACATTGAGGGCTTCACTGCTCCAATCGCATGTATATCGTACAGAATTGACACAGCTAATAAAACCAGTCCCTCACAAGAAGATTTTGTTTATTTGTTTGATTTAGATTTTTAACATAGCTTTAACAATTTTTCAGTCGTATCGCTACGACGTCTGCAGTGAGGCAACTTATAGTGATGTCTAGCACTTGGTCATCACGCAGGAAGGCATCTAGCATTATGTCCCACCATGTCACAATTATCCTGACACCAGGCAGACACCAGGCCGACCAGTCCTAACACTAACCTCTTAATGCTGAGCGCCATGCGAGGCCCCTGTTAGTATCATTTTTGTAAGTCTTTGGTATGACTGGGCAGGGGATCGAACCCACGTCCTCCCGCTTCCGCGGCGGACGCTATAACCACTAGGCCACCGTAGCGGTTCCCTCACAAGAAGAAAAGGAAACGTTCGTAGAATCTACAGTAAAACAAAATCCATCCTTTCCAGACCAACTGAAAGGTGTTTTCAATGCACATTCATTCACAAATAACTCTAATTTTAAATTGTAAATAAAGTAGACCAAAACGAGAATTATTTTTGAAACTAATGAGCGCGCGATCGTTTTCAACAGTCACTTTGTATTGATGAACGTACTGTTGTATATTTATTTTTGGAATCTGCATAAATTCAATTACTTTATAACTTGTAATGTTTGTTTTATTATTAAGCCTTAAGTAGAAAATAAAAATGAGTATATAATGAAAAGGTTACTGAAATATTAACTCGATTTTTGTTTATGTTTTCCCAATAATACTTCAATTCCAAGGCCGTGCAGTATTACATTGAAAACTACTTCATATTTTCCATGCAAATGCATTCACCTAAAAATATGTAACATAATAATAGTCACTAATACAGAGAAATAATTCAAAGGAAGAGGGCACAATGGCAACGTGTGTGTGTGTGTGTGTGTGTGAGAGAGAGAGAGAGAGAGAGAGAGAGAGAGAGAGAGAGAGAGAGAGAGAGAGAGAGAGAGAGAGAGAGAGAGAGAATGATGCACAATGACAGCATATATGATTAGAAGAAGCTATTGAAATCCTATGTATCAGATATATATTTGCATGCACGTTGTAAACTTGTATATGTTTCATGTGCATTACCCTTTCCCCATAGCAGTAAATCCTAGGTAACAACTGGATGTGGTACGGGGAGTAATTTTCCTTTCTAATCAATTCGTTACTGGCTATACTTCGGTCAGAAATGAAGAAATGCTTGGTGGTTTCTAACCCACCGAGAAAACATAAAGCGGTAAATATCGTTGAAAGTGGTAAATATCGTTTTTCAATGAGTTAATATTATGTCTCCATATAGTAAGAATGATTTCAAAGATTCATTGACTAAAACCAGGCATTTTGCATGCACTGTATGACATGCTGCATTGTGAAATTTGCCGCTAATTTTGTATTAGATTTATAAGCTTGGCTATTCTATATCATGCATTTACAATTTACTATGAATAATGAGAAGTCTAATTCATATTTTGAGAAAGTAGTAGTCCAACATGGTGATGAGAACTTGCATATTTAAGATCAGTATTTTCACAAATAAGTTTATTACGTTGTTCTAACCAATGGATTGTTTTAGATCAAACTTTAAGACCCGTTGCTTGAACCATTTACGCAAGTTTTTTTAGATAATTATTCATGACTAGTTATATTTTAGCTCAATAATGGAATGAATAGATGCAAAGATGAATTATCTACAAAGAGACGGACGAGACGGTCTATATCATAGACACATCGTTTACGCAGATTAGAAACAATAGAAGCTATGTACGTACCTTGTGGTACAAGAGCATTTATAGTCGAGTCTCTCGAATAAGTACCCTGTAAAATGACCATTTGCATTCTATTGCTTATATAATTTTTAAAACATTTATTCAGATTACCTGAAACACACCGTTTGTTTAGTTTAAATAATAAGCCAGTGTTACGCCTGATTAAAACCTTTTTCTAAAATCACAAAATACGATACAACCTTGTCGAGATTGTTCACGTGACTTGCACATGCTATACTATATTTTAATAAGATGAACAACAGCAGAATGACCAGGAAGAAATCCTGATTTTTACGTATCAAAAAGATAGTTTATATTAAAATAATTATGCACTGGTTTAAAAATGCAATTTTCAAAATTGTTTGCGACACAGCTAAGCAGAGAGATTCGTTTATTATTGGAAACTTCATTTCAGTCACCATTCTCAGGAATGGGAAGAATATGCACAAGTTTTTATTTATCTGAAAATAGATCTTTCTATTGCAAAGACTTTTTATCGTTACTCCTGTTCTTATGCATTTTGGGGCTTACATCATCAGGCCCAGCAGCATTATATGTGTATACTTATTATAACTATAATATGTTAATAGATGGTATACATTATATGTGTATACTTATTATAAGTATAATATGTGAATAGATGGTATACATTATATGTGTATACTTATTATAACTATAATATATTAATAGATGGTATACATTATATGTGTATACTTATTATAACTATAATATGTTAATAGATGGTATACATTATATGTGTATACTTATTATAACTATAATATGTTAATAGATGGTATACATTATATGTGTATACTTATTATAACTATAATATGTTAATAGATGGTATACATTATATGTGTATACTTATTATAAGTATAATATGTGAATAGATGGTATACATTATATATATATATATGTATACTTATTATAACTATAATATGTTAATAGATGGTATGCATATATGTGTAATTTTATTCTCGCTAACCGTGCGGGACACGTGCCACCTGTGTTCCACCAAAATTCGGTTCTGTGCAGCAGATTTAATAGCAATGATGGATTTAATATCTATAATTTATTTCTCAAAGATAGTAATTTCGTTCAAGATATAAAAGCATTTATTCAGATAAATATGGAGGGAATCATTACTGTCATATGAAAGGAAGTAAACTACCCAATAATAAGCTAGCTTTTTTCATAATAAATACAAAACGTAATTTAATTTATTTTAACTCTGAATGGTGGGTTACTAGCTGAAGAAGTTGTCTCTTTCACAGGTGATTTTATAATTTTGCTAAATATGTTATAATATTTTTCTCACTTAGTGAAAAATGTACTTCAGTATTATCCAAATATGGCTATATACCTTACTTGTTCATGTCGTTTCTGATTTGTTTAAAAAATTTTTAATCGATTGGCCTACCATGATTGAAAGCAAATTTCCTTGGTATATCCCTTTCCCTTGTCGTTATTGTTAATTGGCAATCGAGCCACTGTGTATCGTTTGCACAAATTATTACAGTTTTATAAGGACTACAGTAAGTTGAGAATTCTAATAGAATGGTTGTGAATGTATCAGTTGCAGCATCAATGTCTCCAGTTAGAGCATGCAATCATTGGGTTGAATTTGTTGAAATCATGAAATCAGCTTTGTTGTAAATAAAGCGCTTATGAGCCCCTTAGAGGGGTATGTTAACACTGATGGATACGTTAGGAACATTAAAATAGCCATAGTAATTATCAATTTTTAAAATGTTAGTGTGAAGGGTAGTTGTATCACTACTGACGAAGATTGGATCAAGCAAGGTTTTGGGTGTAGAAATAATCCATGTAAAGTTTGTTGTTGAATTTCGAAGGCTGTATCTTGGCATAACATCTATTGAGTTTGACGAAATGTAGGGTCTGGGATAATCATCGGTACAGTCTCCCATAAAAATATGTTTATACGCTTATACACGTCATTAATGATCTCAACTGAAGTTTCAAAATGTTCGCGGTAATCGGAGTCTAGTATTTTGATCTATAATCTAACCTTACGGTTACTTTATACGAGGGTGACATAATTTCAGTCGACATAAGTTCAATGTTATGATAGCCAAAGTGTGGATCATTTCAGACACTGCGAATTATCGTTAATGTATACCATGATGCCGCTTTATTGACTTTAAAGTTGAAACATATACTTAATACAGAGTTAAAACTGTATGCTAGATAATTTAAATGCATATTAACTCAGTATGGAGTTCAGTATAAAAATGAAATCATAATGCAAACTTCGTAAAACCGGACATTACATTCCAATAATCACACAAGTATATAGGTTGTTGTAGAGACATATACATTCATGGTGAATACACATGCACATAGGCACATGCATTCATATATATATATATATATATATATATATATATATATATATATATATATATATATATATATATATATATATATATATATATATATATATATATATGTGTGTGTGTGTGTGTGTGTGTGTGTGTGTGTGTGTGTGTGTGTGTGTGTGTGTGTGTGTATGTGTGTGTGTGACTAGTTGAATAGTATAGTAGAATCGGACAGATATGTGACTAGTTGAATAGTAGCGTAGAAGCGGACAGATATGTGACTAATTGAATAGTAGAGTAGAATAGACAGATATGTGACTAATTGAATAATAGAGTAGAATGAACAGATATGTCAACAGTTGAGTAATAGAGTAGAATGGACATATATGTTAACATCTAAGCATGAACAAACCTAAGAAACAGTACGAACTGGTCATTATGAGAGATGTTTAATAACCGAACGTCACAGAGAGAGAGAGAGAGAGAGAGAGAGAGAGAGAGAGAGAGAGAGAGAGAGAGAGAGAGATATCCTGAGTATAACTCGAATGCAAACTTTGGAAATAGCACTCAGCATATTCGATACATAATAAGCTCAGTACAGTTGTTCTAGCTGTAGCTTCGCATTCCACATTGTACTTTATCACTCTACATGGTCGTGGCATGACGCTACTTTAACCGATCTACATCGTCATGGCATCACACTACTATAATCACTCTACATTGCCATGGCATCAAACTACGTTAATCACTTTATCACTAATTTAATCACTTTACATTGTCATGGCGTCACACGACTCTAATCACTCTACCTTGTCATGGCATTAAACTACTTCAATCACTCTACATTGTCCTGGCATCACACGACTTTAATCACTTTATCACTAATTTAATCACTTTACATTGTCATGGCGTCACACAACTTTAATCACTCTACCTTGTCATGGCATCAAAATACTTCAATCACTCTACATTGTCCTGGCATCACACGACTTTAATCACTTTATCAATACTTTAATCACTTTACATTGTAATGGCATCAAACTATTTTAATCACTCTACGTTGTCATGGCATCAAACTACTTCAATCACTCTACATTGCCATGGCATCACACGATTTTAATCACTCTATATTGTCCTGGCATCACACGACTTTAATCACTTTATCACTACTTTAATCACTCTATATTGTCATGGCATCAAACTACTTCAATCACTTTATCACTACTTTCATCACTCTATATTGTCATGGCATCAAACTACTTCAATCACTTTATCACTACTTTAATCACTCTATATTGTCATGGCATCAAACTACTTCAATCACTCTACGTTGTCATGGCATCAAACTACTTTAATCACTCTACATTGTCATGGCATGACACGACTTTAATCACTCTATATTGTCATGGCATCAAACTACTTCAATCACTTTATCACTACTTTAATCACTCTATATTGTCATGGCATCAAACTACTTTAATCACTTTACATTGTCATGGCATGACACTACATTAACCATTCTAAATTTTCATGGCATGACACGACTTTAATCACTCTACATTGTCATGGCATGACACTACATTCACCATTCTAAATTTTCATGGCATGACACAACTTTAACCACTCTACATTGTCATGGCATGACACTACATTCAGCATTCTAAATTTTCATGGCATGACACAACATTAATCACTCTAAATTGTCATGGCATCATGACTTTAATCACTCTACGTGAATGTGTAGTGCGATCTGAAAGTTGTATGGAAACATCGTAAAGGTATTTTTTCTTTCTCGCTTACAGTGTCTATGAGGAGACAAAAGGTTGCCTTGAGAAATCTACAGAACGGTTTTGCAGTCAAAACACCGCAGAATTTTTTAAGTCGATGTATCGTGACACGATTTCTCCATTTCTGGACTATTACAGATGTTCTTCCGGTAGTTCGAGTTATTATACATTTTAGAAGTTTGTTAATGTTATACAATTATTGAATTTATTTAATGTTACATAACTGACTTTTCTAAAGTTATTGCATGTGATACAGTTATTGACTTTTCTAAATTTATTTAATGTCATGCAGTTATTGACTTTCCTAAAGTTATTTAATGTGATGCAGTTATTGACTTTCCTAAAGTTATTACATGTGATGCAGTTATTGACTTTTCTAAAGTTATTTAATGTGATGCAGTTATTGACTTTCCTAAAGTTATTACATGTGATGCAGTTATTGACTTTTCTAAAGTTATTTAATGTGATGCAGTTATTGACTTTTCTAAAGTTATTTAATGTGATGCAGTTATTGACTTTTCTAAATTTATTTAATGTGATGCAGTTATTGACGTTTCTAAATTTATTACATGTGATGCAGTTATTGACTTTCCTAAAGTTATTACATGTGATGCAGTTATTGACTTTTCTAAAGTTATTTAATGTGATGGAGTTATTGACTTTCCTAAAGTTATTACATGTGATGCAGTTATTGACTTTTCTAAAGTTATTTAATGTGATGCAGTTATTGACTTTTCTAAAGTTATTTAATGTGATGCAGTAATTGACTTTTCTAAAGTTATTTAATGTGATGCAGTTATTGACTTTTCTAAAGTTATTTAATGTGATGCAGTTATTGACTTTTCTAAATTTATTTAATGTGATGCAGTTATTGACTTTTCTAAATTTATTACATGTGATGCAGTTATTGACTTTCCTAAAGTTATTACATGTGATGCAGTTATTGACTTTTCTAAAGTTATTTAATGTGATGGAGTTATAGACTTTCCTAAAGTTATTACATGTGATGCAGTTATTGACTTTTCTAAAGTTATTTAATGTGATGCAGTTATTGACTTTTCTAAAGTTATTACATGTGATGCAGTTATTGACTTTTCTAAATTTATATCATTTTACACAATTATAATTTTTTATATTTATTAAATGTTACACAATTATTCATTTTTCTTTATTTATTGCTACAAATTTATTTATTTTTCTATAGTTGTTTAATGTTATACAATTATTGACTTTTAAATACTGGTACCTTATATAAGAAATACATTTTAGAATTGCGTTCTTTACATTTTTGTATTTCTTATTTCTTTACAAACACAACCAATCATATATTCTCATAAAGCGCAAAGATATAATCAAATTACCATATATAATATCTAATTACAGTCTTGGACTGTATGATATTGTAGTCATTTTAGTGGAAAAAGTTTCTGCAGTCTGTGCTTTGAATGTAAAACTTACCAAGGACGCGATCATCTTTCTCGACCTTAATCGATTTGAAAATCTACCGAATGGCGTTAAGCGGCTAGCATCTTATGTCTCCATCTATTTGTATTTTTAAGTACGTAGTGTCGATAATCTGTAAGATAGAAACTTGAATCTTTCTATCCAACAATTTCATTTAATTGGCGTCTGCTTAATGGTTGATATGTACTATTGTATCTGCAAAAAAAAAAAACTTAAATTCAACAGCAAAAAGTAAACTGATGTTTATATTATTCGTTAGAAATGTGTTTTGCTTGTTTTAAGCAGTTCTATTTTCGAAATAGGCTTTTTTGTAATAACAAAAGTAAAAGGAATGGCCAATATAAGGGAATTTTGTTTTACTTATATTCACAACAACAATGACAATTGATAATTGCACTTCATACTGATTTATAATCAGATTTTCAAATATAATTTAATTTACCATGGTTTCTTATATGTTTTGAAGACACATGTTCCTTTATATCCGATGTAAGTTATATGCAGAAAATAAATACACCTGATTTAGATTCAAGGTAATACGTCGTTAAAATGGAACAGTTTATTTTCAAAGTGTCTTATTTCGAGGTCAGCTTCATTTGAAATTTCTAAGGTATATCACAATAGTTTTGCGTATGATAACCATGGCAATCAATAATCTATATTTTTCCTGATATTGTTATTATTATTAGTAGTAGTATCATCATCATCATCATCATCATCATTATTATTATTATTATCATTATTATTATTATTATTATTATTATTATTATTATTATTATTATTATTATTATTATTATTAATATGAACAAGTAAACAAAATTCCTAAAGCTTATTGGAGTTTTGTATGAGGGTTGGGTAGGGGTGTTTGGGGTGAGGTTTTTTGTGGATGTTTTTGTGGGTTTTTTTTGGACGGCTCTTATTTCATTTTCAGCTCTCCCTCCAGACTACTCCGATGAATTGTTTCCTAACAACCCTGGGTTGTTCGATCCCATTGTGTTTCCCGACAATGAACAGTACCAAAAAGAATCCCCACAAAACGATTATTTTGACGATCCATTTGGTGAATTTCCTGCAGGAGAAGATTTGTTTCGATCCACATTGTCAAGAGAGCATGCCATTACAGTGGCCCTTGAGGCTGACACATCTATTCCTACGGAGTCTTCAAACACAACCTATGAAACCACAACTTCTTTGTCTTCCACAAATGAAGAAGACATGGGAACGATTCTCCCAGATGACATATTTAATATCACATTTAATGGGTTTCAAATGTCAAACTTTTCAACAACTGAGCACAACGCAAATAATGAAAATACAGCATCAGGTACAACTGGGTCGTATCATACATCAGCGAAAATGGTATCACAAGGAAATATTTCAATTACACTGATTGCAAGTACTGATATTTCATTCATCGAGAATAGTAGTGTCGAAAGCGTAATAGTTTCAAATACAACTGCTGACTCAGCAACATGGTCATGGTTCGAAAATACCACCTCAGTTAAAAGTGACGGCGATGCAGCTATCTTTAAGACAAGATCATATGTTCCTCGGTTAAAATGGTACTTAGTTTTATATGTGTTTTTGCCATTCATAATATTAAAAATAGTACCAGTTACACTGTGAGGTAATAATGTTACACTGAGAAGAGAGCTGTATTACAAAATTAATGGCATTTCAAGGCTGTAATGTTGTTGTTGTTGTCGTTATTATTATTATTTTCTTGAAAAACGTTTTAAAATTATTTTATTCTGCTGAAACACATAGATAATTTTGTAACAAAAGAAAACAAAAAATATCATACGACTTTTTAATCAACATCGCTTTCGTATACATATACTAGAGATCGTATTGTATGGAAATCAACGCCATTTTCGCACCATCCGCTTACATTTACTATTATTTTTCATTCTCCTGGGTGTCCTATATTGCCCAGTGGTCTAATGCACTGGCCTTTTCAGATCACAATCATCTCCCCTCTATGTGATGCATTCTAGTCTTAGGCTCTGATAGAGAGGATATGTGAAAAAATTGGCCAGTAGCTTCCTCTGAGTCGGTGGCTCTTTCGAGATTTTTTAAGGTTCTTTCTCAACCAGATATATTTTATGTATAGCCTATATATGAGCTGACATTTCGTGCTAAATCCACAGCAACGACATACCTCGCCTTTTCTTTAAAATGTGTATTGAGTCTATTTCACACATGTTAAGTGATCAATAGGTCTCCAGAATATCAAGTATCGGTAGCTCGTTGGGTCGAGCTTGGTTATCGTAGAACAAGCGTCAGAAGTTCGATACCCGTTCGGACCACACTGGTTCGGCTACATGGTGTAGCCTTGATAAAGGCACATAACTTCCATTTCTTCAGCATGATATGTCAATGAGTTGAGCGTGACGTTAATGCGATACAAAAGACACCATTATAATAAATTCACCTTATAATCTAAAGGAAGCAGTGTGTGCTCGTCTTTTAGTAAAATAATATAATAAAATCAAGACAAACAGAAATAGTCATACATATATTTGTACTGGTATAAATTAAATAATAATTTATCAATTTAAAAAAATATAATTCTATATAGTGCATTGGTATTAAGGCCATTAGGATACAAATTATCTAAATTATTAATCTAATAAGTTTTTTATTATATGAGTCTAATTGTTCTTTTAATATATATATATATATATATATATATATATATATATATATATATATATATATATATATATATCTATATATATATATCTATATATATATATATATATATATATATATATATATATATATATATATATATATATATATATATATATATATATATATATATATATATATATATATACATTCATACATACAGCGCCGGATTAAGCACCGTGGAGGCCCATAGGCAGTCAAACTTTTGGGGCCCCAGACCCACGGTCACAGTCTCATGGGGGCTCCTGGGGGCCCCTGATGGGGCCCATAAAAGTCGCGGGGCCCATAGGCAGTTGCCTGCCCTGCCTAATGGGTAATCCGGGACTGTGTGTATATATATATATATATATATATATATATATATATATATATATATATATATATATATATATATATATATATATATGCGTAATTACGTGATTATTATTTTAAAATAAAAAGACGTCATCAGTTTCTATCAAACGTTTATGTGCCTGAAGAAGCATGGATTAAATACAAAACTAGTTGCACAGAATTTTCAACGTTTGTGCTGTTGTATTTTATCACAATTGTGTGTGTCTTTTGGATTTTTCAAGTAGATTTAATAGTTTTTCGGTCAGATCGCCACGATGTATACAGTGTAACAGTTTAGAGTCTGCGGCATGATGCCCCGTCCAGTCACATTATACTGACACCAGACCGACCATTCCTAACACTAAGGATTCTGATAAGTCTTTGGTATGACTCGGCCGGGAACGGAACCCGCGACATCCCGTATCCAAGGCAGACGATCTAACAACTAAGCCACCGGAGCCGGATATAAGAATATTCTGACTTTGCTTGACTGAGGTAATGTGTGTAATCCGGTATTTTTTCAGTCGAAAGATAATGAAAGAAATTCAATATTGTTGTTTTTGGACTGAACGCCAGTTCTCAACTCAAGGTAGGCTATACATGGCAGCCAGTATAACTGGTAGGGGACGAACCCCAATAAGAATTACCAGCCCACGGGAAGAAACGTGCAAGCTTTCTCACATACTCATATTGACAAAGTCCCATACTCGAACCCACTCGGACAAAGCTGAGATGGCAGTGATTGGTAATGGCGAGCGCTTTTGAACCATTCGGACACCCTTGGCCTCACAGCAATTCCATAATCATCCGAAATATAGGACAGATTCATTTATATTGTATCTGACCTAAACTTAATAGCAAATATTTTCATATTAACCTTTCACACATCTTTGATATCATCAATAAAGTTAATTTAAATTAGTGTAAATTAGTGTAAAAAAAAAATCATTTTGTGGTATCAATGTTTAACATGTATATGTACATATCACTCAAATATTTGATAATATAAACATTAGGTGCATTGTTCTCTAATTGCTGATTATCGATCCAGTGGTCCAAGTGATTAGAGTGTCCTCCTCAGATGCGGGAGTTATCGGATTTGTGATTTGGATTTTTAAAGTAGCTTTAAAACAGTTTAAGTTATATCGCTACGATGTCTGCAGTGTGGTCGTTTATAGCAGAGGCGTAGCTATGATAATTTGCGCCCCGGGACAAACTATAAAATTGGCGCCCCAGTCCCCTCCCCTCCCCGTTTAATCACATTTTTCTATTACACTGAATAAGGAAAACAACAAGTGGTTGGCAGGCAGCATCATCACTGGATGGCAGACGTATCAGATGACACGTCTGCTGAGCCGCCGCAGCGATCTTGTGACCGATTCATTGCCCTTGTTTACTTATTATAATGTAACGTTGTCAGCCTCATTTTGGCGCCCTTGTACCTTGGCGCCCAGGGACATATGTACCCCCCTGGCCCCCTCTAGCTACGCCTCTTGTTTATAGTGATTTCTAGTACTGGGGTATCACGCCGCAGACATGTAGTACCATGTCTCAGTCAGTCACATCATCCTGACACCAGGCTGATCATCCCTTACACTAACGTCTTAATTCTGCGTGCCAAGCGAGGCAGCTGCTATTATAAATTTTAAAAGTCTTCGGTATGACTTGGCCGGGGCTCGAACCCTTGGCCTCCAGTATCCGAGGAAGGCGCTCTAACTACTTAGGCCGCCGGAGCAGTTTTTTGCAAAAAAAAAAGAATATACGTTTTCTGTCATTCGACATCACGTCTTACCAAACGAATGCTTTACTATGAACAATATCAAAGATTGTGCTATTTATTCAATTAAAAATTTAAAAAAAAAAAACTATATGAATATTATATTTTCCTATTTTCTGCAATTTGCCGTAATTTGTACTGTTTGTAATCACTTGAATCTTTGCGTTCGATATTTTACTGTACATAAAGAAGTAAAAAGAATTGTTTGACTTATTTCGGGAAATGAAACATAACAAGTATATAATTTACCTGCATTATTCTATTCGAAAACTAGATAGAACATGTAAATATGTAAACCTAAAAGAATTATTATTTTTTTAATTACCATATTAGTGGCGTAAGATGTGTGTGTGTGTGTGTGTGTGTGAGAGAGAGAGAGAGAGAGAGAGAGAGAGAGAGAGAGAGAGAGAGAGAGAGAGAGAGAATAGATGATATATTAAAAGTTCTACCTCAGTTATTGTTTGAATATGTGTATATATTAATGCATAGATGCATGTAGTCTGGAAAAAAATGATGCAATTAATGGAAAATCAACGTTTTGTTTGGATTGAGTCATCTAAGATAAATGTTTTAATGTTACATCTCATTTTATGAATGCATTATCTTTGTTCAGCAAGTTTGACTATTTTGTTAAATGTTATTAAATGCATAAATACTGAAATACATTTTTGAATGGTGTTATATGTTTGATTCCCTTATAGTTTTAAATATTTGAATAATAAAAAATAAGGTCGTTATCAGCACAACAAAAAAAGCAATCTATCAGCTTAAATATATATTAATATTGATAATTTCATAAGTTGTACGCAAATTCACTTCACTTTGTTTTATAGGACATCCTAAGGGTAGAGCCGAGACTAACGTTTAATCCAAATTATTTAGTACGGTGCTTTATGCTTTATACGATTAGCGGTTGGGGAGATATCTAAGTTCAAATGCGCATGTCAAAATATTATCCCAAGTAATGTACATTTTCAGCAGTTTGGTGACTCTAGTTCATTTAACGTTACTTTAGCCACCCCCTCCCTATTGTGAGTGATCTGAATCGCTTTCTGATTGTGGATAGCAGGTGTTTCGTTGATGTATGTAAGAGTACAAGCGTTTCATTCGTCTCAAGATCAGGAAGAATATAAATATTACTGTACGTTGGATGACCAAATTTCATAGATAGCCGCTACCAAAAAATATTTTTAAAAATGATCAAATTCTCTCAGTTAAACATGGTTCTCTTCACAAGCATGCTTGTTTGAAGGAAACGTATCAATATTAAAGTCCCATTGCAAACGTATCGATATTAAAGTTTTATTTCAAATGTATCAATATTAAAGTCTCATTGCAAACGTATTGATATTAAAGTCCCAATGCAAACGTATACATATTAAAGTCCCATTCAAACGTATAAATATTAATGTCCCATTCAAACGTATAAATATTAAAGTCCCATTGCAAACGTATACATATTAAAGTCCCATTCAAACGTATAAATATTAAAGTCCCATTCAAACGTATAAATATTAAAGTCCCATTCAAACGTATCGATATTAAAGTCCCATTCAAACGTATAAATATTAAAGTCCCATTGCAAACGTATAAATATTAATGTCCCATTCAAACGTATCGATATTAAAGTCCCAATGCAAACGTATACATATTAAAGTCCCATTCAAACGTATAAATATTAAAGTCCCATTGCAAACGTATCGATATTAAAGTCCCATTCAAACGTATAAATATTAAAGTCCCATTCAAACGTATAAATATTAAAGTCCCATTGCAAACGTATAAATATTAAAGTCCCATTCAAACGTATAAATATTAAAGTCCCATTCAAACGTATAAATATTAAAGTCCCATTCAAACGTATAAATATTAAAGTCCCATTGCAAACGTATCTATATTAAAGTCCCAACACAAGTTTTGTTTCAAACGTATCAATATTAAAGTCCCATTGTAAACGTATCGATATTAAAGTTTTATTTCAAACGTATACACTTTAAAGTCCCATTGCAAACTTATCGATATTAAAGCCCTATTGCAAATGTATCGATATTAAAGTTTTATTTCAAACGTATCGATGTTGAAGTGTGTCGATACTGATATTGGCGAAGATGTTTTTAGGTACATGAACATTACGTATTTACACGAATATAAAAAAAATAATAATCTGTAGTTCAATTGACAAGAGAGAGAGAGAGAGAGAGAGAGAGAGAGAGAGAGAGAGAGAGAGAGAGAGAGAGAGAGAGAGAGAGAGAGAGAGAGAGAGAGAGAGAGAGAGAGAAACTAACATGCAAATGTGAAAGACAGTAAATAAAAGTTCAATATAGTGATAGAGAGAACAGTCGGTGCATTATGTGACGGCAGATTTTGGTCTGTGCAGTTTGCAGTTGTATTCGTCTTACATGCGATTACATATATATATAATATTCCGGCGTACCTTTGCATTAAGTATGCGTTTATAAATGGAAATTTTTCAGATGATGGTTAGTGACGAAATTATTCCATAAGACTAAACCTTTGCCCTGTTTAGTTCTGGAGCTAATTTGGGGACCCTCATTTTTTTTGTCTTTCTGCGTTCTTTGCAAGACTCTCATTTCAGTATACTACATTTGAGGATATTTTCCCTGATAGTTCTTTAAGATATTTCCTAACTGGCGGTATTCACATTAGTAGAAGTTTGCATTAAGAAAAATTTGTAAAATAGAGGCCGACAAGAATTTTTTTTTTCTTTTAAACTTCCAGTTGAATATTCAATGGGTGAAGACCACCAGAAAAAAGAAACAGTAGTTCTTGTAATGTAAATGTAAGTAATTTTCTCTTTCACATTCCGCATGTACAACACATGTACATGTATAGTATATATTTCTCAGGCGGACTCAGCTATAACAACTATGCTAATTAAAGAGGTGTGTGTGTGTGTGTGTGTGTGTGTGTGTGTGTGTGTGTGTGTGTGTATGCGTGTTTTTGGATATTTAGCACCTTAATAATTTTAATCATATCGCTACGATGTATGCAATATGGCACATTATCGTGACACCAGGCCGGCCAGTTCTACCACTAACCTTCTGAATTTTTAATGACTCGGCCGGGGTTCGAACCTGCGACTTTCCGCGTACGATCCTTACGCTCTAACCATTTAGGCCACCGGAGCGGTGATTATACGTGTAACGGGTTTCATCACATAATATTGCAAAAAAATCCATAATGTTTTTTTTTTCCATTTGACATTGATATATTTACCTTAAGTTATATTGACCTTGATTCGGGATTAGTGGGCAACACGTAAACAGGTTTCATTTTATTATAAAAGTATTAGTTGTTGTCAAGGTCAAGATGGGACAAGTGAATTAAGTAGTAAACAACTTTTTAATCTTAAAGTAAATTGATTAGTTCTCGTCAGGGTCATGTTAGGAGTACGTGATAAAAACACGACCACGTGACTCCTTTCCCTGCCCACCCATCTATTTCTTGATTTCGCAATTTGGGAAATTTTTCTAATCTGCGTATTTTAATACGACATAATATTTGTTTTAGTGAAATATTCTTAGTTTTGGGGTTTTACATCTGACATTTTTCATTTGTTGTAGCCAGTTTTTGAATCCATGTTAACTTTACTTCAGACCAGTTGGATTTTAAAGGATTAATTCGTATCTCTTGGAACATTTGAAATGCTCATATATAATTATTGGACAAAGACAGTTTATCAAAATTTGTATCGTATTTTCAACACCGGATTGTTAAATATTGTGTTTCTACAAGGAACTGTAGATTATCACAAAAGAGACGTCAGCATATGCCATTGTCTTTCATCTTTGCTTTTCCAACAGTACTCGTACTTGAATCTAGTAAAACATTTCATTACTAGGATTTTTGTAATTTAATTATTGGATTATTCTTGGATTATTTTGGGATTTGATTCTTAAAACTGTAAGCTCTTTTTTTTTCATTTTACAATCTTTTCCCAGGGAAATAACATATTTTTAAAATTGTATAAAGTTTGTTGTTTTCACTTTTTCTGTGTTACTGTATATTAGTTTCTAAACACGTAACAGTACTAATATTTGTCGTTTAAATTTAATGTTAGATACCTCGACTTCATAGGAAATATATGTATCCACAGTTGAATTTTAATGCAGATATAAGTTTCAGATTTATATATTATGTATTTATTATGTATTAGGATTTTAAATGATCATAACCATAGGGTGCCGATCTAAAAGCAGCATAAAAGTTTCGCAACACAAATTAACTTAAACCCTTCAAAATAAATGTAAAACGTGAATTAAGAAAAAATAAAGATGGATGTTGCAAATATGTAAAATTTATATAAAATGAAAGAAAGAAAGACGTTAGAATTATGTAAAATGTATATAAAATAAAAGTAGAGGTGTAGCTGTTACAATGTTATAAAATGTATATTAAAACAAATAACAGGTGCAAACACTTAAGGTATAGGATATAAAACCCAAAACAAGCAAATTCATGCCTTTATCGTGCCTATCAATTTTCTAAAATGTTTTGTTTTGTAACAGCAACAAAATATGTTAGGCATTTAATTAGTGGATATGTCTCTGACGAAGAAGAAATTCCCAGTGTTTTCACACTATAATCACCGGTCATTTAATTTGTGTTTTGCAGCAACAGAGAATCGAACACCTCTAAAATTGCCACCCCATCAATAAAAGTGAATTTACAATAACAAATCTCAACTACATATTTAGCTTTGACCTAAATGCATGACCACGCCTATAAAAGGGCAATGTGTGTCTCGACCTTAATTAAGTGGCAAAGGAACCTGATGGTGATTGATAGCTGTAGAAACAATGTGAAAACTTAATAAAATCTGAGTGAATGTAAGTGGCAAGAGCGACTGAAAAGAAATCGGAAAGTAAAACAATTCACAATTTCCCGGTTTTGTTAGGTCAGTAGATAGTCTCAATTGTATATTTTACGGTTTATTCAATAACTTGTAGTTCAGGATGACAATAATTTTGATATTTTCCTTGAGTTGAAATAATTAAAGTTAGGTTTAATATATCATGGAAAGTCAATATAAATACTAAAATGTTATGTCGATATTTTATCTACCGATACATTTCAGATATCTTTTAAATATAAATTCTTGCTGTATGAAGTATTAATTATTTGGTTGTAAGTTCAAAGAATATTTACTTTTAAATTAAGTGTAATCAGGGACTGTTAAGTAGTGAAATTAGAGAAATGCTCAAAACGCTTTGCTACTACTACTACTACTACTACTACTACTACTACTACTACTACTACTACTGCTGCTGCTACTACTACTACTACTACTAATACTACTACACCTTGATCTTCTAACAATTTTATCATCAGATTCACTGAGGCAACAATCAATACGAAATTTTGCCTTCATCGCTCGTCTCATTGATCTAGATAGCAAAAAAGCTTCTTTTTAAACCAAAAGAAGACTCTTTCTTGTATGCAACACATCAAGTTGCATATATACACGATTCCATAAGAAAAAGAATAGTCTCAACATAACCATGTCAACTCTTGTAACTCTGATTTATGTATTACAAATAACCATTAGGAGGGATTCTTGTATACAAATGATGTCAACAAGACGATAGTATGCTATACTCAGACAAATATCTCATCCCAACAAAGTTGACATTTAAACCAAATAAAATTTCAAAATTTAATTGACGCAGAAAAATACTGTACAAAGTCAATACGGTCTACATTGATGGCATTTTCTTTTTACCTTTGATATACTATAATGATATTGAAGAAGAAAAAAAAATTGAATATTTCTGGCCACTAATAACAGTAACTTTGCTTTTATATATATGATGTGTGTTTGTGTTTTGTGGATGTGTTTCAAAAATTTCATCAGGCATTAAAATGTTAAATACAACCTATGCCTTGTCCAAAAAGGTCTTTATCACATGGTCCGTTTTCAAGTTAGTCAACAGAAACAGCAGATTTGTATCTGTATGTTGAAAAATGGAATCCATGAAGTGTTAATTTTTTTCAAATTATACACCGATAATCCAATGCAACCTGCGAATTAATCGATAAGAGCCGTATTTAATTATTTGCGTTGAAAGTGTTCTTCTATTATTGCTTAGTCTAGAATCACAGCATCCATTTTGACATTTTTCCAAGACAATTTTAAGTATAAAATACAACAACCACTCCCGTGAACTGCATTGTTTCACTGATACACGCTTACTATTGTTCCGCATCAACGCACTTGTCATAAAGCACGATGTTTCGAAACTTCGATTTATCTATTAGAAATATAAGCAAATGGCTTTTATTTTAAGAACAAATTCCCGCTATTCTAAAATTTTCCATAGATTCTCTATTTTTCCAAGTAAGAAAGCTCAACTAGTTTTATTCAATTTCTACTATCAATTAAAAATTAATTAAACTAAGAAGGGAAAACCCAGCATCCATAGCAAAGCAAATACAAAAAAGTTTAAACTTGGAACTATAAAATGTATTGTATTTTCATAGCATTGTTTCAAAACCCAAAAAAGAATCATAATCTTTTTTTAGTAAGAAAACACTTTTACAACGCAAATAAAATATGTCAAATAGTAGCAGATTGACGGAGAGTGACTGAGATATTATAAGCAGCATAAAAAGCGCATTTAAATACGCAGCATACAAAACACAATTTGAATAGACAGCTTAGAAAACCTCCATTTTAATAGACAGCTTATAAAACGTCCATTTGAATAGACAGCTTAGAAAACGTCCATTTGAATAGCGTACGAAATGTTCATTTAAATAGACAGTGTACAACACGTCCATCGGAATAGGCAGCATAAAAAGCGTCCTATTGAATACGCAGTTTACAAAAACACCCATTTGGGTAGACAACTTAGAAAACGTGTATTTGAATAGTGTATGAAACGTCCATTTTAATAGTGTTCGAAAGGTCCATTTGAATAGACAGTGCACAAAACGTCCATCGAAATAGACAGCATAGAAAACGTCCATTGAATACACAGCGTACGAAACACTCTTTTGAGTAGACGGCTTAGAAAACGTCTATATGAACAGACAGCATACAAAACGTCCATCGGAATAGACAGCGTAAAAAGCGTCCACTGAATACACAGCGTACACAACACTTTTTTGAGTAGACAGCTTAGAAAACGTCTATATGAACAGACAGTGTACAAAACGTCCATTGGAATAGACAGCGTAAAAAGATTCCATTTGAATACACAGCGTACAAAACACTCATTTGTGTAGAGAGCGTACAAATAATTGGAGAGTGTACAAAACGAACAGATGAATAGACAGCTTACAAAAGATATAAATAGAAGAAAAGTCCGAAGACAGTTATGGTTTTTCTCTTAACATTACGCGCAACGATATTACGTGTCTAAAATGCCCGATGTCTGGGAATGAATGAACCATATCCTTTCAAAAAGGATGAATTATTACAAAACGTTTGATAGTGCCGGCTGATTTGGTGGTATCTTTCTGGCACATAGGAAGATATTATAACGCAACGAAGAAAGAAGTTTTTTTTCGAATGAAGATTTATTGAAGGGAAAAGGGTGTTCTGTATGGCAAATAGCAAATTAAAAGTGATAGCATAAACAGCTAATCAGCAGCAACAACAACGATACCAGCGAAAAGATAAAACACAATAAGAAAAGGTCAAACCCCAATTTTAACAATGAAATCGCTATAATGAGCGATTAACGCCATTAACACGTAGTTTGGCTAGTATCAGTCTTGGAATATTATATTGTTTGTAACGTATCAAGTACATGTTTGGATATTTGATTAGCAGCAAATATTAACAACGAATTGGTAACTTTTGAAGTTGTCACAACAGATAATAAGGTAACTAAAAGTAATATTTGTCTCTTAAAATATATATTTGTTGAATATCAACATTTAATCAATGCATGTTGCATTTCGGTTCTATTAAGCTATGTTATGTTACATATTTGAAGCCTTTACAAAAGTGTGTCGACTGTTACACGACTGTTTCATGACACGGCATTAAATGCTATTAAGATCTATCCGATCTAAGCAATTTATTCTTTAAGTTTCATCCCAGGTCCCCTTGAAGAAATTCATCAAAACTAATCACATCATTGCAAGCCACTGATGCTCACTGTTACACGTGCCAATGACAATATTTACTCATTTCTCATAAATATGTCTGAACCAAATACATCAACAACACAAGGAAAAACAAGATCACACACGTCAACGAAGGTTCACTAATATTAATCTATAAGTGTGTGTTTGAAAGTGAAAATTGGATTAGCTCAGAGTAAAATGATGTCCCTGGCTCGTAACGATTAGTTAATCAGATTGATGGATATTCATCAGAAACAAGGAAATAATTTTACAAGAAGAGACGGGAGAAAAGACTGCGTAACGAATGTTTCCCCGAGACTTGCAAAGACGTCACAGTCTTTACTATTTGCATTTCAAACGATTTATTGTTTATAATATATAAATATAATGACATGTTGTACCTCTATCTACGTACGTTAAGTCTACTACTCATATTAACAACTGCTTTGTACTGAGATTAGTAGTGTACATGACTAAAAATTTCAGTTATACAAACAACACAAGTAGATCATTAAGTGCCGGTGTATTTGGACTAGAGTGCCTTGTCTAAGGATATACCATCGTAGTCAACCCGGACTAATCCGATGGTAACACGAGATATGACAGCCTTATAACATTTCTTGATGTTATCGGCATCACCATCATAGTACTGCCATTGCGTTTTGATGTTGACCT